>CM026563.1:28423444-28846832 GCA_015143295.1 Tetracentron sinense | reverse complement strand
CAGCAGATGCAACACTCAGCTATGGAACTTGGAAGGATACTATCAAATTCTCTCTTCTCTCGGGGCCTCCGTCCTAATTCAAACAACAAACCAACTGTTTTTGGCTGGGGCTGCTCTTTCTACTCACTTGTTTTAGCGTTTCTGAAATTTTCGCATTGGAATCTTCCAGTCAAATATTTAGGAATGCCATTAATTTTGGTCGACTATTTGCTTCTATGTGCCAACCTAGATTGATCGGGCATCATCAACAACGTGCAAAACTGGCAAGGCCCATTCTTAATCTTATGGTGGTCAAGGGAATATAAAAATCTGTTTGAACAACTTAATATTCCTTGGACAACAGCTGCGTTATTCTCCTCAAGTCAATACTAAGGCAAATCAAGCTGATCTTCTGTAAAATTCCTATGGTCTGGCTGTGATTTCGAAAAAAAATACATCCTATTTACTTGGTCTACTGTTTGTAGCCTAAGAATGAAGGGAGGCCTGGGTTTCGCAAGCTCCACAGACTGCAATAAAGCAGATCCACCAACTGTCGGGCCAATAGTGTCCCGCTCTAAAAGTTATGGGCAGATGGTGCTATCAGAAATTATTCGTAATTACTTTTTCTGGACTTTGAAAATCCGGATAAATTGTTCATGGAGTTGGACGAAAAGGATCTTAAAATCTAGAGGAGCTAGGCCAACATAGTAATCTATAATTCCAGAATTGAATGGATCTACAATTCTCTATGGACATGATCCTTGGCACCCCGTTGGCGCATTTCTCATGAACAATTGGGTGAGCACCCTACAGGACGACTCTAGTCCCCACATGATGTCAAGTGGCCTCCATTATCTCGGATTTCAATGGGTGCTCCCTCCAGCTGCTTATTACTGATCTATATTTCTGTTTGGAAAGAGCTACAACATGGTGACGTAATGTCTCCTTGCTTTCTGACCGTGTCATCATGGAAGCCAGTAGAAAAGGGACCTACTCCCTCAAGCGGTTGGGACAGCAGCAGATTCTTGCAACCTGTTGATCATCTCTATCTCACAACATTCATCACTCATCCCACTGTGGTTTCTGTGGAATGCTTTGAATACAGCATCGAACATCTTTTTTTTAAGTGTTGTTTCACAAACAGAATCTAGAAACATGTCAAGCAGTCTCTACCGTCCTCACACCAGACAAAGAGTTTTCCTTGGGATAGTGATACTTGAATGGGCTGACCACAAGAATTTTTATCCGGAGGGTATGAAGTTAATCCAAAATATCAAGCGACTGCATTCCGTGGAGGTATATACCTGTAAGGGTTTGGCCTATGGCTCTGTGGTGGGTTAAATAGCCATATAGTAGTTCTCTAGTTGTGTAGGTACTATACTAGGTAGGCCCGGTATTCTCGCCGCCCTGTCATTCTCTTCGAACCGGGTATGGTTAGGTGGACTAGACAATGCCATGGCCCCATAAACATCTTCCTGACCGGCTTGCTTCAGGCGACCATCTTTCCATATAAAACAAACACCTTAAGATCATAATGTGCAAAACAAATCTTTATTTTTCTATGGTCTCAAACGAAGTTTGTACGGCTAAGGACATGTTCTGATGGGAATTGTCTCTCTCTGACCAACTATCATGACTCTGTCACAACTTACCATTTCACTTGCATGAAATTAAAGTAATCCGTCTCTGAGATCCTTTCTCTTGTAATGCGGCCAAGCGTAAAATACAAGGGGGAATTTACCAATTTTTAAACCCTTCTTGCTCTTTCCTTACGTAATAGCCATCATAACCATGTCCAAAATTAAAGTTAAGGTTTGACATAACCAGTTTAATTACAGCCAAATGAAAGATCTAGAACAAAATATAACATGGCAAAATCAAAAGCAACTTCGCCTTTCTTCGAACTGTCACTTTCAGTTGTTCTTTTACTGTTGAGCTCTGGAGACAAAAGGTTTCAGTGAGCAATGAAAGCCAATAAGAATAGTCAATAACATCATACTAAATGATAAGTTCAGAAAAGCATAACAAAATATCGGATAGATTATTAACGACTTTTAATATATTATTAGTATGTCTTTTCAATATCTTTTATCCCCCCCACACTGATCCAGGTTATCTTAAATCTTGCCTCTCACAAGAGATCCTGAAAGGTACACCTCTTTAGACTCGTCTGTCTTGGAGTTTGACCCCTCATGAAGTATTTCATTCCATCTTGATGTTATCATTACTCCTCATGAAAGTATTGTCGACGGCCTTCCTTTACCTTGCCACTATCTTGAGGCCGTTATAAGATAAGGGTATTTATCTTTTCCTTGCCTTCTCATTAAAGACATTATAAGATAATATTTTTCATATACGTCATAACATTTTGATTATATAACTTTGATTCTTGATTATACTTTGAATCACATTTCCATACTTTAATTACAGTTATTTCTTTATCATATTTCTTGAATGTAATGTAGCAACAATTATCTAGTATCAGTCACTCATAGCATTATCGTACCATTACAGCATAGTACATATTAAATAATTTTCCAATATTTCAATTAGTAATAGTATACCATTTCCAGCATTTCATAATAGTAGGTTGCATACTATTTCCAGCATTTCAAGATAGTATTAGTATACCATTTTCCAACATTTCAATATGGAAATATTCTATTATCCAAAATATATTAGAACATAAATACTTAATTTCTAACCTTCATTTCTAAAATATCACTAGAACGATATCAATGGAACGAATAGCATTTACATAATTAATCTTATTTGCGAAAATAATTGTCTTACTAACCTATCATTCTAAATGTGATTTAGAATGATACTACAATATCATCTTACTCTTTTAACAAACCAAAGTAGGGTTTGGTACAATCCCTTTCTCTTTCTTTTCTTTTTCTTTCTTCTTTTGGCCTCTTCTTCTTTCCTTCTTTTCTCTACTTCCTCAAGCTTGGGCGCCACAGCCCATGAAGTAAGAACAATAGTGGGCGTGTGGGGTCTATAGTCTCTCTAGAGTTTGCACAAATGGATGGACATCAAGGATTTTTTTTTTGTGGCGTGTGGTCCTTATCTAGCCAAGGGTTTGGCCCCTATTAACTCTAGGTTCATCCACTTATTACGCTGATTCATGACTTCCATGATTCATGAATTACCTTAATTAGATTCAATAACCCTTGTTTAGGATCCCTAATCCTTAATACATGAATCTCTTAACTACAAACATTTACTTAACTCTAGTTGGATACATGTATTTCTTACATGTTATTTTTTTTCCAGCATTCTTTTAACAAGGTAAAACATTTTAACCCATGGTCTAATCATCATAGTGTATGCATTCTATCCTCAGCATTTGTGTATAGTAACCACATAATTCATGGTTCACCATGGTTGGGCGTGTACATCTCCCATCCCAAGAATGGGCTCTTTAATTAAAAATCCAGAATTTAGATACATTCTTTATTAGACTACCATATATGCATAACCATTAATATGGTTCATGTTGTTAACATTAATTATACCAAGAGTTAACTTCTTAGTTAAGTTAATTCTTAAACTTAACCAAAAGTGGGCGTGTGCAATGTATAAGACCCAAGGGTTAATGTCCTAAGTTCCTAACCTAAATCCCATGGTTTACTTAACTTGGGTCAGATCCATAATGGGCGTGAGCTTTGGGTCTTCCCCCTTTTATCATCTTGACCCATGCTTATTTTAATGGAGATGTCATGTGACATTTGTCCTCTATACTCCAATCTTGACAGCCCATGCTTTGGATGGTGGAGATCATTCCACTTGTCAACATGATATTCTTTTAATCCATTATTGACTTTATGATTAACTTATCATAGTTAATTGACTAACCATAGTTAATCTTGGACGCCACTTTATATGGTGTTGACATGTGGCACTAGATACCTCAAGATTAAATTTTGTCCATCCATCTAATAGATGATAATGTGTGGTGATTAATGTCTCTAACTCATGATCAATTTACTAGCTTTGTCATTGATTCACTCTTAATCATTGATTATTCCTCTACAGATATTGCCACATGGCCTTGCCACATGCATGATCTCAGCCATTGCCTCTTATACATGTATTAATTTGAGCTTAATACATAGTATATACCCTTATACTATAAGCAATATAATTTATATGCTTAAATGGTAATAGGGATTACCTAATATTCAATCATATATTGAATATATATAATATTTTTATTTTAAAATATTCGACCTTGAGTTAGCAAGCTTTCTCCTCTTTGGCCCCCTTTCCAGCACCAAGGCAATCATTCACTTCATGCTAGGTTAGGATTGTGGGTTGGTAGTTTCGATCGGGTGGGGTCCCAAGACCAATACTCGAGCGGTTTTGCGAAACGCTAAAAATTAGAGAAAGCAAAGCAGAAAAAGAGTGTAGTTTCCACTTACTTCCATGGTAGGTACGTGAGAGCGAGAGAGTGGAAAATTGAAATGTTGCAGGGATCAAAATAAGAGAGAATTTTGAATTACTATAATACTAGAGAAATGCTAGCCTATCATGTAACGACCCGGAATTTTAATAGAATAAAATTATGTGTTTATGGTAGGCCCTTAACTGAGGTTAATTAGTTAAGTGTTTGATAAATTTGTGGAAAGTAGGTTTGAAGGCGAGGAGCTTCACCTTGGGGGTTGATCCTTTTCCCGAACGCGTTGGCAATGTCTGTTTTGTCCCTAGACGTCTCGAAAAGCGTGAAAGAGGTAAAAACCCCTTCCATCTCTTCTCTTTTCCCTGTTATTTGCTATATTCTTTATGTGGAACGTATATGCGTTGAAGGAAAAGCGTCTGAGACCCCATGGATGTGTTATGGGAAGGTGGTTGTGCGTGAAAAATGAGTAGAGAGGTGTAGCCCTCGGTCTCGGGTCTCAAAACCCTGGATTTAGACTCAATGTGTAAAAGGCGTGGATGGAAAAAGGGTCAGAGACCCCTATGTGATGTTGTGATTTTATGTGGACCTTCAGAGAGCCCAGATCAGGTCCTGAGGAAATTGTATCATCACCCTGGGGTGTCAAAAAGTTGTTTTGTGGGTCGTATAAAGCTATGGACACATCCATTAGCTTAGAAACGTTCCCTAATGGGATGATGTGTTACCGGATTTGATTCACGAGCGCGAGGCCTAAGTATTTCAGTTAACCAAGCGAGGCTTGGGTTAACTAGGATTAACCTGTGGTTAGAAAACCTAACAAGGGTTAAAGTATAATCCTCCGTGACTGATAGTCGTGAGTGGGTGGATTTGATATTCATAGATCCTCTTTGGCTAGGTCTGGAGTGGTGGTATTATGTGAGTTCTCAGTGACAGATAGTCGGGAGTGGGTGGATTTGATATCCATAGATCCTCTTTGGCTAGGTCCGGAATGGTGGTATGATGTAGTCCTCGTGACTAATCTCGGGAGTGGATGAAGTGTTATCCAAAGTTCCTCTTTGATTAGGTCAGGGGAGAACAGATTATTGTGTTATCTGATAGATATGTCGTACCAAGGCTGAGTAAGTAGGTTATGATGCCTCAACTAGATATGCCATTCGTATCATGGCTGAGTCAGATGGTTGTGTTATCTGATAGATATGTCATACCGAGGCTGAATCAGTAGGTTGTGATGCCTCTGATAGATATACCGTATCGAGGCTGAGTCAGTAGGTTGTGATGCCTCTGATAGATATGTCGTCCGTACCGTGGCTGAGTCAGATGGTTGTGTTATCTGATAGATATGTCGTACTGAGCTGAGTCAGTAGGTTGTGATGCCTCTAATAGATATGTTGTCCATACCATGGCTGAGTCCGATGGTTGTGTTATCTGATAGATATGCCGTACCGAGGCTGAGTCAGTAGGTTGTGATGCCTCTGATAGATATGCCATTTGTACCGTGGCTGAGTCAAATAATTGTGTGATCTGATAGATGTGCCGTGAGGATAGAATTCTCCACCATGACTGAGTCAGATTGTTGTGTTATTTGATAGATATGTCGTACCGAGACTGAGTTAAATGGTTGTGTTATCTAATAGATATGTCGTACCGAGGCTGAATCAGTAAGTTGTGATGCCTGTGATAGATATGCCGTCTGTATCGTGGCTGAGTCAGATCGTTGTGTTATCTGATAGATATGCCGTACCGAGGTTGAGTCAGTAGGTTATGATGCCTCTGATATATATGTTTTCCATACTGTGGCTGAGTCAGATAGTTGTGTTATCTGATAGATATACCGTGAGGATAGAATTCTCCACTGTGGCTGAGCCAGATGGTTGTGTTTATCTGATAGATATGTCGTGAGGATAGAAGTCCCCACCGTGGCTGAGTCAGATGGTTGTGTTGTCGGTGATTTGATAGATATGCCGTGAGAATAGAATTCTCCACCGTGGCTGATTTAGATGGTTGTGTTGTCTGATAGAGATGCTGTGATGCTAGAGTTCGTCACCATGGCTGAGATCAGATGATTGTGTTGGTTCTAGTGAGTCCTGGATTATGTATTGAGTCTATGGACTCAAGGTTGTACGGAGTCTAAGGACTTCAGGTTTGAGTTCATTGGGTGTTAGCCCGGTTGATCTCAATAGTTATCATGGGGGTATGGGACGCTATGATAACAAAATTAATGTTAATGGATTTGGAAATGGATAGCGAGTCTATGAACTCTAACTTGGATATTGAGTCTGCGGACTCAGGTTGAATACGGGTGAAGGCCAGTTGATTGAGTCTGCGGACTCAAGAATAAAGTGTGAGCGGTTGTTTGGAATGGTAACTTAGTGGTGTAAACGATGATTGAATGAACTTGGAAATTGAGGTTCGGAACCTCGAAATAGGGTGAAATGGCCTTTAGTGACCTCGGGTCACGGATTACAATATTATATATTATTACAATATGAGAATTGTATTGCAACGCTATATCGTTATTGATGATGATGATTGTTATTAGGTTGAAAATAGCCTAGATGGATTGTGGATTTTGCTGGGCTCTATAGCTCACTACTCTCATTTTATGTCTTCAGATTTGGAAGCAGTTGCCGATTACCAAGGAGTTAAACTTGATGGATTCTATGGATTCTGAAAGTGTACCGGCGCAGTTGTGGCGCCAAAAGTAACGTTTATTGTAGCTAATGAGGTAATATTTTTGCTTATGATGGGTTATTGTGATGACCAGTTGTTATTGCTTATGTAAGCTCATCAGAAAAGTTGAAAAATCCCCACATTTTCGCAGGTAAAGTCTTCCGCATGTGTGGTTATGACGTACGAGCACGCGTCTTGGAATTTAATTTCCCCGACACAGGTTCGGGGCATCACAGTTGGTATCAGAGCTAAAAGCAATAACCATCATAACAAATCGTATCAGATACACTGTTGGTTTTGAATCAAATGATGATTTGAAACCTTGTGTATATGTTAGGAGGGAACGCTGGAGATCTAACTCATCTTTAGACAAGTGTAAGAGGTGGTCTTATTATGCCTAAATGAGATTAAGCATGATTAGACAGAATAATAGATGAGTGAAATATTTGAGATGATCTTGTGATGAATTAGATTTTTGATGTCCCTATTGCGAGATATTAAAGCGTTGATATTTTCGTAATAGGATTACGATGACGTCCAAACAGACCTAAATTTTTTAGGATGCTGCAGCTAGAATTTTTGAGGCAATTATCGCTCTGTCTAAGCTGATGCAGCTGCGACAATCTCAGAACCGTGCTCCTAATAACATGGTACTAGAACAAGGAAGTGAATACGAGATAAAGAAAACTCATGATGAGACAAATGAATCCTTAGTGAATAAAGGAACTGAAAATGATGTTAAGAAGAGGGTGTTTGAAGACTTTGACCAAGGTAATATGGTGGAAAACGAAAAGCATGAAGAATACGAGCATGGAAAGCACTATAATCGAGCAAAGAATTACAGGGCAGGAAATTGTTTTAAATGTGGTCAACCATGGCATAGGAAGAAACACTGTCCAACTAGGAAGTCATTGTCAAGATAGGACAATGAAAAGACCTAGAAAATGTTTGATAATATTTTGGAATGTCGTAATTGGTCTTGTTGAGTATTTTGTACTTAGACTATGGTAGTATATATAATAGCCCTGTACATTTTATGAACATGTGAAATGAAATGAATCTTTTGGAAATTTTGGTTTTGATATTTGTTCTCCTAGATTGTAAAATGTTGTTGTTTTATTAACTCGATATACAATGCCGCTGAAACAAGCACCTAGAAATACTCTGGCCGGTGCATTCGAGGCCATCACTACTCTCGCAGAGTTGATCCAACGGCAATAGAGTGGTAACCGTGTCTATATTAATCCAGAACAAGAACAAGGGAGCGCTAGTAGGCTTGAGAAGTTCAGGAAGCTTAGACCGAACTCGTTCTCCAGTGCCACCAATCAATCAGTGGCCGAAAACTGGATTCGAAAGCTTGAGAAGATCTTTTGGGCGATGGCATGCCCAGAAGAGGTTAAGACAGAGTTAGCAATATTCATGTTGGCATGAGAGGCTGAGCATTGGTGGACGACCGTTGAGAGAACAATTCCAGAAAATCAAAAGCCTATCTCCTGGGTAAAATTTACAAAAGTATTTTACTGGAAATATTTTTCGATCTCCATGAGAAAGACAAAGGAGATGGAATTTCTTCAGTTGACTCAAGGCAGCATGTCAGTCGGTGAAAATGAACAAAAATTCAACTAGCTCTCCCGATTTGCAACAAGATTTGTTGAGGATGAACAATGAAGAGTTGACAAGTTCGAGGATGGATTGAAGCCAACAATCAAAGGAAAACTGGCAGTTCAAAGGTTTACTTCGTTCTCAGAAATTCTAGACAGAGCTCTGAGAATTGAAAATGTACATAAAGACATATTGGAAGATTTGAGAATATTCGCAAAGAAAATGCTTTAGCGGGAATGAAAACATCAAATTTTGGGTGTGATGATCGAGACCTGCGAACTGAAGCCTACAAAGCTAGGGTTTGCTATTAGTGTGGCAAGCCGAGCCACATCAAAAGGGAGTGCCCTGATTTGAAACAAAAGTCAAGCGATGACAAAAAGGGTCATGTCTTTGCAATTTCAAAAGAAGAAGTCCGGCACAATGAGGACATCATTAGAGATAGACTTTAGACACTTTTGTTTTGCCATAGCAGACATTGTCGTGATATATGTATTATATATTTGTTCTCTGTTAATATGTATGTAAAGACAGTTTTTTTTTTTAGAATTAATATATTTTCTAATGCATTCAAATGCATATGAAGAATGAATACTACCAGACTATGGTGTGTTACCGGATTTGATTCACGGGCGCGAGGCCCAAGTATTTCAGTTAACCAAACGAAGCTTGGGTTAACTAGGGTTAACATGTGGTTAGAAAACCTAACAAGAGTTAAAGTATAATCCTCCATGACTGATAGTCGGGAGTGGGTGGATTTGATATTCATAGATTGTCTGGAGTGGTGGTATTATGTGAGTCCTCAATGACTGATAGTCGGGAGTGGGTGGATTTGATATCCATAGATCCTCTTTGGCTAGGTCCGGAATGGTGGTGTGATGTAATCCTCGTGACTAATCGTCAAGAGTGGGTGGAGTGTTATCCATAGATCCTCTTTGACTATGTCAGGGGAGAATAGATTGTTGTGTTATCTAATAGAGATGCCGTACCGAGGCTGGTCAGTAAGTTGTGATGCCTCTGATAGATATGTCTTCCGTACCGTGGCCGAGTTAGATTGGTTGTGTTTATCTGATAGATATGCCGTACCAAGGTTGGTCAGTAGGTTGTGATGCCTTTGATAGATATGCCGTCCGTACCGTGGCTGAGTCAGATGGTTATGTTATTTGATAGATATGCCGTACCGAGGCTGAGTCAGTAGATTGTGATGCCTCTGATAGATATGTCGTCCGTACCGTGGCTGAGTCAGATGGTTGTGTTATCTGATAGATATGCCGTGAGGATAGAATTCCCCACCGTGGTTGAGTCAAATGGTTGTGTTATCTGATAAATATGCCATGTGGATAGAAGTCCCCACCGTGGCTGAGTCAGATGGTTGTGTTGTCTGTGATATGATAGATATGCCGTGAGGATAGAATTCCCCACTATGACTAATTTAGATGGTTGTGTTGTCTGATAGAGATGCTGTGAGGTTAGAGTTCCTCACCATGACTGAGATCAGATGATTGTGTTGGTTCTAGTGGGTGAAGGCCCGGATTATGTATTGAGTCTATGGACTTAAGGTTGTACGGAGTCTAAGGACTCTAGGTTTGAGTTCATTGGGTGTAAGCCCGATTGATCTCGATAATTATCATGGGGATATGGGACGCCATGATAACAAAATTAATATTAATGGATAGCGAGTCTACGAACTCTAACTTAGATATTGAGTCTACGGACTCAGGTTGAATACAGGTGAAAGCCAGTTGATTGAGTCTACGGACTCAAGAATAGATTGTGAGCGGTTGTCTGGAATGGTAACTTAGTGGTGTAAACGATGAATGTACTTGAAAATTGAGGTTCGGGACCTCGAAATAGGGTGAAATGGCCTTGAGTGACCTCAAGTCACGGATTATAATATTATATATTATTATAATATGAGAAGTGTATTTGTAGCACCCTGAAAATTTTTGCCATGTATTGGAACCCGTGCCAAGGCTTTAAGCCTCTGTAATCTTTCATTTCTATGAAATGAGAAAAGGAACTCTAGGTTAATACAAGTAGGATTCCCGAGTAGGATGTGTTGAAAACTCGAGTTACTGAAACCCATGTGCGGATCAGTCAACTTTAGTTGCAATTTGGTTAATAAATAAGGAAGAAATTAGAAATTCTAACATGCTTGAAATGTTCCCTTTCGAAAGATGAATCCAACGCAAGTTGAATCATCAAAATCGGGCAACCGAGTCAAAAGTTATGGCCGAATTACCAAAGTGGGGAAAACTGGGAGAAAAACAATAAAATTTGGACCTACGATCGATCGCATACAGGCGAAATGGGTCCCAAACTCTCTGGGCCATATGCGATAGATGGATTCCCCAGGTGCGATAGATCGTAGGGATCTGCGATTGATCGCAAGAGTATGCGATTGATCGCATGCAGGAAAAATCAGACCAAAAACGTTCGGGTTCATGTGCGATAGATCGCATCCATATGTGATCGATCGCAAGGACCTGCGATCGATTGCAGACAAGTGTGCGATCGATTGCATGCGGTAGCAGATTCCGAATTTGAGGGTTTTAACCCTTGATCTATTTGATGGTTCTCATTTGGGGGTTTTTCTAAACCAAGGGAAAGGAAGAGAAGAGAGAGAAAGAGGGGGTTTCCAAGAGGGTTTTGGATTGGAGAGAAGGATTAGCTCCAAATTTCTTCCCCAAATCTCAAGATCTTCCTAATCCAAGCTCAAGCAACTCGTGGAGTTCTCCTCCAAGCTCAACAATGCCTTCCACGAGCTACTTCAAGGGTTTCTTCACCCTATTCAAGGTTGGTACCCTATACTACCCTTCTAGTTTATCTCTTATCTTTGCTTTCCTTTATTTTGTGGTTTTCTCTAATATCTAAGTAAGATAATGAGATGGGATGAATGGATGAAGGTGGATGGTTGTGTAGATGTGAATGGGCAATTAGATGTCGTGTGGTTGTTGTGATGAATGAAATGGGAAGGGTATTGTACCAATAACAAACATACATGTGTGTTGTGAGCATTAACCCACCTAGTGATCCAAGATTTAGGTATTAATCATAATGAACATACCAAGTGTTTGATGAAATGCCAAAATGAAGAAAATGCTAATGATTCTTAGAAAATACATGTGTGAATTTCTTTACTTCATAGAATGGTATGTTGTCAGATTAATTGCTTATTTATTTGATTTAATTGTTGATCAAATGCAAATGTTCTTTATATGCCATTGTCATCCTTAATTGTACACGGAACCACGAGCACGACATGTAGTCCATGAGGAGGGTTTCAAGTATTAAACACCGTGTTTTGTTTTCAAGGTTTTATTCCCGATTCACGAACACCATGACAAGGCCAAACGAAAGAGTTGGTAAATAGAGGCAGGGCATATCTTAAGATATGTTTTGCCTCATTTTTTGACACGAACAAGAATGCCCCAAGCATGCATGTTACATTCAATGCATTTCGTTAAAGAGGGGTCTCCTCTCCCTCACAAGTTGTTTCTCATTTAGGAAGAAGGGTCTCCCCTTCCTCACAAGTTGTTTCTCATTTAGGAAGAAGGGTCTCCCCTTCTTCACAAGTAGCATGAACATGCTTATTTTCCAAGCAAGCAAGCATAATACATGACATGACACGCATGACAAGCATGACACGATACGATACGACAAAACGAGACACATGACAAGACAAGTTACACGCACGAAAAGAATATTTTCAAGGCAAGTTAAGCACGTGATGTTTTCAAGAGTTTTACCAGTTGTGATGTGATGCAAGCATGAACTATAAACTGTTTGCTTTCCTGTTATGATATAAATTGTTTTCTGCCTTATACTGTTATTGCTTTGTTATGGATGCTGGTTAGTATTTGGTACACGCTGAGTATTCCATGCTCAGCTGTACGCCTTATGTCAGCAAGTGATAGTGGAGCGGCTGCTCCTTTCAACATCTGTACTCTTGGTCCATGAGTGGAAGAGGAGTACATCGAGGAGGTCCCTGTTGAGGAGCCTTATGTAGACGGTCACTATTAGGTGGTAGATTCCAAGTGAGAGATTGTGGGTGAGCTTAAGAGATTATATTCATGTATTTTGGCGGGCATGTCCGCATTTTCTTTCATGAGGTCATTGTGTATAAACTTGGATCATGTATATATACATAGGGGGTTTTTGTTAGATTTCCGCTGTGCTATGTAGTTATGCTTTCGCTATGTCGTCCTCTATTGTATATGCTCCAGGTATTTTGCAGGTTATTTCGTCAACCAAGGCATGTAAGTCATGATAAGTCGTCCAAGATTCACTCTAACTCCTAGGGTGGGTTTTGGGTTGCGACAGTATTGCAACACTATATCGTTATTGATGATGATGATTGTTACTAAGTGAAAAATAGCCTAGATGGATTGTGGATTTTGCAGGGCTTTATAGCTCACTCCTCTCATTTTATGTCTTTAGATTTGGTAGTTACCGATTAGCAAGGAGTTATACTTGATGGATTCTGAAAGTGTACTGGAGCAGTTGTGGCACCAAAAGTAATAGCTATTGTAGCCAGTGAGGTAACGTATTTGCTTATGATGGGTTATTGTGATGACTGGTTGTTATTACTTATGTAAGCTCATCAGAAAAGTTGAAAAATCCCCGTATTTTCGTGGGTAAAGTCTTCCGCATGCGTGGTTATGACGAACGAGCACGAGTCATGGAATTTGATTTCCCAGACGCGGGTTCGGGCCGTCACATATCAGACTTCCAAATTCTCACCGCATGGCTACTTTTCCTCGTATTTGATGACATATATATATGTTGGTTTAGTGTTTGTATTTGCAGATGTGTGATGGATGCAAGGCTGATTGTGTTATAAAAAAGGCTTCTTATGTAATATCATTAACTCAAAATGTAATTATTTTATTTCTATGTTTTTTGGCAGTATTTTAGATTGATGTATTTCATAGTATATCAAGATATTAGAATTTGTAGAATTCAAAGTGAAAAGGCAAATGCAAGCATTTTTTTTGTTTAAGCTTAATAGATGTGTTTTTGTTAGGATTTTTTTTAATTTTTTTAATATAGAAATTCGTACTTATTCATTTTTTTTGTTTTCATTTGTTCTTATGTTTTTTATTCTTATTAATTTATTTACATCAATTTTTTCTATTATTACTTATACTTTTTTCTTTTTTTGGAATTCTATGTACGGGCCCTGCCGTTCCTTTGGTACACGTGTCTGAGATGATATACTACTTTTGGTAGTTTATGCTCTGAATTTTGCAGAAGGTGTGGACCAACTAATCGAGGGTTCATGTTTATATAAATTAATTATAAATGAAGTATATTTGCTTTCACACTATAAGCTATGGTGTATAATTCATACATATTTTTTTTTTTTATGAGATATAATTCATATTATTATCACTGGTAGGGGAAAGGAAATTTTGAGAGGAACCATAGCATTTGTGTGAACCATAATTGACAAATCAACCTCTTCAACTTAAGTACTATTAATGTTAGCCTCGTCCTCCCTTGGCAGGAGATCTGGGGATAGAAGTGGATGGGGTTAGTAGGAGGGAAGTCAGGCAAGAGTCAGTCTCTGATTGGGTGATAGATAAAGTCGCTACCTTCGGGGATTTTCTAGGCCTTTCTTATGAGGCCGAGAGCCAGAGGTATTGGCTCTATTTCGGTCCTTGGAAAGACAGGCCGAGAGCCAGAGTTATTGGCTCTATTTTGGTCCTTGGAACCTCAAAGGGCTTCCTCCTGGGGCTATGCATAGGGGTGATATCGACCCGAGCCGAGCCGAGTAGTAAGGTGTTCAGACTCGGCTCATTAAGTTTTACTAATGTTCAAGCTCGGCTCAAACATAACTGTCACGACCCAAAACCCACCCTAGGAGTTAGTGAATCTTGGACGACTTATCATGACCTACATGACTTGCTTTGACAAACCATCCTACTAAACACATTGAGCATATACAATAGAGGACAAAATGGTGGAAGCATAAACTAACATGACACAGCGGAAGTCTAACAAAATCCCTCTATGTATATATATAGTCCAAGTTTATACAAAAGCAAAATCAAAATAAAGAAGGTGCAGACATGCCTGCCAAAATACATGGTATAAATTTCTCATGCTCACCCACACTCACTTAGAATCTACCACCTAATAATAGCCCTCTACCTTAGGCTCCTCCGTAGGGACCTCCTCAATGTACTCCTCCTCCACCCATGGGCTAGGAGCACAAATATCAAAAGGAGCAGCCGCTCTACTATCACCTACCGACATGAGACGTACGGCTGAGCATGGAATGCTTAGCGGGTACCAAATACTAACCAACAGTCATAGCATAATAATAAAAAAATAAAGTAGGAAGCAGTTCATATAATTGACAGGAAAGTAAGCAGTTTATATTTCATGCTTGCATCACATCAAAGTCGGCAAAACTCTTGAAATCATCGTGTGCTTGACTTGACTTAAAATACTCTTTTCGTGCTTGAAAAACTTGTCTTGTCATGTTCTGTCTTATTTGTCTTTTCGTGTCATGCATGTCATGTCGTGTCATGTCTTGCTTGTCTTGTCGTGCCATGTCTTGCTTGTCTTGTCGTGTCATGCATGTCATGTCATGAAATGTAAAACGCTTATGCTTGCTTTCTTAGAATTTAAACATGTTCATGCGCTTAGGAGAGATGCATTTGTGAGGGAGGGTGGTATAGAACCCCCTCTTTTAATGAGATGCACTTGCGAGGGAGGGTGGTAAAGAACCCCCTCTTTTCTTGAGATGCACTTGCGAGGGAAGGTGGTATAGAACCCCCTCTTTCAATGAGATGCAGTCTTGCTTAACGTGTTCTTGATCTTGTCAAAAGCGAGGCAAAACATACCTTAAGATATGCCCTACCTCTATTTACCAACCCTTACGTTTAGCCTTGTCATGGTGTTCGTAAATCGAGAATAAAATCCTTGTTCTTGAAAAACTCGGTGAACCATGTCATGTATGCCGTGCTTGTGAGGTCGTGTACATGATATAGTTTGGAATTAAACGTGACATTTGAAATTCAATAATACATGAAATAATATTCATTTCAACACATAAATATTCATGCCGTTATAGAAAGCGAATAATCACACTATCATAAACCCTAGAAATTTTTATATGCTTTAAATCATGCTTTTCTTGATTTATTATTCAACCAATCCATCATCCATTGTGTGTTCAATATTTGGTGAAATACCCTTCCCATTTCATTCATCACAACATCCACATATGGCAACCATTGCTCAACATCCATCTCCACACATACAATCCATCTCATTTTATGTTCATAAGTTAGGGAAGACAAAGAAGAAGAAAAGAATAGGAAAATATGACCAAGAGGGTAGCATAGGGTACTAACCTTGAATAGGGGAAGAAAACCCTTGAGAAATGCCGTGGAAGACGTTGCCCTAGCTTGGAGAAGGTGCTCCTCACGTGCTTGAGCCTTGGATTGAGAAATCCAAGCTTTGGGGACGATCTTGGGTTCTCAAACCCTTGATTCTCTCAAGTTGGTGCCCTAGGAGAAAACCCCTTTTCTCCTCTCTTCCTCTCTCTCTCAAAATATTACTAAGGGTGTTTATGAACACCCTTGGCTCGGGCCAACCCCTGAAAGTAAGGGTGGAGCCAAAAGACCAAAAAACCCTTAATGAAATTTCTGTAAAACGCGAAGAACCAATTGATACCGAGCTACTGGTAGTGGACTGAGCGATCGGTGCTTATGACTGAGCTCTCAGTAGTGGACTGAGTGATCGGTGTTTTAACCGAGCTCTCGGTCAAAAACCACCTCTTTGGAATTTTTCCCCATACAAATTTTTGGACTGAGCGATAGATACCAATCTACCGGTAGTGAACCGAGCGATCCCTAGCGACTGGTGCTCTACAAAAACACACTTCGGTATTTCGGCCATAACTTTTGACTCCCTTATTGGATTTTGACAATTCAACTTGCGTTGGATTCGTCTTTCAAAGAGGAACAACTTTTATGTTTTATAAGAATCCAAATTTTGAGTTCTTATTTACCGAAAACGGCTCTAAAGATGACTGATATGCAAAAGGGTTTCATTAACCCATTTTTGCAGCAGATCCGATTTCGGAAATCGGACGTTTGACTTAACCCCGACTCAAAATCAAGAAAAGTGGTCAACATGAACTTCGAAAAGGGTTCCACTACCTTTCCAAAAATTTGAGAATCACTTTATTCCGATCAGCGGTAAAAGAACTAGAGCTTTTCAAAGTTGAGGGTATGCCAAAGCATAACCCTTGTTAATACTTAAGAGTATTCTATACTCTTACTCTCTTTATTCCAAACACCCCTACACTAAAATCTACTCTTAAAAGCTTTAATATATTATATCATTTATCATACTAGGCCATCAAGATCCAGGGTTCTACAATAACTACTACTGTTCAAGCTCGGATCATGATTGATTCGTGAAAAAATCAACGAGCTCGACCTTAGCTCGGCTTGCTTAACAACCCAAGTAAAAAAAAAAGAAAAAAGAATAGCTTAAGCCACTGAGAAAAGCTTATTAAGCTGAGCCATTTAAGTTGTCCTCCCTCTTCCAATAGTCTATTAGTCTATTTATAGCCAAACCCCCCTTAGTGTTCTCACATCTTACCGATGTGGGACTATATTTCCCACTCACAACTCTAAAGTACTATAGTCCCACTCACAACTCTAAAGCACACTTCACATGGAGCCCGTGATGCAAGATGAGTTCCTTGTGTTTCCAAAGGAAATTTAGTCCCACATTGGAAATGTAAGGAAACCTTTGGGGGAAGTTTGGCTATAAATAAGAATTTAGCCTCCTACATTTTAATATTGTCTCAGCTAGTCTCTTATGTAACCGAGTCGAGCTTTTAACGAGCTGAGTAGGGGTATGGTTAAGCTCGGCTCGTTAACTAAACGATTCAAGCTCGACTTGTTTTACTAAATAAACAAACAAGCTTGCGCTTTTGACGAGCTGAGCCCGAGCTGTTCACAAGCATAGTGGTTCGATAACCACCCCTACTACGCATCCCCAGGTGGCCAGGAGCAGAACAACAACAGATTAAAAAATGAACTTCGACGCCTTTCGAGGTATGTGCAGTTTCCTCAACCCAAAAGTAAGGCTCGGGGTACAGATAGGAAGGCAAGGGGTAACTTGTTTCCCCAATGATGCACAACCGATTCATTTCTTGGAACATCCACAGGCTAGGATCGACAAATAAAAGAAGGGCGGTAAGAGACTTGGTTAGATCCTTCAAACCTTCTATTTTGTGTTTGCAAGAAACTGAAATGCATACCCTATCGGATAATGTGGTTAAAGAGGCTTGGGGGAGAGGCGATCTCGGCTTATGGGGTGGTCGGAGGTCATTGAGAGTGAGGAGGGTGAGTTTTCCCTCTCAGTCTGCTGCAAAGCCCGGTTAGATGGTTTTGAATGGGTCTTTTTGGGAGTTTACGGGTCATCTTCTTTCCTTGACCAGACCTGATTCTAGATGGAATTGGACAATGTCGCGGCCGTTGGGATCTCCCATGGTGTTTAGGGGGGGGGGTGACTTTAACTATGTCAGATCTCCTCGAGAGATCCAATATGGGCCCGTTCACCTATCACATGAGGGCTTTCGAGTCTTTTATGTCCTAGAATTCTCTTCTGGATTGCCCGCTCCTAGGGGCTCTGTTTTCCTGGTCTAATTTCCAAGAATCAGCTACTTGCTCAAAACTTGATAGATTTCTAACCTGCACTTGTTGGGAGGAAAAGTACCCAGATGAGCAATCGTATTCGCTGACCAGAACCACATCGGATCACGTCCTAATCATGCTAGACCCGACAAATATCCAAGGTGGGCCTTGACCTTTCAAATTTGAAATTATGTGGCTGGATCACCCTGACTTCCTTAGAGTCGTTGAGGACTCTTGGTCGCGAGATGCATTTTGGGGCCAGTCTTAAGCTGAAGGCCTAACTCAAGGTGTGGAATAGAGAGGTTTTTGGACAATTACCGATTAGTAAGAAGCACATCCTGGATGAGATTTCCCACATCGACTCGTGGGAAGAGGTTGCCTCCCTCTCTGCTCCGGAAAAGCAATCCAGAGAATCTCTTAAGGCCAAGTTTTAATGGCTCCTCTCCTCTGAGGAAGTGTTTTGGAAACAAAAGGCCAGAGCGCATTGGCTCAAAGAGGGACATCAGAACACCCGTTTCTTTCATCGGGTGGCAAAAGCTACGTGAATGGGAAACCTGATTTCTAGTCTTTGCATTGGTAACTTGCATTTCAAGTCCGATCAAGAGATTGCTCCGGAAGTGGTGAATTACTTTAAGCACCATACTCTGAGAATAGATCATTTCATCCCAAGGTGGACAGACTCGAATTCACCACCATTTCGGATACTGAGATAGCCTGGGATGGCCTTTCTATGAGGAGGAGGTTTGCTCAGTGTTTCGATGCATGGCTGGGAACAAAGCCTTAGGGCCGGATGGTTTTTGTATTGAGTTTTACAAGAAATGTTGGCACATAGTGGGACATGACCCCTTACAGGTATTTCTGATGTTTACTCCACTAACTCCTTTGACTCGGTCCTAAACAATACATTCCTAGTCCTAATCCCAAAAGTGATGGGAGCCCAACAGATTTCCGAGTTCTGGTCAATCTGCATGGTGGGAAGTGTGTACAAAATCCTAGCCAAAGTATTAGAACTTCGTTTGAAAGTGGTCATGAATTCGATCAGCTCCCCATATCAATGTGCCTTTGTGAGGGGGGGGGAGGGGGGAGACAAATTCTAGATGGACCCCTCATAGCAACCGAGTGTCATGAGGATCGTCTACGTAAGGGCGACTCGGGTATACTGTGCAAGAGTGATATGGAAAAAGCCTAAGGGGGGAAACTTACTCTAAGGGCAACCCAGAGTTTTTCTTCAAATAAATTGCACCTCAGTTTCGGTACCCACACCGGAACCTTGCCGTGCCACTCTAAGTAGTCGGCTACCGAAGCCTCCTTATTGGAAGCAAGACAGAACATATTATCGTACGACTATCAGAGTGTTGCTGGAACACACCAACGATTATTCCAAAAACTAATAAGTGCCCCATTGCCCACTTTTGAGATGAGTGAAGGCAAAGAATTCCTCCCAACCATGCAACATAGCCTTCCAGACCTTAACTCCCATCCGGCCTTGCCCTATCTTGGGGCACCACTTATTCACCTCCCCATGCCTTGCAACGATCACCTCTCTCCATAGGCGTTGCCCTCCTCTTCCCCATGTTAGCCAGAGTCACTTCCCCAAGAGGGCCTTGTTCACCCTAATAAGACGGGGAATGTTAAGACCTCCTCCTCTCCTAGGGAAGGATATAGTGCACTAATCAACCAAGTGGTACTTCCTCTTGTCGAATTTTTCATTTCATAGGAATTCCTTCTAGATTCTTCCCAGGGAGGAGGCAATTGACACAGGGATCTTAAACATGGAGAGGAAGTACATTGGTAAACTGCTCAAGGTACTTTTGATCAAAGTAAGTCTCTCTTCCTTTCCAAAGGGGGGAGACTTACTTTGATCGGGTTGCCCATAGATTAAGTTTCCCCCCTTAGAATTTTTCCATATCAATCTTGAACAGAATACCCGGGTCGCCCTTACATAGACGATCCTCATGACACTCGTTTGATTGGGAGGTTCAAGATCTCTTACGACTACTATCCTGAGACCTATAATTTATCCCTAGCTCTACCGCCAAAGATAGTTGGGTGTGATCCGCGGACAACAAGGGGCGGTTCTCTATGGGTTCCTTTTTGTGCACTCCGCAATCGACACCCTTGCTACCTTTTCCTCATCAGGCTGTGTGGGTTCCATTGGTTCCCTCAAAAACATCTTTTTTTTTGTGGACTACGGTTTTAGATAAACTCTTAATTTGCAACCACTTTATGCATAGAAGTTGGTGTCTGGCTAATAGATGTTTCATTTGCCTCATAGTAGAGGAATCTGTGGATCACTAGCTTTATTGTCCGATGGTGAGAGAGATTTAGTCCTATTTCCTTTCTCACCTCCGCATCACTTGGATCTTTCCCGGATCCTTTCAGAGCTTCTTATCTTGCTGGTTGTCAGAGTCGTTTCCAGAACCAACAGGGGCAGTTTGGCCTCTCCTCCTAGGGGCAATATCATGGTCGCTTTGGAAGGAGAGGAATAGGAGGGTGCTTGAGGACTCGTCCTTGCCTTTACCCTAGATCCAGGCCTGGGTTTGTTCTCTTATCTCAGTGTGGGGTTGAGTAGGGGAGATGGTGGAAATCCCTAGGGGAACACTTTTGTATTGTGATAAGTTGCTAGCAACTTGTTTTTTTATACTTTGCTCTTACTCTTTGCATGTTATTTTCTTGGTTTACTTTTGGTGAACCTTGCGATGCTGCTATGTACCGATCAAAAAAATTCATTTTAATTATGTTAGGAGAAAATTTTTATGTGATATTACTAAGATCAACTATAGTTTTAATGGGGGAGAATGTTGACTGACCAATAAACAATATATTTATATAGTAAGTATTAGTCTAATGATAACTTTGTGAGTAATCAATTGACAGACCGAAAAAAATGGAATTAAAATAAGATTTTAATTTTAAACAAATCTCTAGTTCAAGAGTTTTACCCAAACTCCCCCCAAAATATTGCCTCAATAGGGGTATTTCAAGAACTAGTAAATGACATGCATGATCCTAAAAAAATAAATATTATTAATAATTAAGAAAATATATGTGTTAAATATAGAAGTGGTCACAAAAATCTTAAATAAAAAACAATATTATTCTTAATTTGCAATTGCTAATACAATTGCGCTTCAAAATCTACATCAATATTGTAATAAATTACTAATGTAATTGCTCTCAAAAGCATATTGTACTTGGTTTCAAGTTTCAATTAATATATATGTATATATATCATCCTAATATATACAAAAAAAACCCTATCATCTTTATATACACACACACACACACACACACTAGCATATACCCCGTGCGAGGCACGGTTTAATGTAAGAAGAAAAATGTACTAAAAAAAAGCACAAGCAAACACTCAATGATGAATAAAATGACGAGAATTACATAAATTATTTGCATACTTTTTGTATTCAATTATTTATTAAATATGATATAATACAGTTTTTTTTTATGTGAATGGAACCAAATTAGGTAGCCATGGATGATTGAGAAGATGTCAAGAGGAGATTGCATTTGCGCTTACTGATATTGTGTAAAGAGGAGATAGAAGAGTTTGAAGTTCCGTGAAATACCAAAATAGACATTTCAATTTCAAATGTCAATGTTGTGTACATAATGATAGAGCAACCATAGAGGTTATGTTTTGCAGAAATAATATGAATGTCATCTAATTTTCTTCTTATGATAAACAATAACAAATAAAGATTAGTGAATATCTCTTTTATATTCCTACCCACCCTAAAAGAAAAAGTCATCCAAAAGTGCTGAAAATTGCACAACTAAAATGATTTAAGAACGAAAAGAGGGAATACGAAATAGCAAATGTGTAGAAAAATATTTCTAAAAATGATGAGAAAGACAAATAAGAAAAAAGTACATAGAAAAATAATTTAATTTGATTTTAGAGCATGTTGCGGTAAACTTACTAAATCATCAAATCTGAACACTGGGGAAAAATAGGTGTGTAAAAGATAAACAAATTGAAAAAGATAAAATTCTAATAAACATCAAGGGTTGAGTAATTCCTAAGCTCGGTTGGAATAAACAGATATCAATTCCACCATCAAAGATGCGAGTACAGAGACCATAAACAACAGAAGCAATCCTCTATAATCTTCAAACACAAAACTTTCCCTACATATTTTGTAGTTCTTTTTCCATTCGTTGCTTCGTGCACCAACATAGGCATCCTCATCCTCCTCATATGCCTTTTGGGCATTTTGTGTTTTCATCGGCCTGTATTTTATTTTAATGCCTTCATTAACGAATTTAATCAGAAAAAATGTGAGCACAAATTTGGAATGAAGATGCATTAAGATGGATCTAATACTTCTTCAAATGTATTAATGTGAATAAGGTTTAAACATAAGTAGATGAAATAACTAAGCATTCATAGAGAATGAAAATTGTACATATAACCAATTCAATAGCTTCACATAAAGTGATGCCTGGACTAGGTTTTCAATATGAACAATTAATGTTTGACACGAATAATGGAATTTTCGTAACATATCTATCCTAATTATTCTTGTAAATTGGTGAAGGCTCCAAGAAAATGCCCCTAAACTTAGCTTCATCCTTAGAACTCAATTCTTAAAGTGACATCGAGACTAATCTCTAAATTGTACCTACCTTGACTACTATCTATAGTTGTATAAAAATCATCCCATATTACATAATGACTACAAAATTAAAAGAATGACCACACTTGTAGAGAAGAGCAAGCATCATACTTTTTTATAATTTGCTTGTCAATTGGAACTATTTGATTGAAGATTCCCTTGACTTATGCCCTGTCGCACAACTTTACTCTAAGTAACCACCTATCTAACATGAATATTTATTTTGTTTTAATACCAACAAATGAGCCATAGAATAAGTTTTAATGTATTGAAATTAAGTATAGATTATTTAAACTTCCTAAATTAAATATATTGTGGTGTAAATGTGATGACCTTCATATACCAGTATAACAATTTCAGCTATTTGAATAGAGCAGCCTTGAATGCCTTTGAACATAAGTGCTTAAGTATAAGAATATATGAGTGTTCCTTGAACTCCATTATCACCATTTAGACTAGAGGAATTGAAGGTCAGTCACAGTATCCCAAAAGATTTGCGTCTCTTCCTCTAACCTAGTCACAGTATTTGGGAAATCATGTGTCTGGTTTCGTTTGAGTTCCTTTTATCTTCTTTTCGTGGGTTGATTGCCAGAGTGCTAGTTCTAGCTGAAGCCAGTAAGCTAGTGGTGCTCAGTGATTAATTACTCTCGTTTTTTCATCTTTTTTAGTTGCGTGTTCTGCTAACGGTTGCTATCCGGGCAGGATTCTCTCTTGTTTCTCTGTTCGTTTCTTTCCTTGTTTTGTTCAGTTGGGGCTTCCATGGCCGGCGGTGGGAGGTTTACTTGGCGTGATGCTCAGAGTGGGAAAAGGTCCCCTAATCCCGTTGATAAGACCAGCTTGTCAGGAAATCACTTTAATGCAAAGTCTGCAAGCTCTTCTTTTGGGGTGCAAAAGTCTTCTTTGTTGAGTTTGGAAGAGGTGAATCAGCTTTTCTCTAAAAAGGGTGGTGTGCGATCTGCTAGAGACATTGGGGTTGGTGCATCTCCGAATGTTCCTTTGGGGCCTCCTGCCCAGTTACAGCCTTGTGGGGCCCAGGGGGTTGGTGGATCCAGAACTTATTTTTCTCTCCTTAATGATGTTAATGCCTGTCCTCCTGGCACAGAACCTCTTGGAAGTCGTTCTTCCTTGATAGGGAATGGGGATTTGCCTAGTTCAGTGGTCAATAACACCTTTTCAGGTTCTAAGGCTGGTGCGATGTCCTTGGAGGGTTCTGACGTCTCCCCTGCTGGTCCTTTGCATTCACATCACTCGGCTGGATTACATTTAGCGCATGGAGAGGAGGATCAGCAATGTCACACCCTACCTCCACGGGATGTGATTAGAGTTGAGGATCAAGACCAACCCTGTACAGGGAGTTGATCTGATGGGGAGGGTGATCATGCTGAAAAGCTAGTTGCTAAAGCAGTGGATGGTGCATGGAGAGGTTTGTTTGGAGCTTCACCTCAAGGGGAGTCTGATCACTCCCTTTCTTTTGTTCCACCTATTGTAAGGAATGGAAAATTTATATTAGAACGTTCTGAATCTGATATCCAGAATGATTTGCTCGAGTGGAAGAATACGTTGGTTAGGTTTTTCCTAGGACCCAAACCTTCCTACTTCACTACCAAGAACTCGGTTAATAGGCTGTGGAAACTAAAAGGCGAGGTGGATATCATAGCGCTGGAAAGCGGGTACTACTTGTTCAAATTTTCGTGCTCGGAGGATAAAGAACGAATTCTAGAGGGTGGACCTTGGCGTGTTCGCCAAGCAGTTCTGATCCTCCGTGAGTGGAATAGGCACCTCAAGTTGGATAAGGTGGAGATAAATGACTTACCTATTTGGGTTCGGCTGTACAATTTGCCAGTGTTCTTGTGGAATAGAGCTTGCTTAGGTGCTATAGGCAGCTTTATTGGAACCCCTATCAGTGTTGATAGACCGACTCTAGCGCACAAGCGAATGGACTATGCTAGAGTATCTATTGTAGTTACAGGGGACAAAGAATTGCCGAAAGAAATACGATTTAGTCTGAATGGTAGCGAGGACATCCATATTAATATTGAATATGATTGGAAACCTCCCCGCTGCGCCAGTTGTTGTGTGTTTGGCCATTCCACTGGCCAATGCAGCCCGCTCAAAGGAGGGATGGACATGATGGAGGGAAAGGCCAAGCGTAGAAGTCGGAGTCGATCCCGCATGCCTGTACCTAAAACCAAATGGACTGTTGTACAACATAACAAGGCTCCTGCTAAGAGGGGAACTGAAAATGAGGAAGGGATGGTGCAGTCAAATGAGAATGACAAGGTGGTGGAGGATTCAAATGTAATAGAACAGTTGGTGGAAACAGAAGCTACCGCAGTGGCACAAGATCGTACGAGGGGAGACAAGGATATGGAACCTTGGACAATCCTGCCTATAACTGCCAAAAGCCAGGTTTTACCTAAGGGGCTACAATCAAGGGTGGATAGTCCTAATCGGTTTGCAGTGCTCAGTCCTACAGAGCACGGTGAAAATCCTCTCGAACCTGACAGCTCAGGCCTTTGTGACCAGGGGGGAGAGCGGCTTGAAAACCGAGGGTACTCTCTGATGGAAAAAATTCAGCTCGGTCAGGAGCATGCTCATATGGGCAGTGGTTTTGAGGGTGCTGTAGGCACTAGTGTAGATATTCCCAGAACCTAAATGCAGGGGTTGGGCGTGGTCGTTTTGTTTTGTCGTATCTTGCCTCTGTTATCTATGTTGCTTAGTTCCTGGAATGTTAGAGGGCTCAATAGCTCTCTCAGGCAGAAAGAGAGCTCAATAGCTCAATAGCTATTGAGGGTGATGCACTGGAATGTTAGAGGGCTCAAGTTCATCACCCTCTGTTAGAGGGCTCAATAGCTCTCCCAGACACGGGAAGATCACACACGCGACCTATGCCTTGCTTTGGAAATGCTAAGAGAACACAAGCTATACGCCAAACTTAGCAAGTGTGAGTTTTGGTTGGAAGAGGTGGCATTCCTAGGCCACGTTGTTTCTGCAGAAGGTATCTCGGTAGATCCAAAGAAGATAGACGCAGTCATGAGTTGGGCGAGGTCCAAGATTGTCACAGAGATACGTAGTTTTCTTGGGTTGGCAGGCTACTACAGGAGATTCGTAGAGGGTTTTTCTAGCCTTGCAGCACCGCTCACTTACCTGACAAGGAAGAACGCCAAGTTTGTATGGAGTGATAAGTGCGAGACCAGTTTCACGGAACTGAAGAAGAGGCTTACTACAGCCCCTGTCCTTACTGTGCCATCTGGACCTTATGGGTATTAGGTGTATAGTGATGCCTCACATGTTGGACTTGGGTGTGTACTCATGCAGCACAAGAAAGTCATTGCCTATGCATCGAGGCAATTGAAGGAGCATGAGAAGAATTACCCTACGCTCGACTTAGAGCTTGCCGCAGTCGTGTTTGCACTCAAGATCTGGCGACATTACTTATACGGGGTGGAATTCTATGTGTATACGGACCACAAGAGCCTCAAGTACCTCTTTTCCCAAAAGGAATTGAATCTAAGGCAACGTAGTTGGATGGAATTTCTGAAGGACTATGATTGTACCATTCAATACCACCCGGGTAAGGCAAATGTAGTGGCTGATGCTTTGAGTAGAAGACCTCTGGGGTTGTTAGCACACATGTTGGTTCAAGAATGGAAGCTACTAGAAGATTTGGCAAATCTGGACATCAGTGTGAATGACTCTGTCTGCGGTCCTACCTTGGCAAATGTTACGGTTCGGCCGTACATTATAGATTTGATCCAAGAATACCAAGCCACGGATGTTGAATTGTTGGCTTGTCGGGACAAGGAAGTTGCTAAGGGTAGTGAGGACTTCTCTCTCAGTAGTCGGGGTGCTATCACATTCAAGGGAAGGCTGTGCGTCCCAGCCAATGCAGATCTTCGAAGAGAGATTTTGGATGAAGCACACCGTTCGAAGTACACAGTGCATCCAGGGGGTACAAAGATGTACCGGAACCTCAAGAGTCACTTTTGGTGGCGGAATATGAAGAGGGAGGTTGCGTAATATGTAGCACGGTGCTTGGTGTGTCAACAGGTAAAAGCAGAACACATGCGGCCCGCAGGTCTATTACAGTCCCTTCTGATTCCCGAGTGGAAATGGGAGAACATATCCATGGATTTCATAGTTGGCTTGCCTAAGGCAGCAAAGGGCTCAGATGCGATATGGGTAGTAGTGGATCGTTTGACGAAGTCCGCTCACTTCTTACCTTACCGAACTACTTTCAACTCTAGTCAGTTAGCCGCTTTGTACATCAAGGAAGTGGTGAGGTTGCACGGAGTGCCCGTTAGTATTGTGTCAGATCGGGATCCAAGATTCACATCACGATTCTGGAAAAGCTTCCAGGAGGCTATGGGTTCCCGACTTGATTTCAGCACCGCTTTTCATCCACAGACGGATGGACAAACCGAGAGAGTGAACCAAGTCATTGAAGACATGCTTCGGGCTTGTATGTTGGATTTCAGAGGCAGTTGGGAAGAGCACTTGCCTTTGGTTGAATTCGCCTATAATAACAGCTATCAGGCGAGTATCCAAATGGCACCATTTGAGGCCTTGTATGGGCGAAGTTGTAGGTCTCCTCTCTATTGGGATGAGGTAGGAGAAAGGAAAGTACTTGGTCCGGAGTTGATTGAGCAAACTGCAAACACAGTTAAGATCATTCGGGATCGATTGAAAGCCGCTCAAGATCGCCAGAAAAGTTATGCGGACACGCGCCGTAGGGACTTGGAATTTCAAGTAGGGGATCAAGTTTTTGTGAAAGTATCTCCTAGCAAAGGGATCATGAGATTTGGAAAGCGAGGCAAGCTCAGTCCTCGGTATGTTGGGCCTTTTGAGATTATCACACGAGTTGGTGAGGTTGCTTACAGGGTAGCTCTCCCACCTCACATGGCCGCAGTTCACAACGTCTTCTATGTGTCTATGCTTTGGAAGTACATTGCGGATCCTTCGCATGTCATAGACTTGGAACCGTTGGAGATTCGAGAGGATCTCACCTTGATTGAAAAGCCGGTTCAAATTTTGGATCGAAGAGATCAGGTGCTTCTCAACAAGACAATCCCTTTGGTTCTCGTGCAATGGCAACACCATGCTCGGGAAGAAGCTACATGGGAACGTAAAGCCGAAGTCAAAGCAAAGTACCCAGAATTAATTGAATGAGTTTTTGTATAAGTTTGTATATGACTTGTAATGTTCTTTTTGGTTTGTAATGCAAGTAGCGTCTAAATTTCGAGGACGAAATTTTTGTAAGGGGGGGAGGATGTAGAGCCCCGGACCTTTTCACATTTAATGCATGACACTTTCGTTGTCATTTTGCCTTTAAAGAGGTATAATTAATAAATAAGGAAGAAATTGGAAATTCCGAAACGTCAGAAATGTTCCTTTTCGAAGTACGAACCCAACGCAAGTTGAATCGTCAAAATCGGACGAACGAGTCAAAAGAAATGGCCAAAACAGTCTGGACCTGCAGGCAATCGTAGCTCGGAAGGCACTAAGGACGTAGCTCGGAAGGCACTAAGGACGTAGCTCGGAAGGCACTAAGGACGTAGCTCTAGCTCTGATAACGTATACGTTGTGCATCCGTTGTGCAACATACAACGGGTGCGTCGTGCAGCAGACAACGTGTACGCTGTACAGCTCACGACGGGCACGTTGTACATAAGACAACGGACAACGAGCTCAACACTATGCACAACACAACGGACAACGTACTCGGCACTATTCACAGCACAACGTGTTTGGTACTATTCACAGCTCAACGTGCTCGGCACTCGTGTTTTTACAGAAATTTTAGTAAGGGTATTATGGTCTTTTGGTCGGTTCACTCTTACCTTAAGAGTTTAACCCGAGCCTTTAGGGCTCATTCTCAACACTTAGAGGATTTGGGGGATTAGAAGAGAGGAGAAAGGGTTTCCTAAGCTAGGGTTTTGCTTTTGTAGAAGAATCAAAGGGGTTTTGAGACCCTAGATCACTTCAAGTCCGGTTTTTTCTCCAAGATCACGGCTCAAGCACTCGTGGAGAGCGTTCCCCAAGCTAGGGCAGCACCTCACGGTCGTTTTTGGAAGGGGTTTCTTCCTCATTTCTTCAAGGTCGGTACTTCTTACTACCCTCCTAGTTATAGTTCCTCTTTCCCCTTTATTTCTCCTTATTTTCTTTCATTTACACATGTGCAATGAGACGGATGGTTGTGAATGGTGAATGGAGATGGAATGGGCGATTGGATGCCAATGGTTGTATGGTGATGATTAAAATGAGGAGGGCATTGTTCCAATAATGAACATACATGTCTGATTTGAGTAAAACCCATCTAGAAAAGCATGTTGTAGGGTAAATCCATAATGAACATACCATGTTTGATGAAATGCCAAGGTGAATAAAGTGAGCTGTAAATTAGTAAATGTATGCCTAATAAATTCTGAATATTGCTAGGGCCTATGATAGTGTGTTTCCTGCTTCCCTAAATGATATGAATATTACATTGCTCAATCATTGGTGCTATATGTGTTGTGAAATTACCCAAATGTCATCTTTAAATTTAAATGCAAGTATGTACACGGTTCCCACGAGCACGGCATGCATGACATGATTTATCGAGGTTTTCAAGAACATGGTTAGAGGTGGGACATATCCTACGATATGTTTTACCTCGCTTTTCACAAGAAGACAAGAACCAACATTCCACGAGGGGTCTCCCCTCACTCACAAGTGCATATCATGAAGAAGGGCCTCCCTTCCCTCGCAAGTACATACATATCATGAAGAAGGGTCTCCCTTCCCTCGCAAGTGCATTGCATAAAGAAGGGTCTCCCTTCCCTCTCAAGGCATCTCACAAGCGCATCTCACAAGTACATCTTACAAGTGTATCTCACAAGTTACATGATCACAAGCAAGCACGCATGACATGCATGACATGACACGACATACAAGAATCAAGCAAGATAGACAAGATGAGTTTTCAAACACGAAAAGATATTTCAAGTCAAGTCAAGTGCACAAGATTTCAAGGGTTTTATCGGCTTTCTACGAAATACAAGCATGATTATAAATTGCTTTACTTCCTTGTATGATATGAATTGTTTCCGTCTAACATATATGAATTGCTCCTGATTTATGTATTGTCATTTTTATGCTATAACTATTGGTTAGTATTTAGTACCCGCTGAGTATTCTATGCTCAGCCGTACTTCTTATGTCGGCAGGTTCTGAGGGAGCTGCTACTCCATTTGATGTTTGTGCTCCTGGTCCATGGGTGGAAGAGGAGTACGTCGAGGAGCCTTTTGAGGAACCTCCCGTAGAGGGTTATCAGTAGGTGGTGTTAGATTCTGAGTGAATTGCTGTGGGTGAGATGAGAGTTGGATTTATGTATTTTGGCGGGCATGTCCGCACTTTCTTATGGATTCCTTTTTGTGTAAACTTGGATTTAAGTATGTATATACATAGAGGTTTGTTAATCTTCCGCTGTGCTATGTTAGAGTATGTTTCCGCTGTTTATATCCTCTATTGTATATGCTCTGTGGGTTTTTGCAGGTTGGTTTGTCAAGCAAGTCATGTAATCCATGATGAGTCGTCCAAAGTTCACTCTAACTCCTAGGGTGGGTTTTGGGTCGCGACAAGAGCATCCCAAAAGCTTGGATCTCTCAATTTACGGCTCAAGCACGTGAGAAGCACATTCTCCAAGCTCGGCAGTGTCTTCCACGGTATTTTTCAAGGGTTTTCTTCCCCTATGCAAGGTTAGTACACCCTACTAACTACTTTAGTAATAACCTAGGTTGTTTTAAAAGCATGGTTGTGGATTTCTTTAGTCTATTCTTTTCTTGTTTTACTTTATTAAATCCCTAAAACAAACAAGATAGAGAAGAAATTGTGGAGGGGAGATGTTAGATGTGGATGAGGCGATTGGATGCCATGTGTTATGATGGATGTATGTTGGAAAATGGTGGAAGGGCATTGTACTCATAACGAACACACCATATGTTTGATGAAATGTTAGAACAAGAAAAAGTATGCATAAATGATTATAATAATGTCGAACACCACATGTTTGTTAAAATGCTTGTATGAGAAGTAGTATGCTTAATTAAGTCAATAACATGCATGATTTTAGTGTTGTTCCCTAAGAGGTGAAATTGATCAAATGCTCTTTATATTGCTTACATACACACATGACTATCAATAGAAAGTGGAAATGCTATATGGAGTCCCCAAATGGTGAAACGCTTGAATAGGAAAAACATGAATAAAAAGATCTACAATGATGTCAAATGCTAGGTGTTCGTTGAAATGCATGAATTGGAATTAGAACCAAGAATATGAAGCATGAATTAGGAAGATTTTTCTCAATGGTGTACTTTTGCTAGAACACTCAATATGTTGACTTTAAAACTCACATGTCTAGAGGAAATTATAAATCCCGTATGATGTCCCTTTAATTAGTTCATGTTATTATGCTCACAAATTGTCAAGCACACGCACGCACGCATGCACAAACCAGTTTTCTAAAATATAAGTATATGAAACAACAAGAACAAGAACAAGAACAAGAACAGGAACAGTCAAGCGTGAGGGGTGCTAGTTTGCGACGGACTATGAACGGCCGCTAGACATACCCAATTTCAAGAGAATATGAACTGGTCAAGAACTCGTAAGAACTTGTAAGGACTTGAAGAACTTGTAAGAACTTATAAGATAGTGGGACGGCCTGGGGAGCGCCACTAACCATCTGATATTCCCAAGCTACTTTGGGTGTGTGTTTAGTGGGATGGTACAAAGGGCACCACTAATAAAGAACTCGTAAGAACTTGTAAGGACTTGAAGAACTTGTAAGATAGTGGGACGGCCTGGGGAGCGCCACTAACCATCTGATATTCCCAAGCTACATTGGGTGGGTGTTTAGTGGGATGGTACAAAGGGCGCCACTAGTAAAGAACTCGTAAGAACTTGTAAGGACTTGAAGAACTTGTAAGATAGTGGGACGGCCTGGGGAGCGCCACTAACCATCTGATATTCCCAAGCTACTTTGGGTGGGTGTTTAGTGGGATGGTACGAAGGGCGCCACTAGTGAAGAACTCACAAAGACTTGTATGCTCACAAGAAAGTTATAAGAACTCGAAAGCTCAGAAGAACTCGTAAGCTCATAAGAAAGGCTATAAGAACTCGCATAAGGAACCTACAAGACTTATAAGATATTGAAATATGTATGGTAAAGCATGAAGTTAGAGTATGATTTAATTGATTTTGTTCAGGATTATATAACTGTTACCTTGTTTCCTTCCGCACTCTGATCATGTAACTTTATGATGAACTGTGTCCTGTATGGCATGTTAATGTTATTACTATTGTTAGCTAGTAGATTGTACTCGCTGAGTATTCAATGCTCAGCCGTACTTTTATGTCGGCAGGTACACTATATGAGATAGGGACTCTAGTCCCTTGGATCGAGGTAGCTCAAGGAGAGCAGGAGGTGATTCGGATGGTTACCCAGATATTAGGAGTCTCGGCATGTGGCCTACAGTTGGGTTGAGTGAGAGAGAGACATGTATTTTGGGTTTTTATTTCTGGGGATATTGTCTCACTTGAGTGGGTAACTCAGGATAAGGATTTCTTGTATATGTTTTGGCCTATGTTCAGTTATTGTATACAGTTGTACTTGGGATACTGTTAAGTTATTAAAGAAAATTTCAATTCACTATTTTGGCATGCCTTGTATACTCTTGCAGGATGGTTTTAAGTGTAAGTGACGTCGCCAAAGCCTCATCTCTCCTAGGTGGGATTTTGGGGCGTTACAAATATATTGTTGTGCCAAAGCCTAGTCCATAACTACCACCTTCACAAAGGCAAGCCGAGAATTGCAATAAAACTAGACTTACAGAAAGCATATGACTCGGTGAGCTGGAAATTCCTTGAGGAAGCAATGGCAACTATGGGGTTCCCTGGGATCTTTATTGACCGCATCATGGCTTTGATCACGGGAGCAAAATTTGCCGTGATGATTAATGGAAATAGGGAGGGATTCTTTGGTTGTGGTCGGGGATTAAGACAAGGGGATCCCGTCTCTCCATACCTTTTTATGATCGTTATGCAGGTTCTTTCGCATGAACTCGACTCTAGAGCGCGTGCAGGGTTACTCAAGCCACACCCTTTCTGCACTACTCCTTTGATTACTCACCTATGTTTCGCTGACGATATTATTATTTTTTCTGAAGCCAATATTGGGTCTATTACAAGTATCAAAGCAACTCTTGACAGCTTCAAAATCTCTGGCCTTGATGTCAACACCAGCAAATCGCAATTTTTTGTAAGTAATGTGACCAGCAGAAACCTCCATTTGATTGAGCGTATCCTTTGCATAAACAAAGGCAGACTACCAGTGAGATATCTCGGAGAGAGAGACTGCACTCCTCTTGTTGAGAAGATTCAGGCTCGTATGGCTTCATGGAAACATAGAAGTCTATCCTATGCAGGGAGGATAGAACTTATCAAGGCTGTTTTGAGTAGCTTTCCATTATTCTGGTGCAATGTGTTTTTGTTACCTAAAGCCACATCTCGAACTATAGAGAGTATATTTGCTGGATTCCTATGGGGAGGAGTTGATATGGATAAACGGTGTCACAAGGTAGCTTGGAGTACCATTTGTATGCCGCGTTCCGAAGGGGGCCTTGGCTTGAGGCGAGTGGAAGATTGGAATAAAAGTGCCCTTATGAGAAGGGTGTGGGAGCTGGCCTGTAACAACGAATCTATTTGGGTTCGGTGGTTCTACAGCAAATACTTGAGGAGCAACTCCGTTTGGACCAGGAACATGCCATCTTCGCCATCATGGAGTATTCGAAGTATTCTAAATGTGCGGCACCTATCTGAGCATGCAGTAACACATTTGATTGGGAATGGGCAATCTACATGGGTTTGGTTGGACCCTTGGCATCCTCGAGGTATTCTCTTACACCAAAACTGGCACCTTAGCCTTCCTATGAATGGTATTAATAGGAGTGCTACTATTGACGCCTTACGAGATGGGAATAGTTGGGATCTTCCTATCCCCACTGAGCCAGAACTTTTTGAGGCTTGGGATGAGATTAATTATATCCAGACCATGGCTCCTGACATTGCAGACAAAATAATATGGAAACCAGATCACCATGGTGTCTTCACGCTTATTTCGGCCTGGGAGTCTATTAGACCCCGAAATGGGATGGATCGATGGCATGAATTAACTTGGTACACAGGAAACATTCCTCGGCATTCTTTCATTCTATGGATGGCTATAAAGGAGGCGCTGATGACGAGAGACAAGTTACTCCGTTGGGGTGTCATAAATGATGACAGGTGCTTACTTTGCAATGGATCCCATGAAGACCACTCTCATTTTTTTATGTTATGTCCTTTTTCCATCAGCATTTGGAATGCTTTCGCCCAAAAAATCCAGGTGCGACCTCGTTCCTTCCCTACTTTCAATGACATGATCCAATGGTATAGCCGGGTGGAGTGGTAAGAGTTTTGCTAATCGGATCCGAAAGGTGGTTTTAGGAGCTTTTGTGTACCATATTTGGGGGGAGAGGAACCGAAGGAGGGTTAATAATATTCTAATGCAAGCTGATTTTGTTATTTACAATATTATGGAGGAAGTATCCCTCAAGTTTGGTGGAGACTTGAATCAAGTTAATGACTGCCCTCGGAACAGATCCATTGCAGACAACTGGAACTTAAGGCTGAGATGGAGAACAAAAACCATTACCTGCGTCTCTTGGCTGCCTCCCGAACCGGGTGTTATTACAGTTAATACGGATGGAGCCTTGTCACCAACTCACCACGGCTATGGATGCATTTTTCGAAATCACAATGGTGTTGTGGTTCATGCTTTTGCCGGGACTAGTAACTCAAACTCGATTCTGGATTTGGAGCTCCTGGCCGTGAGAAGGGGTCTTGAAGAAGCCACTCGATTGCATTTGATGAGTATCCAGGTGGAATCTGACTCCTCTTGGGCGGTGTGCTGTATATCCAAAGCATGTGTATGGCCTTGGAAATCTACCAATGTTCTGATGGATATTGATGTCCTAATTAGAAGCTTCGACAGGTTTTCCATTAGATTTGTGCCGCGTGAAACAAACAAGGCTGCTGACTTCCTCTCTAAGTTTTGTAACTCTCCTAGTGAGATTTTCCTTTCTACTGATGAATTTCCCCTAACTCTAGCTAAAATTGTTAGTGATGATGCTAGGGGCCATCAGTATTTAAAGATGTAATTTGTTTGGTTTAATTTACCTGGTCGGGGTCTGCCTAACCCCAGCTTTCCTCCCCCCCAAAAAAAACATCTTTGAGATGCCGCCACTTGGATATGACCCGTGGCATCAACTTGAAGAGAATGAAGAGATTTGAAGAAGTATACCATGTGGTACCATCTGGTATATATAGATAGATGAGTCAGTCTATGGGTACTCCCTAATATACTTCATAATCCTAACCGTCTATAACTAACCACTAAGGGCCAAGATTTAGTTTGGCTTATTTTTTCTTTTCTAATGCCACATCAGCTTTAATCCTAACTGTTTAATAATTGAGTTAAATGGTTAGGATTTGGGAGTACACTTTCAGCGTACCCATAGACTAATTCTTCTAATATAACTAAATGATGTAATATACCTGAAAAAGAAAAGGGTAAAAATTGTGTTTCTTTTAGATACAACGTCCTCACTCTTCAGACATGTCTAATTTTCTTTGTTTGTACTTCCAAAAAACCTGGTCAACGAGACTTGTAATCTCCTACTAATAAATTAAGAAATTGTAAAACTTCATATGAATCAGGGAGATATAACTGGTTCACTTTTATAACTTTTAATGTTCACTATTACCTTACTCAATTCCCAAGAAATTAATTATAACAAAAATTAAATTGACTGAAAATCGTAAAGATCACCCATTGATCGCAACTCTCCAAGAGCTAATCCAGCCTGAAGCAAAAAAGGGTCAAATGACAAGAAATCATTTCTATTTCTTAAAAAAAATATAGTGTGCTAAGCATCATAGTAGAGGTTGCTGGTGCCTTTGGCCCCAACAACTGACCCACTTATGCATCAATCCATGTAATTTAGTTGGTGGCCTTCAAGATGAATATAGCCAATAACCATACAAATAAGGGGCTCTTAGCCAGCCACATTGGATATCTAAGAAATGTGTTGCCAAGAAGCCAACTGGAAAACCCGATCCAAGAGGTGAACAACTATTGAACTGCATTAGGGACCACACATTCAATGCGGGAAGAAAGCACTCCAAACAAGGGAGGAGCTAGGAATTTTTCATTGGGGGGGGGGGCAAAATACATGTATAAAAAAGAATTTTGATTTGAGGGTATGACATTTGGGGGTTTGGGGGCGTAGCCCCCGAGAAAATTTTTTTTGGGGTAGTTTTTTTATTTTGAGATTTTTTTCCCCCGGTAATGCCTTTGAGGTCGCCACGTGTCCCTATTAATACCCCTTAATTGTGGTTAAGATTCACCCACCTATCCTTGGTTTTTTTTTAAAATATCAACTTTCTTTTTCAACCCTAGTTTAAAATTCACTAACTCCTAAGGTAAAAATTATTTAAATATTTTTTTCTAAAAACCAAGGATAAGTAGGTGAACCTGAGATTGGGTGAATTTTAACCATAGTTAAGGGGTGCCAATAGGGACATGTGGCAATCTCAAGGGCATAAGGGGACTCCATTGGGGGCCCACTATATATATGACAAAAAAAATTTGGGGGGGGGGAGCAAGTATACTAAAAAAAATAATAATTGGGGGGCCTACTATTCATACAATCTCTATAAGGATTTACAAAAAATTGGGGGGGTCATGGCCCCCCTGGCTCCGCTCCTGACTCCAAGCTTCAGTAGGGCTTAGACACTACCGTAAATTATCTTCCTACTACTTATTTAAACGTCCATATGCGAAATGTTATAAAAATGTGAAGAATCCAAGTACAATACTATAGAGCCCTGGAAAATTTTTCCATATATTGAAACGTGTGCCAAGGCTTTGCCTTTGTAATCTTCTATTTTCTATGAAATGAGAATTTTGAAATCTTATGTAGTCTTAATGAAATATTAAAATAATGTATTATAGTATTAAAAAGGTTTTACGAATGTTCATGGGTGTCAAAATAGAAGTGGAAAAAGGTTCTGCTCCAGATCTAAGCTGCTGAAATCCATTTTCAGATCAATCAGTTTTAGGGGCAATTTTGTCCATAAATGAAGAAGAATTGTAAAGTTTTCAAAACACCAAAGTTGTTCCCCTTTGAATGAGAAGTCCAACGCAAGTTGAATCGTCAAAATCCGATAAGCGAGTCAAAAGTTAGGGTCGAAATACCAAGTGGAGGAAAAGTCAGTCGGAATCTGAAGGGGGTTGCGATCAATCGCAAATTAGTGCGATCAATCGCATTCAGTCAAGTTTTTTGGAGTTGCTTTCAGGTCTAGGTGTGATCAATCGCACAGGGGTTGCGATCAATCACAAGGCAACTGCGATCAATCGCAAATGGAGTGCGATCGATTGCAAGCGGGTGCCAGATTCCGACTTTAAGGGTTTTAAACCCTTGGCTTCTAAAGGAGACTTCATTTGGGGGTTTCTTAGTAGACCTAAGGGAGAGGAAATGAGAGAAAGAAGAGAAGAGATATTTGGGGAAAACCTCCAAAGAGGTTTTGGATTTGAGATCAAGGGAGCTCAAGCTTGAAGACTCTCAAGCAAGGATCATCCTCTATCAACCTAGGAGATCTCCACTCAAGGGCTTCCTCCAAATCAAGGGGTTTTCTTCAAGATCAAGCTTTGATCTTCAAGGTTGTACACTCTTATAGTTAACCTAGTATTACCCTATGTTTCTATTGAAAATGCATGTTTAACTTCATGGATTTTATTATGTAACCTAAAAGAATAAGGTAAATGGAAGGGTTATGGATGTGTGGTGAATGTATGGAGATTGAGGCGAATGGATGCCAAGTAGAATGTGATAAATGATGTGGTGTGATGAATATGGTGGATGGGCATTAACATGAATATGGTGGATTGCCTTTGACAGAGGATACCGCCAGATTTAGGTGTCCTCTGACTCGAGCTGGGTTGTTACTTGCATTAAGATGGCTTGCATGCGTCCTTGGAGATATTCCTATGCTTTCGCTAGGATAGACAATCTTCTTCACCTTTTTGACAACTTCGAAATCATGTTTGTTCCTCGTGAAGGCAACTGTACTGCTGATTTTCTCTAGAAATATTGTACTGCTCCAGGGGAGCTCATGTTGGACACTTATAGTCTCCCTCCGGCGTTGTCCTTGATCATTAGCAAGGATGCACACGGAGATAGGTATATTCGATTGTAAGTTTTTTGGTTTTAGTGCAGCTTGGGGTCTGCCTAACCCCCTTCTTTTCTTTCCAAAAAGAAAAATGGTGGATAGACATTGTACCAATAATGAATATGCTTATGATGTTGATGACATTTTGTTAGTGAAATCATGTGTTAAAAGGCCTAAGAAGTGTTGAATACTACATGTTTGATGAAATGCATGAATGAGAACTAAACTAAGATAATGAAAGTATGAGTTAGGAAGTTTCCCCATTTGATAAATATTAAGTGAAATGGTCTATATGTTTTCCTTCAAAGCTTATATAGTTAACGAAATTTGTTGGAATGTTGTATCATGTTTTCTTGTTCGTTAAATGTCATTATGATTGCCACCATTTGTCAAGCACGAGCACACATACTTGCATGAACCAAAGTTTTCTCATAAGCATGTGTTTCAAGCATCGTAAGAAAGGTTTTCAAGGAAAATTCGTAAGAAAGAAGCATAATGTATAAGTATTGACAAAGCCAAACTTTGGGTGGGTATTCTAAGATCAATTACCTCATGCTCACAAGGATCATGTCCAAGATCTCGCATAAACTCCAAGGATCATAAGTCTCGGAAGGCTTTTCAAGAACTTGTAAGAATCTCACAAGTCTAAGATCTTGCATATGTCTCCAAGGATCATAAGCTCACGAGAACAAGCTCACAAGGACTCGTAAGCTCACAAGAAACTCACAAGAACTCGAAGCTCACAAGAAAGGTTATAACTCGCAAACTCATAAGCAACTCATAAGAATACACGAGGCTCATAAGCATTCATAAGAACTCTTAATCATGCATAAAATGTTTTGATTTCCAAGAAAAGCACAAGTTTTCATGAAAGGTTTTCCATGACGGGTTTTAAGCATGAATGTTGTGATTATTATTCTCTTAAGTACTTGTATGTGATATCTTGTTATTATAGTATGGTTAGCTATTAGTTTGTGTCGCGCTCCAAAATCCCACCTAACTTAATGTGAGACTTTGGCACGTGACTTAATCATTAACTTCCATAACTTCCTATCATAAAGCATTTAAGGTAATTCTAAAACATGAACTTAAAAATTTTTCTCTTCCAATAAATACTGATCAAGTCTAATATCTGAAATAAATACTAAACATCAAAATTAATTAGAATCATCCTCTATGATTCCCAATCGTCAAATTCAAACTAACTATAAATCTAAAATTAGTCTATTACAATGTCTAAAACTCGAAATTAAAATACTAGTAATCTAATTTCCAGTATATGACCCGCAATCCAAATTCCATTCCCCATTAGGGTAATCACCTGCTGATTCATCCTCTTCCTCCTCGTACTCTTCCTCTTCCCAAGGTCCTGAAGCATAGATGTCAAATCTAGAACCTGCCGACAACAACAGTCATCAGCTGAGTAACAAGTTACCCAGCGTATATATAAAATCTTATCTAACATATAACAATATTTAATATAAACATAATTTAGAATTCAACGTAACATGTAAACATATAACAATTCAGAGTGTGGAAACATAATTCAATTTCAATTCTTACGCATGATCACTTGTGCTTATTTCTCTTGTTTATCTTACTCATTTTCTTGTTTGTGAATGTATCCAACAACAAGCAAATGCAATAACTTAATATAACTCTTCCCCATATATTGGGTTGAGACTAGCATATACCTACTTTCTGAGGTACCACACGGTTTATACATTATCCGGTGCATATGGCTTGTCTACACATTATCCGGTGTATACGGTTTGTCTACACATTCACTGGTGTATACGGCTTGTCTACACATTCACCGGTGTATACGGCTTGTTTACACATTCATTGGTGTATACGGTTGGTCTTGCCTTGATCTTAGGCTTGTGGGTACTCAGTCAGTGCAAAACTCAATCATTCATCATGCTCGTGTCCTTGTGTACTTGCATAATACTTATCATCTTGTTTATTCTCATGCTTATTCATATTTAATTTCGTGAATTAGTGTGAGTGAAATAATGATGATTGTAAATCATGCATAAATTTAAACATGCAGAATTTTCCATAAATTGATCAATATAGAACATAAATCTATCAAGTTTTCAATAATAAAATAAGAAACAATTATAACTATTATGCCAAATTATCAATAGATAATTTTAATAAAATTAATCTCACCAAACTCTAGTTTCATTACACATCAAAATTTCAAGGCAAGTTCATAATTGTTTCATCAATTTCAACCATCATCCCTTCCTCCATTCTCCATCATCCATACACTACAAGATAATTCCCTCTCCCCTTGTTGATATGAGAAATAAAAAGCATAGAGACATCTTTAAACATCACATTCGTCTATTATAATAAAATCATATTTAGAACATTTTCTAGTCATTGTGTATATTTTTCATAAGGGAATCATCACTTAAAATACTCTCCAAACATCAGGTATATTTTCCACAAGAGAATTATAATTTAAAACACTATCAAATCATCACATGTATTTTTTTTTCCATACGAAAATCATGATTCGAAACATTCTCTAACATCATATATATTTTTCATAAAGGAATCATGTTTCAAAACATTCTCTAATATCATATGTATTTTTCATAAAGGATTGAAACATCCTAATCATGTTAAACCTTGATTGTTCTTGTTTTAGATCTATCACCTTCATAATATTCATATCAAAATCATTATATTGATAGTAAGGAAGTTATATTTACCTCTCACGATCGCTTCCCTATGATCAAGTGCTTGCGAATGAGACGGATCTAAGTTTTTTCACAATTCTTCCTTGCAAAACCTTTTATCCTTCCTCTTGGATCTCTCAAAATCCATTTTTCTTACTCTCTTTTAGGTTTAAGAAGCTTTAGAAACCCTCAACGCACGAGTATAAGGGGGGTATTTATAATATTGAGAGACCTAGGGACTCAAAACACGCGAGATCGCGCAAACCACTGCCAGAACGGCATTTTGGGCGATCGATCATAGGCGTTGATTTTTTTTAAAAAACTCTTTAGCTACTTTTTTATTATCTCCATTTTCATGCAATTAAACCAATTAAACCTCAAAAACGACTTAAATTGAGTGTTTTATTTGGGTTTTAAAATCAACACTTTTTATCATTAAATTTTGTAGACTTAAACACATTAAAATTTAACATATGTTTCCATAACATTTAACAAACTTCACAAGTATTAAGAATAATAAATTCGGGGTTCTACAGTTTGTGCTCGCTGAGTATTCCATGCTCAGCCGTACATTTCATGTCAGCAAGTCCGTTCGAACTTGGAGCTATGGGTTGAAGAGGAATATGTAGAAGAGAGAGATCCGCCTATCCCGTTGCAGCCACAGGAGGAGAGAGACCTAGATGTGTGGCCGAATCTAGTCCGCTGCTGAGTGGAGTGTTAGCGAGAGGTCATTTTGTATTTTGATAGGTGGGCATGTCCACCTTTGCTTTTGATTATATGTGTTCAAACTTGGGATACAAACTATATATGGAAAAGAAATTTTGGGTTACGCTTCTATACTTTGATTTAAGCTTCCGCACTATTTATGATTTATTTATATCAGGCCTTGGGTATTATTACAAGATGAATTGGTATCAGTTATGGCACTTCACGAGCCAAAGTATCCCTAACTTCCAGGGGGTATTTTGGGTCGCGACAAATATCCTGACAGTGACATAAGCAGCTAGGATGAGGCTGATGAAGGTTGCCAGGAAGAAAATATGGCATGGGATGTCTATAATTGGTGAAGCTACGTTGATAAATGTGTTTGGCAAGGTGGGTGTCACTCTTAAGAAAAGCATGTAGTTCAGCAATCAGTCTCTTTTTTAGCCACCTGGGAGAGAACAGAAAATTGTAGCTACTCTGTTAGTAAATGGAAGCAAAATATATTTGGAGGAGCCAAATTTCACCTGGGCTTGGAAGAAATTCAGCTTGTTTGACCAAAGAAAGAAGACTACGGGCCTCCCTATTAGTTTTGATAGGAAATAGCAAGAAGAAGCACCAGAAGTGGCAGTGAAGAAAACCAAAACCACACCTTTGAGGACTCCGAAAAGGGGGCTCCAGAAAGCAACGACATGAAAACAGTTCCTGGAATCATTAAAGTCTACATGAAAATGTAGACCAAGCAGTACCCCACCAGCACCTCTATGGTAGTCACTTGTGTAACTCTCAAGGTGATCCCTACAGAAAAGTAGATATTAGATGGAGTTTATCAGAAGTTACTAAAAATTAGATCTTAGAACAAGTTGAAGGTACGCTTATAGGAGGGAAACTAGAAAAATGATAATGGCAACTGCCATAAGGCCAAAGCAGCTGATTTTGCAGGCATACTTAATTCTACTGAGAATATCTATTTTTTTTATCAGTAAATTCTACAGAGAATATCTATTGATAACATGTTTCCATTTAAAAGGCAGGTTGAACCTTCTCCCAATCTGAATCTTTGCTTGTGAGGTCAAGCATGTACTTACATGAGAGTATTGTATTGCAAACTTGAGGACTCTAGAATTTGGTAAAGGGCGAAGGAAAGGAAGGTAAAGACAATGCTGAAAAAAGTATTTTGAGGAACATAATAAATCACAACATGTTTGGAAGTAGGAGTTAATTGTCAGCACAAATCCACAAAAACAAAGGCACATCGGCATGTGTGTTCCTCGCATCTTTGAGTTCAAAGGATCGTAAATAATTTGAAAACTCGACGAGTCGACTCGAAACTCAGCCAACTTACTCGACCTGATTGACTTTCAAGTCGAGTCGCCTCAAAACTCAAAAGAGGCACTATTCGGCGAGTTACATAGGTGACTTGGTCGAGTCGAGTTTTTTGACTTGCCAAACTCAGTCAAGTCACGAAAGGGTATTTGACATTTTCATTTTTTTAAAACCAAAATTCAAACGTCACACTGTTTTGCATCAACTTTTTTTGGGGCTACAAAACCTGCCTAGTATGGATTCTGTTAAACTTGGTGTTTAGGTTGTTTGAGGCTATAAAACCAGTCTAATTTGGGTCTTTTAACCTAGGTTTTCAAGTTATTTGTGATTTGATCTTGGATAAAATGCCAAGAAATTGGTAATTGACTAATTAGTATAGATATATATATATATATATATATATTTCGAGTTGGACCGAGTCGAGTTTTCCGAGTTACTTGACCCAGCTAACTTTAGAGTCGAGTCGACTTTTCGGGTTTTCTGATTGAAATCAGTTGGTTGGCATCAATGTGGGCTCCTTTACTTAAAGATGGATTTTTCGTGCACAAAAGAAAATTAACCAATTTATGTTTCTCCTAGTATTTCAAGATGGCAGTTCCAGTAACAAGAGCATGTCATAGCCTACAGGAACTGTTTGTCCAAGTTGTTCCATGAAGAATCAAAAGGGGCTTATCACAGTGTCACTATGGTCTCGAAGCTCTCATCCAATTTGGCAAGAATAATAAGCAATTTGGCATGGCATATTCTCTTCACTTGCTTAGAAAAGCTGGGTTCCCACAACTAATCTTGAATCTGGTAAGATGCATTCAGAGATATTGTCCTGTGAACTGATTTCAGGATGCATGGAGTTCCAAGGTAAACATGGCAAAATAAATTCATGACATTAGCAAGGGAACACAAATCCTTACAGGAAAATTAACAAATTTTCGTAGCTTTGGATACCCATTTCTAACATATTTTCTAGCAAACAGTCAAAACAAGGCACATGACAGGTAATTTGAATCACAAATCCATATTATGTGTCCACATGTGCATTAAAGTAGTATTTTAATTTTGAACTGTTGGTATAATTGTGAGTATAATGTATTTATGGGCCTCTCTTATGTTGTAGTGGCCCAATACTTTTCTTTTATTTCTTTTTCTCTTGTGTGGGCCTTGGGCCCAACTATTGTATTAGCCAAGTATATATAGTCATTATAGAGAAGAGGAACCCTAACTTCCTCATTCTCTCTTTCCCATTTCTCTTCTCTATAACCTAGCTACAAACTTACTTGGTATCAAAGCATTCTAAACAAAGAAGAAGAAGTTTATTAAAACAACAACCAAAGAAGAAGGAGCACGCTGCTGACATCATCACTGTACGACTGACTTCTGCCGTACAGCCTAGGCTACCCATGGGGTGAGTTTGAAGGTATTTTTTCAGAGAACTTGAATATAGAGGAATTTTGAATCAAATATTATGTGATTTTGTTAAATATTGAAGAAGTTATGATGATTTTAAGGAAAATATATTAAAATTCTGCAAAAATACTCTGTAGAGGTTCAACTTTGGTTTTGTTCAAATGGATGGTTGTTTGTGTGGGTTAATGGACAAGGATGGTGCGGTTTTTTGAGAGAACATTGCCACATAGGGTTTGGCTGATTTCAGACTGATTTGGAGAATCGGTGAAGTCTTTTTCACCCTCTAAGCTAGCGTTTTTTTCCCTTTCATCACTATTTGTGGTCTGTTTTGATTATGGCAGCCCCTTAGGTTGCCTTGGTTGGTACTTTTAAGGTCTATGGATAGTTGGAATTGAAGGTATTCAAGTATGATGGTATTCAAGGTTGAGTTTGAACCTTGAGAGTGGAGGTGTGACTCCAATGTCCTACAAAAATTCGGTTTGTGTATGTTTGAAGAAGAAATCCTATTGTTAGAAGGATCTCGCTCCTCAACTGTGGTACCTCCGCCTACAGGTGTGACTCATGAGGGGATCTAGTAATGACAACCCTCAATTGCAAATCACGACGGAGAAGCTAGATGGTGAAAACTACGCTTATTAGGCTAAACCTGTTGAAATGTACATTGGCACGAAGGGTAAATTGGGTTACCTACTTGGAGAGATAGCGGAACCTGCCCTTCACATGCAAAGTGGACTCAAGCAATTTAATTGTGATGTCTTGGCTCACTAATTCAGTATTACCCCACAGTAATAGGGGTTTAGTGTTCTTGAAGACTACTAAGGCTATTTGGGACACTCTCTCTCAGACCTACTCGAATGTAGGTAATTTTGCCCAACTTTATAAAATTCAATGGGATATCTCCCAAACTTGTCAGGGAGAAATGCCCTTGAAGGAGAAATGGGAGAAATTTGATCGCTACTCAGACTTTAAGTCCAATTGTACTGTTGATGTTGTACCCTTCAAGGAGTGGGTTGAACGAATGCGGATTTTTGAGTTCCTTGCTGGTCTGAATCAGGAATATGAAAATGCTCGCTCACAGCTCATAGGTCGAGATCCTCCTCCTGAGACACTTAGTCGTGTATATACTTATATCTAGAATGAAGCAAACAGACGTGATGTGATGACCTCTAGGATGGTGACTGCTCCAGAGAGGTCTGCACTTTCCTCCACTTTTCAGCGTGGTGGAAGAGGGGAGGTGGTAGAGGATCCTTTAGAGTTCGTGGTAATCGGTTTGATGGTTCCCATTTTTATGACAAAGACAAGCTGAAATGTGATTACTGTGGGAGGACTCAATACACCCGTGATCAGTGTTGGCAACCACGTGGCCAGTCTACACAGAGGGGAGGTCGCTCAGGTGGATATATAGGTGATTCTCATCGTCCAGAAGGGTTTGGAGATCCTTCTAGATTTACTACAACACCGACATCTCAGTTAGTTATCTAGAGATGATATGGAGTCTCTCCGCCGCGACCCAATGGAGACCCCTTCCACTTCCTCCTTTGCTCAATCAGGTACATCTACCATTGCTTTCAATGTCTCACTACCATCTACTCATCACTCTTGGATCATTGATTTTGGGGCATCCAAGCAAATGACTGGTATGTCCTCTATTTTTTCATCATATCATCTTTATTCTGGGACAGACAAAGTTTGTAATACGGATGATACTGTCTCGAATTACCGATAAGGGTAACCATCAATGTCTCTTCATCTATGCATTTATCAACTGCTCTACATGTTCCTAACATTGCTACTAATGTTTTATCCGTTAGTAGTATTATCAAGTCCCTCAATTGTAGTGTCACATTGTTTCCTTCCCATTATGTTTTTTAGGATCTGGTGACGAGGAGGATGATTGGCAGTTGTCATGAGAATGATGGTCTCTATCAGTTGAATTCCTCTCATGGGATGCGTATGTATCAGTCCTCTTCAGGGAACATGAGTAATTTTGACCAATTGATGAGATGACATTTTCATTTAGGTCATCCCTCTTTTTTGCTTCTCAAGAGGATGTTTCCTCAGTTGGCTCTTTCTTTATCTACTACTTCATTTCAATGTGAAACTTGTGAATTGTCTAAACATTGTAGGATTTCCTACCTTCTTAGTATATCTCAATGCAATTCACCTTTTAGACTTGTTCATTTTGACGTTTGGGGTCCTGCACCCTTCTGTGTTTGGTTATAAATATTTTGTGACTTTTGTGGATGATTTTTCTCATGAAACTTAGGTAAGTCAATATCTAATGTTTATGCTTCTTTTAAATCTTTTCATAAAATGGTTTGTACTCAATTTGATGCTAAGCTTAAGATCCTTCGTTCTAATAACAGTGGGGAATATCTGAATAGGGACTTATGTCCATACTTTACTAACCATGGTATTGTTCATCAAATCAAACCACTTGTGTTCACACTCCACAACAGAATGGAGTGACCAAATGTAAGAATAGACATTTTCTTGACATCACCAGATCTCTTCTTTTTGCCATACATGTCCCCAAATACCTTTAGTTAGAAGTCTTACTTTCCGCTGTCTTTCTTATGAATAGAATGCCTTCACGGATCTTGGGCTTCAGAGCTCCATTGTATGTCCTTTCACTTACATCTCATTTTCCTATACCACCCAAAGTATTTGGATCTATTTACTTTGTGTATGTGCCCAAACTTGACCGCACTAAACTTGATTCTCGTGCTATCAAGTGTGTTTTCCTTGGATATTCCCACACACAGAAGGGTTATAAGTGCTACCATCCTCCTTTCAAAAGGAAGTTTCTGTCTATGGATGTCTCTTTCTTTGAGGATGCTCCTTACTTTCCTCCTCTGAAAACCCCTCTTCACGGGGAGAATGTTGATGTTGAAGTGTTGTCTTCTCCTATACCTCTTCCTCTTCTTATTTTCGATATCCTTACTGTGATTGATATTAGACATACACAAGAGAAAGAATTGCAGGTTTACTCCAGGCGACCACGACATATGTCTCACGTGAAAGTATGTCTCTTTTTAATTTTAGAAAAACAGTTCTTGGGGGGCATACATCGAATCCCAAGATCTGACTAAGATTCTAATTGATTTTATTCAATGAGAGTAAAAATCACAATACCTTTGCGACTTTGAAATTGTTAAGTCAAATCCACGATAATAGCGATACCGGCAAAACTTCACAAGTGCCAAGTCTCCTTCGCAATCCACACGAACCTTCTTTTTCTTTAAAGCTTTCTCTAATGGAAGCTAATGGCCCTTTCAAAAATTCCAGCTCTTGATTCTTGAATAAAAGATCCAATCTTTTATTATAAAGAACCTTTCTTGATCTTCAAAACTAAGAACACAAGAGAGATTAAGAGGGAGTGGAATGGGATGACCGTACACCACTAAAGGAGAGGGGCGTGAGGTATTTGAGGGGAGAAGAAATATTTCCAAATCTGGAAAATTCTGGAAAATAATAATTGTATCCAACACCTTGGACGTCCACCTCTTTATCGGCTTTACTTGGGTTGCTTGGAACCCAAGTCTCCTTTTTCTAATCCAATTAGAATTCCCTCAATTAGTTTCCTATTTGGTTTCTCCTTTAATTAATTAGGATTAATCAAAATAGAAACTAATCTTATCAATTAGTGTCCAACTAATCTTATCCTTATCCTAATCCAATTAGGATTCCTTGATTAGCAAGAAACTAATAGACTCCATGTCCAATAAGGAATCTTTAATTAGTAACTAACTAATTAACTAATAAACCTTATCTTATAAGGTGTCATTAATTAAAAACTAATTAAAAACATACCAAAACATAATCCTCCATGAAGTGGGCGTCCCACCCTGGGTAGGCCCCACCCCAACACGCCACATCATGGGTTCTCAACCCTTTGGTCATTTTTAATATTCTTTTCAAATATTCCCCAATGGGTCCTACCCATTTGGTTTTTCACATCTAATGTGGTTCCACCTTTTAGAGCTTCACTATACCATATAGTGATTTCATAGAGAAATTAAATACTTTAAGAAAGTCCTTGTGTGTGGGATCTAAAGGGATCTCCTATTTCCAGTTATGGGACCAAGTACTCAACCTTTTGGTTAAAGCATTGTTACTAGGAAATACATTTCCTACACTCTATTAGGATTATAGAATGTTATCTATATCCCTAGACTTCCACTAATCACAATTAATATCCATTAACACAATGTGATCAACCTCCAGAAAATAGAGAATTACTTGCAGGTATTTCTATCTCAAGATTTATTTACAGATCAGTCCCTCCACTTTCAATATTGTTATAAGTTTACGGGACAATATCTAATACTGTCTTTAATCCCTGGCTTATATTGAGAACTCATTCTCCTTGATACTTTTAGTCAAACTTGAACTTTCAAAACATTTTAGAAAATCTTTAAAAGAAATAATAATAAGAATTACATTTCTTTTACACAAAAAATAAATTTCTCGATAAAACAATTTCATTGATAAATACCAGCGCTGGGTTTTTCAAGTCCGGTTTTGACAAGTATCAACTCAATATTATTTACTTTGTAAGAGTAGTGGAATCCTTGTTGAGCGTACATAACCCAACGAGCCCGTATTTAGTCCGATGTGTTGGACATTGATGATTAGCTACATCAAAGCTACATAGGCAAGTACTAGAGGAGATGTTGACTTCCTAGGTTAAGGACAATCTGTCAAATGGACTCTCAGTGATTGAGATTCATCATTCCATCATATAGAACTAACAAGGTGTAAGTTATTAGGAATACATTGTCCAGATGCATCTTGATTAACTTAGAACAATTTTAGGTCTACAAGGAACTGGAAAAACCATACCTCTTTAGCAATCAGTTATCAACTAATTGGATGATTTTCTTACAATGTTACCTAAGGGACAAAGTAGTCTCATCCAATGAGATACTTTAGATATATTACCCAATGTAGAAGACAATGTGTGAATGTAAAATATGCATTTATTGATTTAAAAATAGATAAATACAATTCCGAAATGGCTTTGTGGGCATACATGTCTAACAATCTCCCACTTGCACTCAAAGCCAATCTCCTATGTATCTAACACCCATCGACTCTAGATTTTTTTTTTTTTTTTTTGAAAAAGGAAAGCTGGGGTTAGGCAGACCCCGACCAGAATAAATTAAAAAACAAAGAGATTACACTCTTATGAATCTACAACCCCGAGCATCATCCTGAATTAGCTTACATAATTGGAGGGTGAACGAGTCACTATCTAATAAAATCTCACCACTAGAGGGATAAAGCTTGGAGAGAGAATCTGCTACCTTGTTAGCCTCCCTATAAACATGAGAAATAGACACCAAGCAAAGCCTACCCCATAATTGAATGTCATCCAATAAACAATATAGAGCCCATGGATGAGAGCAAGTCTTGGAGACACACTTGACTGCCTATAGCGAATCAGATTCTATCTGAATCCTATGAAAGCCTAACCGAATAGCTTCCTCAAGCCCTCTTTTTATAGCAAAAAGCTCCATTTCGATTACCGTACCAATAGTTTTTGTTCCCACACAAGTGTGCACCACCAGCCCTTCCGAATTCCGGAAGACGCAACCATACCCGACCCGGGAACCTCCAACAGCTCCATCTGTGTTTATCTTAATAACACCATGATCTGGGGGAATCCAGGAGACCCACTTTATTGGGGAAGCGGCCCAACGAACAGCCAAATCCCACTTGTTACAAAGAAGACGATGCCGCGCAGAATCCTGAATAGCAACCGGTGAGCAATCAAACTTAATTTTGACATCCATTATGATGTCCTTTAGCACCACACTTGGAAGGTGTTTAGCATTTGTAGTCCACCGCCGATTCCTTTCCTTCCATAAATGATAGACGAAGGCACCCAAGACAACCCGACGAATATGGTTTGCAAAACTAGGAGACCGCCACTTCCTACCATACCACCGAACCATAGCACTCCACGATGAAAATCTTCTAAGCTGAATATGAGTGAGCTGGGACAGCTTTTTCCATAGGAAATCAGCATAGTCACAGCGAGTAAACAGGTGGTCATGTGTCTCGGCTTGATAGGTACAAAGTAAACACCTATCACACCCAATAGTTCCCCATCTAAAGAGTTTGTCCTTAGTCATTAAAACTTCTTTGGCAGCCATCCACAGAATAAAAGCATGACGAGGAATGTTATCCCCAAACCACACAAGGTTATGCCAACTAATAGTAGAATGATGAATACGAATAGTTTCCCAAGCTGAAGAAAGAGTGAAAGACCCATGAACAGAAGGTTTCCAAATAATTCTATCAGTCTCCTCACCGTTCATCGTTTGAACATTGCTAATCTCATCCCAAGCATCAAACAGCTCCGGGTCATCTGACGGAGCAATTCTCCATTCATTTCGATGTCGGATGGAATCAACAGTGGCCAAGCGGCCTAACCCATTCATCGGGAGGCTGAGGTTCATCAGCACCCCCAAAGTGTGCCATGGTTCTAACCAGAGCTTCGTCCTCTTGCCATTTCCAATTAAGTGCTTAACCATTGGTTCCGCAATAGAGCGCACCCGTAGGATACTACGAGTACTCCATGAAGGGGAGTAGGGAATAGTCATAGTCCAGATAGAGTCCCTTTTGAGGTATTTACTTGAGAACCAGTGGCTCCATATGGATTCAGACTGAGCAGCTAGCTCCCAGACTCTTCGCATCAACAAGCATGTATTCCACTCCTTAATCTTCCACAGCCCCAGCCCTCCTTCACATGTGGGCTTACACACCGCATCCCAAGCAACCTTATGATTTTTCCGATCCATATCCACGCCCCCCCATAGGAAACGAGCAAAAGTTCTTTCAATAGAATGGATAATCGATTTCGGGAGCGCAAAAACTGAGCCCCGGTATATTAGAAAGCTAGATAACACTGTTCTAATGAGCTCCAACCTCCCAGCATAGGAAAGGACTTTGTTCTTCCATGAGGTCAATCTCTTTTGAATCCTCTCCAATAATGGCAAGCAATCCCTAGAGGTGATACGAGTAGAAGAGAGTGGGAGGCCCAGATACTTAATTGGCAAAGTACCTTTTTTAATGCCTAATAGATCTTCAATCTTCTTAGTAAGTCTGATGTTCACATTGCCAAAAAAACATTGGGACTTGTCCAGGTTAATTTCCATTCCCGACTCCTTGAACCGCTCAAGAGCAAGATGAATGCATCTGATGGAGGCATTGTTGGCTTCAGAGAAAATGATTAAGTCATCTGCAAAGCAGAGATGAGTGAGCAAAGGGGACTTGCAATAAGGGTGGGGAGTGAGGGAACCCTCTTGCGCAAGACGGGTTAGGTCACTAGATAACACCTGCATGATCATCATAAATAGATAGGGCGACATCGGGTCTCCTTGTCGAAGGCCCCGACCACCAGAGAAGAATCCCTCCCTCTTACCATTGACCATAACAGCGAAGGTAACACCCGTAATGCAAGCCATTACTCTATCCACAAAAAAAAGAGGGAAGCACATTTTAAGCATGACTGCCTTCAAGAAACTCCAGGACACAGAGTCATAGGCTTTCCGTAAATCAATCTTTATAGCAACCCTTGGCTTTCCTCTAGCAAGATGATAATTATGGAGTAGCTCTTGGCATAGAAGAATATTGTCGGAAATCCGACGACCCTTAATAAAAGCAGATTGACTAGGATCAATGATATCATGCATCACGCGCTGGAGCCGACCCACCAAGATTTTGGAGATGATACGATACACCACATTGCACACTGAGATAGGACGATAATCCAAAAATGTCCTAGGTTGATCCACTTTTGGAATTAAAGAGATTAAGGTCCCATTCATTTCTCGCAACAGTTGACCACTTCGAAAAAAGCTCAATATGGCTAATGCAAGGTCAGGTCCAACAAGGTCCCAACATATTTGGAAAAAGTGGGCAGTGAACCCGTCCGGTCCAGGGGCTTTATTCCCGTCAGAAGAAAACACTGCTTGCTTAATTTCCTCCAAAGAAAATGGGCTAACCAATAAGGCCTGGCTATCTGCACTTAAAACAGGGAGAACTGGGATGGCCCCATTTCCTGAACCTGCACTTGCAAGCATAGAATTGGAAAAAAAGGATACGGCCTCTGTTGCAATCTGGTTAGCCTCCAAAAGAACCGTTCCCGAGCTGGTTACAATAGAATCAATTCTATTCAAACTACGCCGAGAGCACATTGATCTGTAGAAAAGGGAGCTATTGGAATCCCCTAGCTTAAGCCAATTTACTCGCGATCGTTGCTTAAGCTCAGCCTCCTCCCAAGACAACAAGGTATATAGCGACTTCCTGGCCAAGTCGTACTGAGCATGAAGTAAGGCATTGTCTTGATCTAAGCTAATTTGACCCTGTAGATCTTCAACATTTGCTCTACATTCAGCCACCTTTTTCTGGACATGACCAAAGCAACTCCTACTCCACTCCTTCAAAGCCCATTTCACTGCCTTAAGCTTGTACTGGAGACGAAACATAGGGGTGCCTCAAGAAGGGGAAGACCAAGCCTGAGCCACAATGCTGAGAAAATCAGGGTGAGTGGTCCAATAATTGAAGAATTTAAAAGTACTTCCTGGGCGCCGAATGTCAAAATTGAACCGAACAAGGACTTGGTGGTGATAAGAAGTATTACCACCCTTAAACCAAGCTTCTGCCGCTGGAAATCTCTGGGTCCATTCAGAATTTATAAGGCATCTATCCAGCTTACAAGAAATTCTACCAACTCCGATGCGACTATTAGACCAAGTGAATAGAGCACCTTTCCACTTAAGATCGAATAGGTTGGCATCCGATAAGCAATCAAGACAAGGTTGCAAAATACGTTGCGGAACCATATTACCACCTCTCTTCTCAGAGGGATAGAGAATGGAGTTGAAGTCACCCAGCACAAGCCAGGCTGCATTATGGTTGCTAGCAAAAGTAGATAAGTCATTCCAAAGGGCCCAGCGCTCAGAGTGAAGATTGGATCCATAGACAATAGAGACCAACAAATGGGAGTTCCAGGAAGGTTTCATAACTGAGCTGTGGATGACTTGAGAAGTTATGTGTAATGGGGAAATAGAGATAATATTGGCATCCCAAACTAACCAAATGCGCCCACCAGAAGAGGCCGAATAATTATCAATGCGGGACCAGTCCGGGGCAATCTTTCGCATGATATTATTTGCATTTCCAATCTGCACTTTTGTCTCAAGCAAACCAACAAGACTCATTTTATTATTCCGAATGAAATCACGCACATCATGTTGCCGAACAGGGCTATTTAGCCCCCTCACATTCCAAGAACCCCAAATCATCTAACTAACAAGATTGGAGCCCCGTATAGAGGCTAGGGAGCTACTGTTGGCCAAGGCCTGAATCGTGATTTCCACGATCCGGCACCTTATCTTGACTTTGCTGCAAAAGGGAGATACTTAGTCTCTGGTCACGCTTAGATTGCATGGCATCAATCACTCTACGTCCCAATGCCGTCTGAGCACTTCTATTCACTGGAGTAATTGGCGGACTTCCCACCTTCTTGGTTGGTCGGTGGTTCACCCGGAGAGTGAGTTCCTCCTCCTCCAAATCTGGCAAGATGTCACGGGCAATTTACGTTGCCAGGTAAATCTCGTGCGGCACTTGATCAATCCGTTGATCAAGTCAGCCTACTCAAACAGTTACCTAAGAACAAGAGTAAAGCACACCACAATGCACAAGAAAGAAGCAAAGATCAATATTATTGCATAAAGGGAAAGGTTACAAGACACTATACAGGTACTGGAAATAAAAGACACTATAGGAGCAGGTGATCAAAGATGGTGCAAAGACAACCCACTCAAGTGAACTACTACCTCCCCTACAAGATGGAAAATAAACCTTTTACCCTTTGGCAGAAGGAAACATCCTATGTGTTGGTGGAGTCATACTCCCTTATTACAAAAATGCCACTAAGACTTTGGCGACTAAACTACCCTTTTACAATAGATTAAAAGACATACAAAAATAGTGCCACCACCAAGGCCATGCAAACATTGCTGGATGAATGGTCGTGACACACTCCCCCACTTGTTAAGTTGACGCCCTCGTCGACTTGTTCGCTAAGTATTCTTCAATCTTATCTGCGAAGGGGAGAAGGGTGACGCCTAGTTCCCAACTAGCTTCGGCGTCGGATAGCCCTTTCCATAGTACCAAATACTCCATGTGCGCGGGCCTGGTCGGTGATGCTTGGACATGACGATCCGCAACAATACGTTCAACTTTTCATTGGGGTACGGTCGTTACTGTAGCTGCAGGCCGGTTCGGAGTGTTGCGAGTGGGGTCTTCCTTGTCTGCATTATACGGCTTTAACACACTGGCATGAAAGACTGGGTGATATCTGCGAAATGACTCAGGTAGTTTCACCCTGTAGGAGACTTTTCCGATCTTTTCAGTGATAGGAAATGGTCCTTCGTACTTGCGAACTAGGTTCTTGTTGCCTTTACGAAAGAACTTCAAGTTAACTGGATTTAGCTTTATCAACACTAAGTCTCCCACCTTGAACTTATCTTGCCTCCTCTTTGGATCTGCAAATTTCTTCATCCTTTTAGCAGCTTTCTCAAGGTAAGCTCGGGCAATCTCTGCATTCTTGTTCCACTCTTTGGCAAACTTGTATGCGCTGGGGCTGGTTCCTTGGTAACCGACAACGACTGTATGAGGCGTTAGTGGTTGTTGCCCGGTTACTAGCTCGAATGGGCTCTTGTTGGAAGAAGAGCTTTGTTGTAAGTTGAAGCAAAATTGAGCGACATCGAGCAAGTTCACCCAATTCTTTTGATTGGCACTGACAAAGTGCCGAAGGTATTCTTCAAGGAGAGCGTTAAAACGCTCGGTTTGGCCATCAGTCTGAGGATGACTACTTGTTGAGAAGTTGAGCTTGGTCCCGAGAAGTTTGAACAATTCTGACCAGAACTTTCCTGTGAACCTTGAGTCCCTGTCGCTCACAATGTTCTGAGGCACACCCCAGTATTTCACCACATTCTTCATGAACAAGTAAGCTGCTTCCTCTGCTGAGCAGTGCAAAGGTGAGGGGATGAAAGTAGCATACTTTGAGAATCTGTCGATCACCACCAGGATCGACCCAAACTCCCCTACTTTTGGCAAGGCCGAAATGAAGTCCATAGAGACACTCTCCCATGGTCTCTTAGGGATAGGTAATGGCTCCAAGAGCCCAAGAGGCCTATTCCTTTCCACCTTATCTTGTTGGCACACAAGACAAGTCTTCACATATTCTGCAACATCATCTCGCATACGAGGCCAGTAGTAACCCCGTTCTAGCAAGGCATATGTGCGACGCCATCCCTGATGGCCTGCCCAAAGAGTATCATGACACTCTTTTATAAGATCCTTCCTTAGGTCCCCCATCCTTGGGACAAAGATGCGGCTTCCTTTTGTGTAAAGAAGTCCATCGTTGATCCAGAAGCGACGAGTCTTGCCACTTTCAACTAGTGGCCAAATTACCTTCGCCTGGTGATCGGTCTTCAACCCTTCACGGATCTTATCATGGATAGTAGACTGCACCCGTTGCACACTCCTATGCATCACTTTCTTTAGGGCCGCAAGTTCCGCTTTGCGACTTAAGGCATCGGCAACATTGTTGTACCGACCCGGTTTGTACTCTAACTCGAAATCAAATTCCGCTAGCAACTCTTGCCAGCGCGCTTGCTTGGACGTGAGCTTCTTCTGCGTCATGAAGTGAGACACGGCAACATTGTCGGTCTTCACCACAAATTTCGATCCAAGTAAGTAGTGCCTCCACACCCGAAGGCAATGCACCACGGCAAGCAACTCTTTCTCCTGGGCCGTGTAGCGACGCTCCGCTTCAGATAATTTCCGGCTCTCATAAGCAACCGGATGTTCTTCTTGTACCAACACTCCTCCGATAGCATAGTCTGACGCATCAGTCTGTATTTCAAAAGGCTTCACTAAGTCTGGTAGTGCAAGGACAGGTTGTTGGGCCACGGTAAGCTTCAGTCTCTCGAAGGCTTCCTGGCACTCCCTTGACCATACCCAAGCATGCTCCTTCTTAAGTAGGTCAGTTAATGGTGCTGCAGCTGCTGAATAGCCTTTAATGAACTTACGATAGTAATTCACAAGGCCTAGGAAAGACCGCAGCTCGGTGGTAGTCGTAGGTGGCTCCCACTCTTGAATAGATCGGATCTTATCCTCCTCCATTCTCACTTTTCCTTTGCCCAACACATGGCCAAGGAAACTAATGCGCTCCTGCGCAAATGAGCACTTCTCCTTCTTCATGTACAATTGGTTGTCCTTTAACAAGGCAAACACCTTTTGCAAATGCTCAACATGCTCCTCAAGAGTTGAGCTATACACCACAATATCATCCAAATAGACCACGACGAACTTGTCCAGGAACTCATGGAATATCTGGTTCATCAGTGTTGAGAAGGTAGCTGGTGCGTTGGTAAGACCGAAAGGCATCACCATGAATTCGAATGCGCCATATCTCGTCACGCAAGTCGTTTTAGGTTCGTCGCCCTCCGCGATGCGAACTTGATAGTAGCCTGACCGCAAATCAAGCTTACTGAAGTACTTGGCTGTCCCAAGTTGGTCGAACAAATCGGCAATCAACGGGATGGGATACTTGTTCCGCACGGTCAACTTATTTAACGCTCGGTAATCCACGCAAAGCCTCAGACTCCCGTCATGCTTGCGCTGGAAGAGGATTGGTGCCCCAAATGGTGCCTTGGAGGGGCGAATGAAGCCTGACTCCAAGAGATCATCAAGTTGCTTCCGAAGTTCTGCGAGCTCCGGAGGGGCCATACGATAAGGGGCTTTCGCAGGCGGCTTAGCCCCGGGAACAAGTTCTATCTCATGATCAATTATTCGACGAGGAGGAAGAGACTTTGACAGCTTATCGGGCATCACGCTAGCAAACTTTGCCAACACCTCGGTCACTTCCTTCGGAACTGGATCCTGCTCTAGTTGAGACTCTTCCCTCAACGTAGCCAAGTAAGTCATCTCTCCCTTCTTCAACCATTTCTTAAGCTGTAGGGCTGAAAGCATCTTCTCTCCACCTTTGCTCGCCACTGTTGGAATCATACATGGAGAGTCACCAAAGATGCACAGCGATCGCAGGTACGGCATTGGTACGGCCTTAGATTCCTGCAAGAACTCTATCCCCACAATGACCTGGAAGTCATCAATGGGAATCGCTGTTAAGTTGGTCTTTCCTGACCAAGCTCCCACTTCAATAGGCACCCCCTTAGCTACCCCGTGAATGGGCTTCGCTGCTGAGTTCACGGGTTTGATGCGACTTGAATCTTTCTCCAGCTTTAATCCCAATCGCTTAGCTTCTCCTTCAGCAACAAAGTTATGTGTCGCCCCCGTATCCACCATGGCCCGGGTGGCCTTCCCATTGATCTTCAAATCAACGAACATGAGCCCTTTTGACTGTGGCGCCTTCTCATCACCTTGAGTCTTAAGAGCATTTAGCAACCTGATGGCTCCCATCCTAGGCTGCTCTTCCTCATCTTCATCACTCTAGGACAGCTCCTCGTGCATAGCCGAGTTACTCACTGATGCCTGTAGGGCATTGAGGGCTTGTTTCTGCGGACAAACTGCTACTCGATGTGGTCCACCACATAAGAAGCACTGCATTGGCTTCGAACCCGAACCCTTTGAGATTGAAGCTTCTTTGGTCGGCCCAGACTTACCATTGCTATGCTTCTTCCCATTTGATGGTCGGGAAGATTTATTGTGGCTAGTATGGGTCGAGGTCGCCTTCTTCTTGTTAGGGTCATTTGTGGAGTAGTCATTCAGACGCTCTGCTGCTGCTTGTGCTGAAGCTAAGTCTTGAACACGTTGTCTCTGCAACTCGGTCTGTGCCCAAGGTTTCAATCCCTCCATGAAGTAGAACATCTTGTCTTTCTCGGACATGTCCTTGATGTCTAGCATGAGGGCCGAGAATCGCTTCACATATTCACGTACCGTGCTTGTCTGATGCAACTGTCGCAAGTTCCTCCTAGCGATGTACTCCACGTTCTCGGGCAAGAATTGGGCTTTTAACTCCCGCTTCAAGTCTGCCCAAGTATCCACGATGCATCTCCCATTCTGAATGTCATCGTATCGTGTACGCCACCACAACTTGGCATCACCCGATAGATACATTGTTGCTGTTGAGACCTTGGCTTCCTCTGATTCCTGTCTCACGGCTCGGAAGTACTGTTCCATGTCGAACAAGAAATTCTCAAGCTCTTTTGCATCTCTCGCACCACTGTACGAGCGAGGCTCTGGCACCTTCACTCGACTGTATGTCTCGGTAGGGCCCTTAGGGTGCGAACCAACTGCCATGGTAAGCACATTCAACCGGTTTGAGAGCTCCTTAATCTTGGCCTGGAGAGCATCCACTGTCCCCTTCACGTCCTCGGTCAAGGTCTCTACTGATCCGGCCAATTCCTGGTGTCCTTGTTCCATGTTGCTTACTCGGTCCTCCATCTGTACCATGGTATGCAACATCCCATCAATCTGTGCTGTCTGGGATTCCAAATCATCCAGACGATCCTTGTTAGTGCGCGCTCCTGTCCCCTGTGCCATGTCTTCTAGCTTTGAATACACGGTCACGACCTTGCTCTGATACCAACTGTCACGGGCAATTTACGTTGCCAGGTAAATCCCGTGCGGCACTTGATCAATCCGTTGATCAAGTCAGCTTACTCAAACAGTTACCTAAGAACAAGAGTAAAGCACACCACAATGCACAAGAAAGAAGCAAAGATCAATATTATTGCATAAAGGGAAAGGTTACAAGACACTATACAGGTACTGGAAATAAAAGACACTAGGGGAACAGGTGATCAAAGATGGTGCAAAGACAACCCACTCAAGTGAACTACCACCTCCCCTACAAGGTGGAAAATAAACCTTTTACCCTTTGGCAGAAGGAAACATCCTATGTGCTGGTGGAGTCATACTCCCTTATTACAAAAATGCCACTAAGACTTTGGCGACTAAACTACCCTTTTACAATAGATTAAAAGACATACAAAAATAGTGCCACCACCAAGGCCATGCAAACATTGCTGGACGATTGCTGGACGAATGGTCGTGACAAAGAGCCCAAATCTGTTTGGGCTCGTGGTTAGGCCCTCCGAACTTTTGGTGGCTCGGATCTTAGCTTTACGCTTGCTAACCATCTCCCAATTTGACTCCTCTAATTGATGATTCGCATCTGCCTCGTTACAAGCGATTTCAGTCGGTTCAAGATCATCCACACGTTCGGATACAATCTTAGGTATACTCATCTCAGGAGAGATCTTTCTCGATTCCGAGTCTAACGCCCTGTCCTTGCCTCCATCCGGAATTCCATCGGGCTGGTCCTTTGGTTCCCAACGCGTCTTAGAGATGGCCATACGGGATCTGCTTCTGCTCTTATGTTGGCCACGCCTTCCCCCGTCCACAAGTTGAGGATTATCAGGGCATTTCTGGATGTTATGGCCAAACACACTACATTTCGAACATCGAAGGGGCTTCCAATCATACTCAAGCTTGATGATGTAGTCCTTTTGCCCATTTAAAGTGACTGTAATTTCATCCGGTAATTCACATTTGGCATCTACTTCAACAAATACCTTAGCAAATCCAAGGCGAGTACGATCTAGGGTCTGTTTATCAAGGCCCAATGGCTTCCCCACCATGCTACTAATAGCACTCAAAAAGGACTCCTCCCACATAAACAAAGGTAAATTAAACATTTTTATCCATATTGGAACAGAAGAAAATGCTACCTTTTCCAGCTCTATGGACCGGTCCCAAGCTTTTAAAATCAGAAGTGAAGACCGAACTCGCCACGAACCTCCTTCCAAAATACGCTGTTTATCTTCCTCGCAATTTAGCTGAAAGATAAAAAAACCCGATTCCAAGGAGTACACATCTATATGGCCCTTTACTCGCCACAATCGTTCCACGGTCCTCTTAGCGACCATGACAGGGGGTTTTGGACCAACAAAGAATCCAACAAGCGAGTGTTTCCACTCCTCACAAGCCTTATCAAGCTCATCCTCTGATTTGCTGATAAGCAACTTACCGTTAACAACCAAAGGAGGGATATATTTCAGATCTCCAGGAGCCGCTGAGCCCTTCGCATCAAAGAATAAAGCCGACCACGGCAGAGGTTTCTGAAGGTCAATTCTAGGGGACGTCTCCACTCCCACTAGAGAGCCAGCCGGACCCACCCCTCCACACGAGCCAAACCCACCCAAAAGGGACATGCCACCATTTACAATTTTAGTATGGCCACCTGCCCCATTCACATTAAGGCATCCACTAGTTGACAAAATGTTAGTCCCCACCAAGAATAGCAGCTTTTGGGCTATAAGGACCAAAAGAAGTACCACAATCTGACACCACATCACAAGTACCAGATCCACTTTTCTCAAGTGGAGGTAAAGAGTCAATCTCAACCCATGCTACTCCACTTGGAGTGTCAAACAAGCAATCAGAACCCATACCGCTTTCAAGGCCTGAACTAGCACCTACAAACGTACTATCAAGTGCTAATCCATTGACTAGAGAGATATGGCCTGCAAAACCACCTCGGGAAAGACTACGACCCCTAGCACTCATACCCCGCCGGAGAAGAAAATCGGAGGATAGCCAAAGAACGAAACAACACGGACCTAAGTGCCAGAAAAAGCCCTGAGAAGGGTGATAGAGATGTCCCACAGAAGCTAACCAAAAGGAACTGGGACAAAAGATTTTAAGGGGAGCAAACCATGAACCAAACAAAGGACTGGCCGGAAAAAAACCACAAGCTACTGAGGAAAACACCCCGCACCAAGCACTCCAACGGACCCTTACTAGTCTACTGTATTCAACTAGAACTAAGGAGCCGGAATGGGAGGCGCAGCACGAGTTTACTGTTTCTCAAGTTTACCTTCTAAGGTAGTGCTTTAGTAAATGGGTCTACCATGTTGTCCGTTGACGCACTCTTGGATAACTCGATGTTTCCACTCTTGACAATTTAATTATCTCGAATCATAAGAAATCTCCTTTCATTGTGCTTAGTCCTCTGATTTGCTCTAAGCTTGAGCAATAGCACTACTAATATCACCATAATGTAGGGTAGGAGATTATATCAAGGAAACAACATCAAGTGCCTGGATAAACTCTTTATCCATGTTGTGCTTGGATAAACCCTTTTATCCATACTATAAGCTAGACAATTTAATCTTCCTTAAATACTTGAAAATGTGCTTAACTGCTGTCCAATGCTCAGGACCAAGGTTAGATTGATATCTAATTATGAAACTCACTGCATGACTTGTATCAATTCTTGCCAAGCTAATTGACTTAGGACAATTCCAGCATCCTTTTCTTTCGATCTCTAAACAATTTAAGACCAAGAATATAGGAAGTTTCACCGAGTTCTTTCATTGCAAAGTTACATGACAACCAAATTTTAACCATGGATAACATTCCTACATCATTCCCAACGGGGCTTGGGGCTGATGGCCAGGACCACGCCTCACGAAGCGGAGGTCCTGCGTTCGATTCCCTGCTCTCGTTGGCCACCCTCCGGATTTATCCCGACTTTCCTGGTGCGTGTGGAGAGAGGGCTCTGCACGTGCCCGGGGGAACTAGTCGGGTGCTCTAAGAGGCCCGGATACCCTCGTCACCAAAAAAAAAAAAAAAAAAAAAAAAAAAAAATCATCTACATAAAGAACTAGGAAAGTTATTGCACTCCCACTGACCTTCTTGTACACACATGCCTCATCCATGTTTTGTTGAAAACCAAACGGTTTGATTGATTCATCAAAATGGATATTCCAACTCCGAGAAGCTTGCTTAAGGTCATAAATAGATTTTATCAATTTGCAGGCTTTATTATTTTGGCCATGGAGTTCAAAACCTTCGGACTGGTCCATATAAATATCCTCTTGAATGTTTCCATTCAAGAATGCGGTTTTGACATCCATCTGCCATATCTCATAATCATAAAAGGCTGCAATTGATAACAGAATTCTGATGGACTTTAGCATTGCTACTGGTGAAAAGGTTTCCTCATAATCGATACCAGTTCTTTGACTATACCCTTTCGCCACAAGCCTTGCTTTAAAGGTAGAGACCTTTCCATCGGATCCACGTTTCCTCTTGTAGATCCATTTGCACCCAATAGGTCTAATTCCCTCAGGCTTTTCAACCAGGGTCCAGACACCATTCGAGTACATGAAGTCCATTTCAGATTCCATGGCCTTTTTCCAATTATCAGAATCAATATCACATATTACTTCTTGATAAGTGTAAGGATCATTGTCTAAAGAATCCAATTCTATAGAATATACCTCATGTTGATAAGACAATCTATCTGGAGGTCGATTGATTCTTGTACTTCTCCTAGGCTGTTGTGCATTTAAAGGTTCAGTTAAGATGGGATTAACCATGGTCACTTTTTCCTGACTTTGCTCCTCAAGATCAATTCTAAATCCATCTTTTCTATTGAGGATCATATCATCTTCTAGAAAAATGACATTCCTGCTCACAAACACCTTTTTTTCGCTAGGATTATATAAATAATATCCATAAGTTTCTTTTGGGTATCTTATGAATAGACACTTCTCAATCCTACTTTCCAACTTGTCGAAGTTCTGCTTTCACACATGAACAGGACAACCTCATACTCTGACATGCTTTAGACTAGGCTTTCGCCCATTCCATAGCTCAAGTGGAGTTTTGGAAACAGACTTAGAAGGTACCATATTCAATAGATAGATTGCAGTCTCTAATGCATATCCCCAAAAAGATATTGGCAAATCAGTATTATTCATCATTGAATGAACCATATCCAATAGAGTTCGATTTCTTTCTTTCTGAAACACCATTAAGTTGGGGTGTTCCTGGGGAAGTCCATTAGGATAAAATTTCATTATCACTAAGATAATCTATGAACTCATTTGAGAGGTACTCTCCTCCTCTGTCGGATCTGAGAGTTTTAATACATTTACCTAATTGCTTTTCTACTTTATTCCGAAATTCTTTGAACTTTTCAAAAGATTCCAACTTGTGTTTCATTAGATATATATAACCATATCTTGAAAAATCATCTGTGAATGTAATGAAGTAGACAAAGCCACCTCTGGCTGAATGATTCATGGGTCCACATACATCAATGTAAATTAATTCCAATATACATTTGGCTCTTATAGGTTTGCCTGTAAATGGCATTTTGGTCATTTTACCTTGCAAACAAGGTTCACAAGTTGGTTAAGGTTCAACATGTAAATGGTTTAAAGGACCATCCTTTACCAATCTGTTGAGCCTATCCAAATTGATATGACCTAATCTGAGATGCCATAAGTATGTTGGATTCACAGATTCTCTACCTCTTTTCTGAGGTGTCACACTGGTGGATTTTTTATGCTCAATGTTATTTACAGAATTGCTTACTAGATTAAGATAATAAAGACCATTAGACAATGTGCTGGAAACAATAAAACTATTATTGTATTTGATAACTACATTAGTATCAAAATTCACTGAATAACCATTAACGATTAAACTAGAAACATAAATCAAATTTCTGCGCATGTCTGGCACATATAAGCAGTCTTTTAAAACCAAAATCCTATTAAAAGCAAATTCTAAAATATAAGTCCCGATGGCGATTGTAGCAACACTTGCTTCCGTTCCCATCCTTATTTTGACTTCCCCATCACTGAGCTTTCTGCTCTCTTGAAACCCTTGTAACATATTACAAATATGTGAGGTAGATCCACTATCTACACACCAAGAGTTTGAGGAACAAATAATGCAATTGGATTCAATGATGAAAGAATCTGACATACCTTCCAAAGGCTTGTCCTTGAGGGATGCTAAGTAAACTTTGCAATTCCTCTTCCAGTGACCTTGTTTCTTGCAATAGAAACAGACATTCTGATTCTTTTCCTTATCTTTCTTCTCAGAAGCTTTCTTATTCTTACCCTTCTTGCCTTTGAGGAACCTGGAGAAATTGAACTTCTTTTTCTAGCCTTTGCCCTTAGGCTTGGGCCTTGAAGGTCCAACTGCTTCTGCCACATTTGCATAGAGCTTAGTACCCTTCATAAGGTCCTCAGCTCCTTGCAACATGTTTAGGAGCTTTGGCAGAGATGTCTCCAATTTGTTCATGCTGAATTCAACACAAAAGCATAAAAGGATTCCGGGAGAGAGTTCAGGATCGGATCCGTTTGACTATGTTGATCAAGATCCGCTCCAAGGGTCAAGAGTTCATTAATGAACCCCATCGTCTTGACAACATGCTCCCGGATTAGGCTACTATCAGACATCTTGGTCCCCATCAGTCCTTTCATTGCCAACTACCTAGCAGTTCTGTTCTGTTCCCCAAACATCTCCCTAAGATTAGTCAATATATCCTTAGCTGTAGCAAAACCCTTGTGCTATTGCTGAGGGACATTCGACATGGATGCAAGCATGTAGCATTTGGCCAAACTATTTGACTCATGCCACTTTGAGGCTTTCTCAACTGCCTCAGGGATTTGAATTGCCTCATCAAATTCTGGATAGTTGGATATGAGTACATAATCTATCTTCTGAGAGATAAGCACAATGTCAAAGTTTCTTTTCCTGTAGAGCCCCGGACCTTTTCACTTATAATGCATGACACTTTTGTTGCCATTTTGCCTTTAAAGAGGTATAATTAATAAATAATAAAGAAATTGGAAATTTCGAAATGTCAGAAATGTTCCTTTTCGAAGTACGAACCCAACGCAAGTTGAATCGTCAAAATCGGACGAACGAGTCGAAAGATATGGCCAAAACAGTCTGGACCTGCAGGCAATCGTAGCTCGGAAGGCACTAAGGACGTAACTCGGAAGGCGCTAAGGACGTAGCTCTGATAACGTGCTCTGACAACGTACTCTGATAACGTATACGTTGTGCATCCGTTGTGCAACAGACAACGGGTACGTTGTGCAGCACAACGTGTACGCTGTACAGCTCACGACAGACACGTTGTACATAAGACAACGGACAACGAGCTCAGCACTATGCACAACACAACGTGACAACGGGTTCGGCACCCTTCACAACGGACAACGAGCTCAGCACTATGCATGTCGCGACCCAAAACCCACCCTAGGAGTTAGAGTGAACTTTGGACGACTAATTATGGCTTACATGACTTGCTTGACAACCAACCTGCAAAAACCCACAGAGCATATACAATAGAGGATGACAGCGGAAACATAACTATAAGACACAGCGGAAATCTAACAACCTCTAAGTATATACACATGGTCCAAGTTTAATACAAGGAAATCAAAACAAAGAAAGTGCGGACATGGCCGCCAAAATACATGGATATAATCACTCATGCTCACCCACAGCTAATCACTCAGAATCTAACACCACCTACTGATAACCCTCTACGGAAGGTTCCTCAAAAGGCTCCTCGACGTACTCCTCGTCCATCCATGGACCAGGAGGACAAACATCAAATGGAGTAGCCGCTCCCTCAGAACCTGCCGACATAAGAAGTACGGCTGAGCATGGAATACTCAGCGGGTACTAAATACTAACAAACAGTCATAGTATACAGATAGCATGCATAAAGTAGGAAACAAATTGCATATATAGAACATGAACAATTTATATCATACAAGGAAGTAAAGCAATTTATATTCATGCTTGCATTCAAAAAGACTGATAAAACCCTTGAAAACATCGTGCACTTGACTTGACTTGAAATACCCTTTGCGTGATTGGGAACTTGTTAACCGTGTCATGCTTGCATCATGCGTGCCATGTCATGTCATGCGTATCATGCGAGTATCATGCTTGCTTGTTCATAATTTAAACATGTTCACATGCCTAGTTGCCGTTCATAGTCCATCGCAACTAGTACCCTATATGCAGATGGGTATGCCTAGTTGCCGTTCATAGCCCGTCGCAACTAGCATCCATGCGGAATGTGAATGCCTAGTTGCCGTTCATAGCCCGTCACAACTAGCATCCATGCGTGTAATGCCATGCAGAGTTATGCGTGTCATGTGATGCTATGCTATGCGTGTCATGCCATGCTATGTTATATGCGTGTCATGCGATGCTATGCATGTCATGCGAGGGGATGAGAGACCTTTGGATGCAATGCATGATTGTCTTGCCCTTGTCAAAAGCGAAGTGAAACATATCTTAGGATATGCCCCACCTCTACGTCCCATACTTAAAACATCGGTAAATCACGTCATTTCATGCGTGCTCGTGAGATCGTGTGCATACTTGCATTTGGAATTAAAATGGCAATTTGGGGTAATTCACAAAGCATAGCATATAACAATTTAAGTGAGTAATAATCTACGCATTTTAAGAAATGTAAGAAACACACTATCATGAACCCTAACAAATTTCAAGAGCAATTAAGCATGGGTTCCCTTAATTTATCATTTATTTTGTTCACCTTGACATTTCATCAAACATGGGGTGTGTTCATTATTCACTTAACCTAGATCATGCTTTTCTAGGTGGGTTATGCTCACATCACACTTGTATATTCATTATTAGTACAATGCCCTTTCCCATTCGTTCATCACATCATCCACACGGCATCCATTCGCCAACATCCATCTCCATTCACCATTCATACCACCAATCTCATAACACATATATAAGTGAAGGAAAAACAAGGAAAAACAAAGGAAAAAGGGAAGCTATAACTAAGAGGGTAGTAAAAAGTACCGACCTTGATCAATGAGGAAGGAAACTCCTCCAAAAACGTGCGTGTAGATGCTGCCCTAGCTTGGGGAAAGTGCTCCTCACGAGCTTGAACCTTGATCTTGAAGAAAAATGAGCTTGAGGATGATTGTGGGTCTTGAAGCCCCTTTTATTTCTCCCTCAAAGCAAACCCCTAGGTTTGGAAACCCTTCTCCTCTCCCTCTAACACTCAAAATACTCTAAGGGTTATGAATGAACCCTAAAGGCTCGGGTTAAACTCTTAAGGTAAGAGTGAACCGACCAAAAGACCATAATACCCTTACTGAAATTTCTGCAAAAACACGAGTACCGAGCGATCGGTGTTCATGACCGATCGATCGGTTGCCTAACGAGCGATCGGTGTTATTGACCGATCGACCGGTCAAAAACTCACTCTCTGGAAAATTTCCCCATACAAATTTTTCGACCAGTCGATAGCCTCCGATCGATCGGTTTTGGACCGATCGATCGCTCCGTGGACCGAGCGATCGGTGCTCTGCTGGTCTCGACTATTTTGGCCATATCTTTTGACTCGTTCGTCCGATTTTGACGATTCAACTTGCGTTGGATTCGTCACTCGAAAATGCACATTTTTGACGTTTCAGAATTTCCAATTTCTCCCCTATTTATAAATTAGACTACGCAGAAGGCCATTCAACTACGAAATACTTATTCATTTAAAGATGGAAAAGTCTGGGGTGCTACATTCTCCCCCCGTTACAAAAATTTCATCCCCGAAATTTGGACGATACATACATGCACAAAATCAAAACAAAATTACAAGCCATATGCACAAGTCTATTCAAACAACTCGGGATACTTTGCTTTGACTTCGGCTTCACGCTCCCACGTGGCTTCTTCTCGTGCATGATGTTGCCATTGCACAAGAACCAAAGGGATTGTCTTGTTGCGAAGCACTTGATCTCTTCGATCCAAAATCTGAACCGGCTTTTCAATCAAGGTGAGGTCCTTTCGAATCTCCAACGGTTCCAAGTCTATGACATGCGAAGGATCCGCAATGTACTTCCGAAGCATAGACACATGGAAGACGTTGTGAACTGCGGCCATGTGAGGTGGGAGAGCTACCCTGTAAGCAACCTCACCAACTCGCGCGATAATCTCAAAAGGCCCAACATACCGAGGACTGAGCTTGCCTCGCTTTCCAAATCTCATGATCCCTTTGCTAGGAGATACTTTCACAAAAACTTGATCCCCTACTTGGAATTCCAAGTCCCTACGGCGCGTGTCCGCATAACTTTTCTGGCGATCGTGAGCGGCTTTCAATCGATCCCGAATGATCTTAACTGTGCAAGTACTTTCCTTTCTCCTACCTCATCCCAATAGAGAGGAGACCTACAACTTCGCCCATACAAGGCCTTAAATGGTGCCATTTGGATACTCGCCTGATAGCTGTTATTATAGGCGAATTCAACCAAAGGCAAGTGCTCTTCCCAACTGCCTCTGAAATCCAACATACAAGCCCGAAGCATGTCTTCAATGACTTGGTTCACTCTCTCGGTTTGTCCATCCGTCTGTGGATGAAAAGCGGTGCTGAAATCAAGTCGGGAACCCATAGCCTCCTGGAAGCTTTTCCAGAATCGTGATGTGAATCTTGGATCCCGATCTGACACAATACTAACGGGCACTCCGTGCAACCTCACCACTTCCTTGATGTACAAAGCGGCTAACTGACTAGAGTTGAAAGTAGTTCGGTAAGGCAAGAAGTGAGCGGACTTCGTCAAACGATCCACTACTACCCATATCGCATCTGAGCCCCTTGCTATCTTTGGCAAGCCAACTATGAAATCCATGGATATGTTCTCCCATTTCCACTCGGGAATAGGAAGAGACTGCAATAGACCTGCGGGCCGCATGTGTTCTGCTTTCACCTGTTGACACACCAAGCACCGTGCTACATATTCCGCAACCTCCCGCTTCATATTCCGTCACCAAAAGTGACTCTTGAGGTTCCGGTACATCTTTGTACCCCCTGGATGCACTGTGTACTTCGAACGGTGTGCTTCATCCAAAATCTCTCTTCGAAGATCTGCATTGGCTGGGACGCACAGCCTTCCCTTGAATGTGATAGCACCCCGACTAGTGAGAGAAAAGTCTTCACTGCCCTTGGCAACTTCCTTGTCCCGGAAAGCCAACAATTCCGCATTCATGGCTTGATATTCTTGGATCAAATCTATAATGTACGGCCGAACCGGTAACATTTGCCAAGGTAGGACCACGGACAGAGTCATTCACACTAATGTCCAGATTTGCCAAGTCTTCAAGTAGCTTCCATTCCTGCACTAACATGCATGCTAATAACCCCGGAGGTCTTCTACTCAAAGCATCAGCCACTACATTTGCTTTACCCGGGTGGTATTGAATGGTACAATCATAGTCCTTCAGAAATTCCATCCAACGCCGTTGCCTTAGATTCAATTCCTTTTGGGAAAAGAGGTACTTGAGGCTCTTGTGGTCCGTATACACATAGAATTCCACCCCGTATAAGTAATGTCGCCAGATCTTGAGTGCAAACACGACTGCGGCAAGCTCTAAGTCGTGCGTGGGGTAATTCTTCTCATGCTCCTTCAATTGCCTCGATGCATAGGCAATGACCTTCTTGTGTTGCATAAGCACACATCCAAGTCCAACGTGTGAGGCATCACTGTACACCTCATACCCAAGAGGTTCGGATGGCACTGTAAGGACAGGAGCTGTAGTAAGCCTCTTCTTCAGTTCCGTGAAACTGATCTCACACTTGTCGCTCCATACAAACTTCGCATTCTTCCTTGTCAAGTAAGTAAGCGGTGCTGCAAGGCTAGAGAAACCCTCTACGAATCTCCTGTTGTAGCCTGCCAACCCAAGGAAGCTGCGTATCTCCGTAACACTCTTGGGCTTCGCCCAACTCATAACTGCTTCGATCTTCTTCGGATCCACCGAGATACCTTCTGCCGAAACAACGTGGCCTAGGAATGCCACCTCTTCCAACCAAAACTCACACTTGCTAAGTTTGGCGTATAGTTTGTGCTCTCTTAGCATTTCCAAAGTAAGGCGTAGGTCGCGTGTGTGATCCTCCCTTGTCTGGGAATAGACCAAAATGTCATCAACAAATACAATCACACACCTATCAAGATATGGCCGGAACACCCGGTTCATCAAATCCATAAAGGCTGCCGGCGCGTTCGTGAGTCCAAAAGGCATCACCAAGAACTCATAGTGTCCATACCGAGTCCTGAAAGCAGTTTTGGGAACATCTTCCGCCTTAATCTTCAACTGGTGATAACCCGATCGAAGATCTATCTTTGAGAAAAATCTCGCTCCCTTCAACTGATCGAACAAATCATCAATTCTAGGCAATGGATACCTATTCTTTATAGTGACCTTGTTCAATTGCCGGTAATCGACGCACATCCGCATCGAACCATCTTTCTTCTTAACAAACAACACCGGGGCACCCCACGGTGAGACACTTGGTCGAATGAAACCAAGGCCTTGTAATTCCTCCAATTGAGTCTTTAACTCCTTAAGTTCAACCGGGGCCATTCTATACGGAGCCCGAAAGATGGGAGCTGTGCCTGGTGCAAGCTCGATCATAAACTCAATCTCCCTGTCCAGAGGTAATCCTGGCAACTCCTCTGGAAACACATCCAGGAATTCACTCACAACTGGAATTGTCGATGAGTCCTTTGCCTCGGGGTTAGCTAAGCTCAACGCCGTAAAACGAGCGATATCTCTACCTTTCAACCCCTGAAAGTGAAATGGTTTTCCTTCTACCGGCTTGAAGAGTACCATCTTCTCAAAGCAAGCTACATGCCCATGATGCGCTGCTAACCAATCCATTCCCAATATAACATCAAAGTCTTGGAATCCAAGGACGATGAGATCAACCGCCAACTCGTGGCTTCCAACTTGGACCACACTATTTCTATACACTTTATCTGCCAATACTGTTTTGCCGAGGGGAGTCGAAATGGCTAACTCCCGTTTTAGCTGTCTAGGCTCCTCAGAAAAGCCTTCTGAAAAACTCGGCGAGACAAACGAATGAGTAGACCCGGTGTCAATCAACACTTGAGCCAAATACTCATTGACTAGTAGGGTTCCTGAAATTTTAGCTAGCGGAGTTAATCCATGCATCAACAGCGTATACGTGTAGGTATATATACATATAGAACATGCTGAGTACGTACACAAAGAATATAGCATAACATAACAATCGCGAATAAAGAAAATAACTCCAAACGCGTACCTTGCACCACATCATCAGATGCAAGTGCATCACCCTCTGTCAAAGCAAACACACGCCCCTGGTTCGCCTGGCGAGACTGAGGTGTAGACCGGGTAGTCTGAGATGACGCCTGATATGATCCTGCTGGGCGTTCTGGGGGCCTACTACCCTGAGACTGGCCTGGTAAATGCCGGCTAGGGCAATCCCTGATCATGTGGCCCTGGCGACCGCAATGATAACATCCACCAGATGCTCTTCGGCAATCTCCTGCCGGATGCCTTTTGTCGCATGAAGTGCAGACCTCATATGTGTAGGCCGGTGGGACCGAAGGTGGTGTATACCTCGCTGCCTGAGGTGTAACTGGCCGTGGGGCCGGAAGAGCCTGAGGTCGAGGTGCCTGTGGCAAGTACTGCCGGGGTGCTGGAGGCGCATAAGTTGGCCTCATTTGTGGTGCTGGCCATGTATACTGATAAGGACCAGTCCGGGCCCGCCTCTCTAAAGGTACCGAACCCCTAGATTGGCCTCTCGCCAATTCTCTCTTCTTGGACACGGTCTCTGAATTGGTCTCAACCAACAAGGCTTTATCCACCACTTCGGCGTAAGTGGCGTGCCTGAAGACCGACACTTTCTCCATGATGACATCCTTGAGCCCTTGCTCAAACCTCCTCGCCTTCATTGCCTCGGTGGCAATCATATGTGTCGCGAAGCGTGATAGCTCCGAGAACTTGGCCTCATAAGCGGCCACAGACATCGAACCTTGCTCAAGGTTGATGAATTCTCTCTCTTTCTTTTCCCGAGCTCCAACCGGGAAATACTTCTTATAGAATGTGTCCTTAAACTCCTCCCAAGTCCACGGTTGACCCTGCATGGTCAAGTCCCGTGTCCTCAATGCGGACAACCACCAATGGTGGGCTTCACCCTCTAGCATAAAAACTGCCCATGCCACTTTCTCTTCCTCTGTAGGAGAGAGCACCGCAAATATCTTCTCAACCTGGAGGATCCAAGCCTCCGTAATAAGAGGGTCCACACTCCCGTGGAGGGATGGAGGCCTCGATCTCTGGAATGCCTCAACTCCAGCTGTACGATGTACTGGAGCTGCAGGCGGTGGAGTAGGTGCTGCTGATGCCGGTATAGTTTGCCGAGCCGCCAGGATGGCGAGTCTCTCAGCAATAGAGCCTAAGACCTGAGAGAGGTCCAGCTACTCATCCTCATCCCGTGAAGAAGAGGAAGCTCTGGTATGTGGCCCACGACCCCGTGTGTTCCGTCTCATGACTAAAGTCCTGAGAATAATAACACCACATGAGTCTAACTTGAAACCACAGTTTATTTCAATGCCATTTCACAATAATTCAATTTGTATTAGTTGTATAATACTAATACACATCTCATCAAGTCATCAGAGTATTCATCACATTATACTTATACTTTAGTGTTCTAGCGTACCTAGGACCCGTACTTGGTTAAAGCAACCATTTTAGACTAAGACTAAAGTTTAGTCTTACACTTGAAACCAGACTCGCTCTCGACTTACTTCCTTCCTAACTTGTTTCCTAACATATGCTCTTATCAAGCCGGGGTATTAGATTCTAAGTGACCCTAGAGACCTAAAGCCTAAGCTCTGATACCACTTCTGTCGCGACCCAAAACCCACCCTAGGAGTTAGAGTGAACTTTGGACGACTAATTATGGCTTACATGACTTGCTTGACAACCAACCTGCAAAAACCCACAGAGCATATACAATAGAGGATGACAGCGGAAACATAACTATAAGACACGGCGGAAATCTAACAACCTCTAAGTATATACACATGGTCCAAGTTTAATACAAGGAAATCAAAACAAAGAAAGTGCGGACATGCCCGCCAAAATACATGGATATAATCACTCATGCTCACCCACAGCTAATCCACTCAGAATCTAACACCACCTACTGATAACCCTCTACGGAAGGTTCCTCAAAAGGCTCCTCGACGTACTCCTCGTCCACCCATGGACCAGGAGCACAAACATCAAATGGAGCAGCAGCTCCCTCAGAACCTGCCGACATAAGAAGTACGGCTGAGCATGGAATACTCAGCGGGTACTAAATACTAACCAACAGTCATAGTATACAGATAGCATGCATAAAGTAGGAAACAAATTGCATATATAGAACATGAACAATTTATATCATACAAGGAAGTAAAACAATTTATATTCATGCTTGCATTCAAAAAGACTGATAAAACCCTTGAAAACATCATGCACTTGACTTGACTTGAAATACCCTTTGCGTGATTGGGAACTTGTTAACCGTGTCATGCTTGCATCATGCGTGCCATGTCATGTCATGCGTATCATGCGAGTATCATGCTTGCTTGTTCATAATTTAAACATGTTCACATGCCTAGTTGCCGTTCATAGTCCGTCGCAACTAGTACCCTATATGCAGATGGGTATGCCTAGTTGCCGTTCATAGCCCGTCGCAACTAGCATCCATGCGGAATGTGAATGCCTAGTTGCCGTTCATAGCCCGTCACAACTAGCATCCATGCGTGTAATGCCATGCAGAGTTATGCGTGTCATGTGATGCTATGCTATGCGTGTCATGCCATGCTATGCTATGCGTGTCATGCGATGCTATGCATGTCATGCGAGGGGATGGGAGACCTTTCCCTATGCAATGCATGATTGTCTTGCCCTTGTCAAAAGCGAAGTGAAACATATCTTAGGATATGCCCCACCTCTACGTCCCATACTTAAAACATCGGTAAATCACGTCATTTCATGCGTGCTCATGAGATCGTGTGCATACTTGCATTTGGAATTAAACATGGCAATTTGGGGTAATTCACAAAGCATAGCATATAACAATTTAAGTGAGTAATAATCTACGCATTTTAAGAAATGTAAGAAACACACTATCATGAACCCTAACAAATTTCAAGAGCAATTAAGCATGGGTTCCCTTAATTTATCATTTATCTTGTTCACCTTGAAATTTCATCAAACATGGGGTGTGTTCATTATTCACTTAACCTAGATCATGCTTTTCTAGGTGGGTTATGCTCACATCACACTTGTATATTCATTATTAGTACAATGCCCTTTCCCATTCGTTCATCACATCATCCACACGGCATCCATTCGCCAACATCCATCTCCATTCACCATTCATACCACCAATCTCATAACACATATATAAGTGAAGGAAAAACAAAGGAAAAAGGGAAGCTATAACTAGGAGGGTAGTAAAAAGTACCGACCTTGATCAATGAGGAAGGAAACTCCTCCAAAAACGTGCGTGTAGATGCTGCCCTAGCTTGGGGAAAGTGCTCCTCACGAGCTTGAACCTTGATCTTGAAGAAAAATGAGCTCGATGATGATTGTGGGTCTTGAAGCCCCTTTGATTTCTCCCTCAAAGCAAAACCCTAGGTTTGGAAACCCTTCTCCTCTCCCTCTAACACTCAAAATACTCTAAGGGTTATGAATGAACCCTAAAGGCTCGGGTTAAAATCTTAAGGTAAGAGTGAACCGACCAAAAGACCATAATACCCTTACTGAAATTTCTGCAAAAACACGAGTACCGAGCGATCGGTGTTATTGACCGATCGACCTGTCAAAAACTCACTCTCTGGAAAATTTCCCTATACAAATTTTTCGACCAGTCGATAGCCTCCGATCGATCGGTTTTGGACCGATCGATCGCTCGGTGGACCGAGCGATCGGTGCTCTGCTGGTCTCGACTATTTTGGCCATATCTTTTGACTCGTTCGTCCGATTTTGACGATTCAACTTGCGTTGGATTCGTCTCTCAAAAATGCACATTTCTGACGTTTTAGAATTTCCAATTTCTCCCCTATTTATAAATTAGACTACGCGGAAGGCCATTCAACTACGAAATACTTATTCATTTAAAGATGGAAAAGTCTGGGGTGCTACAATGCACAACACAACGTGACAACGGGTTCGGCACCCTTCACAGCACAACGTGTTTGGTACTATTCACAGCACAACGTGTTTGGTACTATTCACAGCACAACGAGTTGGCACTATTCACAGCACAACGAGTTTGGCACTGTTCACAGCACAACGTGTTCGGCACTTGTGTTGTTGCAGAAATTTTAGTAAGGTAATTATGGTCTTTTGGTCGGTTTACTCTTACCTTAAGAGTTTAACCCGAGCCTTTAGGGCATCATTCGACACTTAGAGAGTTTGAGAGAATAGGAGAAAGGGGAGAAGGCGATTCCAACCTAGGGCTTGTCTTTGGAAGAGAAATCGAAGGGGTTTTGAGACCCTAGATCACTTCAAGTCCGGTTTTTTCTCCTAGATCACGGCTCAAGCACCCGTGGAGAGCGTTCTCCAAGCTAGGGCAGCAACTCACGGTCGTTTTTGGAAGGGGTTTCTTCCTCATTTCTTCAAGGTCGGTACTTCTTACTACCCTCCTAGTTATAGTTCCTCTTTTCCCTTTATTTCTTTTGATTTTCTTTCATTACACATGTGCTATGAGATGGATGGTTGTGAATGGTGAATGGAGATGGAATGGGCGATTGGATGCCAAGGGCTGTGTTGTGATGATTAAAATGGGGAGGGCATTGTATCCATAATAAACACACCTTTACGATGTGAGTAAACTCACCTAGAAAAGCATGATTTAGGTTTAACTGAATAATGAATAATGAACACATCATGTTTGATGAAATACAAAGGTGAATAAAATGAGTTGTAAATTAGGAAATGCATGCCTAATAAATTATGAATATTGCTAGGGCCTATGATAGTGTGTTTTCTTGCTTTCCCTAAATGATATGAATATTACATTGCTCAATCATTGATGTTATATGTGTTGTGAAATTACCCAAATGTCATATTTAAATTCAAATGAAAGTATGTACACGGTTCCCACGAGCACGGCATGCATGACATGATTTATCGAGGTTTTCAAGAACATGGTTAGAGGTGGGACATATCCTACGATATGTTTTACCTCGCTTTTCTTAAGAAAACAAGAACCAACATTCCACGAGGGGTCTCCCCTCACTCACAAGTGCATATCATGAAGAAGGGCCTCCCTTCCCTCGCAAGTACATACATATCATGAAGAAGGGTCTCCCTTCCCTCGCAAGTGCATTGCATAAAGAAGGGTCTCCCTTCCCTCTCAAGGCATCTCTCAAGTGCATCTCACAAGGATATCTCACAAGTGTATCTCGCAAGTTACATGATCACAAGCAAGCACGCATGACATGCATGACATGACACGTACGACACGCTCGACAAGATCAAGTAAGACAAACACGACAAGCTTTCAAGTACGAAAAGATATTTCAAGTCAAGTCAAGTGCACAAGATTTCAAGGGTTTTACCGGCTTTTATGAATGCAACATGATGAATTATATTGCTTTACTTTATTGTCATGATATGAATCATTCCTGCTTTATATGCGTGAATTGTTTCCTGCTTTATGTATGCTATCCGTATGCTATGACTGTTGGTTAGTGCTTAGTACCCGCTGAGTATTCCATGCTCAGCCGTACTTCTTATGTCGGTAGGTTCTGAGGGAGCTGCTGCTCCATTTGATGTTTGTGCTCCTGGTCCATGGGTGGAAGAGGAGTACGTCGAGGAGCCTTTGGAGGAACCTCCCGTAGAGGGTTATCAGTAGGTGGTGTTAGATTCTGAGTGAAATAGCTGTGGGTGAGATGAGAGATATACATTCATGTATTTTGGCGGGTCTGTCCGCACTTTCTTTTGGATTCCTTTTGTGTAAACTTGGATTCGTATATACATAGAGGTTTGTTTAGACTTCCGCTGTGCTATGTTAGAGTATGTTTCCGCTGTTTATATCCTCTATTGTATATGCTCTGTGGGTTTTTGCAGGTTGGTTTGTCAAGCAAGTCATGTAAGCCATGATTAGTCGTCCAAAGTTCACTCTAACTCCTAGGGTGGGTTTCGGGTCGCGACAGAAGTGGTATCAGAGCTTAGACTTTAGGTCTCTAGGGTCACTTAGAATCTTATACCACGGCTTGACAAGAGCAAATGTTAGGAAACAAGTTAGGAAGGAAGTGAGTCGGGAATGAGTCTGGTTCCAAGTTTAAGACTAAACTTTAGTCTTACTCTAAAATGGTTGCTTTAACCAAGTACGGTCCTAGGTACGCCAGAACACTAAAGTATAAGTATAATGTGATGAATATTCTGATGACTTGATGTGATGAGTATTAGTATTATAACACTAATACAAATTGAATTATTATGAAATGGCATAGAAATAAACTGTGGTTTCAAGTTAGACTCATGTGGTGTTATTATTCTCAGGACTTTAGTCATGAGACGGAACACACGGGGTCGTGGACCACATACCAGAGCTTCCTCTTCTTCACAGGATGAAGATGAGCAGCCGGACCTCTCTCAGGTCTTAGGCTCTATTGCTGAGACACTCGCCATACTGGCGGCTCGGCAGGCTATACCATCATCGGCGGCACCTACTCCACCGCCCGCAGCTCTAGTACATCGTACAGCTGGAGTTGAGGCATTCAGGAGATTGAGGCCTCCACCCTTCCATGGGAGTGTGGACCCTCTTGCTGCAGAGGCATGGATCCTCCAGATGGAGAAGATCTTTGCGGTCCTCTCGCCTACAAAGGAGGATAGAGTAGCATGGGCAGTTTTCATGCTAGAAGGTGAAGCCCATCATTGGTGGTTGTCCGCATTGAGGATGCGAGATTTGACCATGCAGGGTCAACCTTGGACTTGGGAGGAGTTCAAAGATACTTTTTACAAGAAGTATTTTCCGATTGGAGCACGGGAAAAGAAAGAGAGAGAATTCATCAACCTTGAGCAAGGTTCGATGTCTGTGGCCGCTTATGAGGCCAAGTTCTCGGAGCTATCACGCTTCGTGACACATATGATTACCACCGAGGCAATGAAGGCAAGGAGGTTTGAGCAAGGACTCAAGGATGTCATCATGGAGAAAGTATCGGTCTTTAGACACGCCACTTACGCTGAAGTGGTGGATAAAGCCTTGTTGGTTGAGACCAACTCTGAGGCGGTGTCCAAGAAGAGGGAATTGATGAGAGGCCAATCCAGTAGCTCAGCACCTCTAGAGAGGCGGGCTCGTACCGGCCCTTATCAGTATGCATGGCCAGCACCACCGATGAGGCCATCTTATGCGCCTCCAGCTCCACGGCAGTATGTGCCTCAGGCACCGCGACCTCAGGCTCCTCCGGCCCCACGGCTTGTTGCACCTCAGACGATGAGGTATGCTCCACCTCCGGCCCCTCCGACTTATACACACGAGGTCTGCACTTCATACGACCGAAGGCACCCGGCAGGAGATTACCGAAGAGCATCGGGTGGATGTTTTCATTGTGGTCGCCAGGGCCATATGATCAGGGATTGCCCCAGTCGGCATTTACCAGGCCAGTCTCAGGGGATTAGGCCACCAGCACGCCCAGTAGGATCATATCAGGCATCATCTCAGACTACCAGGTCTACACCTCAGTCTCGCCAGGCGAACCAGGGGCGAGTTTTTGCCTTAACAGAGGGTGATGCACTTGCATCTGATGATGTGGTGCAAGGTACGCGTTTGGAGTTATTTTCTTTATTCGCGATTGTTATGTTATGCTATATTCTTTGTGTACGTACTCGGCATGTTCTATATGTATATATACCTACACATATACGCTGTTGATGCATGGATTAACTCCGCTAGCTAAAATTTCAGGAACCCTACTAGTCAATGAGTATTTGGCTCGAGTGTTGATTGATACCGGGTCTACTCATTCGTTTGTCTCGCCGAGTTTTTCAGAAGGCTTTTCTGAGGAGCCTAGACAGCTAAAACCGGAGTTAGCCATTTGACTCCCCTCGGCAAAACATTATTGGCAGATAAAGTGTGTAGAAATAGTGTGGTCCAAGTTGGAAGCCACGAGTTGGCGGTTGATCTCATCGTCCTTGGATTCCAAGACTTTGATGTTATATTGGGAATGGATTGGTTAGAAGCGCATCATGGGCATGTAGCTTGCTTTGAGAAGATGATACTCTTCAAGCCGGTAGAAGGAAAACCATTTCACTTTCGGGGGTTGAAAGGTAGAGATATCGCTCATTTTACGGCGTTGAGCTTAGCTAACCCCAAGGCAAAGGACTCATTGACAATTCCAGTCGTGAGTGAATTCCTGGATGTGTTTCCAGAGGAGTTGCCGGGATTGCCTCCAGATAGGGAGATTGAGTTTGTGATCGAGCTTGCACCAGGCACAGCTCCTGTTTTCAGGGCTCCGTATAGAATGGCCCCTATTGAACTCAAAGAGTTGAAGACTCAGTTGGAGGAATTACAAGGCCTTGGTTTCATTCGACCAAGTGTCTCACCGTGGGGTGCCCCGGTGTTGTTTGTTAAGAAGAAAGATGGCTCGATGCGGATGTGCGTCGATTACAGGCAATTGAACAAAGTCACTATAAAGAATAGGTATCCCTTGCCTAGGATTGATGACTTGTTCGATCAGTTGAAGGGAGCGAGATTTTTCTCGAAGATAGACCTTCGATCGGGTTATCACCAGTTGAAGATTAAGGTGGAAGATGTTCCCAAAACTGCTTTCAGGACTCGGTATGGACACTACGAGTTCTTGGTGATGCCTTTTGGACTCACGAACGCGCCGGCAGCCTTTATGGATTTGATGAACCGGGTGTTCCGGCCATATCTTGATAGGTGCGTGATTGTATTTGTTGATGACATTTTGGTCTATTCCCAGACACGGGAAGATCACACACGCGACCTACGCCTTGCTTTGGAAATGCTAAGAGAGCACGAGCTATACGCCAAACTTAGCAAGTGTGAGTTTTGGTTGGAAGAGGTGGCATTCCTAGGCCACGTTGTTTCTGCAGAAGGTATCTCGGTAGATCCAAAGAAGATCGAAGCAATTATGAGTTGGTGTCACGAGATACGCAGCTTTCTTGGGTTGGCAGGCTACTACAGGAGATTCGTAGAGGGTTTTTCTAGCCTTGCAGCACCGCTCACTTACCTAACAAGGAAGAACGCCAAGTTTGTATGGAGTGATAAGTGCGAGATCAGTTTCACGGAACTGAAGAAGAGGCTTACTACAGCCCCTGTCCTTACTGTGCCATCTGGACCTTATGGGTATGAGGTGTACAGTGATGCCTCACATGTTGTACTTGGATGTGTGCTTATGCAACACAAGAAGGTCATTGCCTATGCATCGAGGCAATTGAAGGAGCATGAGAAGAATTACCCCACGCACGACTTAGAGCTTGCCGCAGTCGTGTTTGCACTTAAGATCTGGCGACATTACTTATACGGGGTGGAATTCTATGTGTATACGGACCACAAGAGCCTCAAGTACCTCTTTTCCCAAAAGGAATTGAATCTAAGGCAACGGCGTTGGATGGAATTTGTGAAGGACTATGATTGTACCATTCAATACCACCCGGGTAAAGCAAATGTAGTGGCTGATGCTTTGAGTAGAAGACCTCCGGGGTTATTAGCATGCATGTTAGTGCAGGAATGGAAGCTACTTGAAGACTTGGCAAATCTGGACATTAGTGTGAATGACTCTGTCCGTGGTCCTACCTTGGCAAATGTTACCGGTTCGGCCGTACATTATAGATTTGATCCAAGAATATCAAGCCATGAATGCGGAATTGTTGGCTTTCCGGGACAAGGAAGTTGCCAAGGGCAGTGAAGACTTTTCTCTCACTAGTCGGGGTGCTATCACATTCAAGGGAAGGCTGTGCGTCCCAGCCAATGCAGATCTTCGAAGAGAGATTTTGGATGAAGCACACCGTTCGAAGTACACAGTGCATCCAGGGGGTACAAGGATGTACCGGAACCTCAAGAGTCACTTTTGGTGGCGGAATATGAAGAGGGAGGTTGCGGAATATGTAGCACGGTGCTTGGTGTGTCAACAGGTAAAAGCAGAACACATGCGGCCCGCAGGTCTATTACAGTCCCTTCCGATTCCCGAGTGGAAATGGGAGAACATATCCATGGATTTCATAGTTGGCTTGCCAAAGACGGTAAGGGGCTCAGATGCAATATGGGTAGTAGTGGATCGTTTGACGAAGTCCGCTCACTTCTTACCTTACCGAACTACTTTCAACTCTAGTCAGTTAGCCGCTTTGTACATCAAGGAAGTGGTGAGGTTGCACGGAGTGCCCGTTAGTATTGTGTCAGATCGGGATCCAAGATTTACATCACGATTCTGGAAAAGCTTCCAGGAGGCTATGGGTTCCCGACTTGATTTCAGCACCGCTTTTCATCCACAGACGGATGGACAAACCGAGAGAGTGAACCAAGTCATTGAAGACATGCTTCGGGCTTGTATGTTGGATTTCAGAGGCAGTTGGGAAGAGCACTTGCCTTTGGTTGAATTCGCCTATAATAACAGCTATCAGGCGAGTATCCAAATGGCACCATTTGAGGCCTTGTATGGGCGAAGTTGTAGGTCTCCTCTCTATTGGGATGAGGTAGGAGAATGGAAAGTACTTGGTCCGGAGTTGATTGAGCAAACTGCAGGCACAATTAAGATCATTCGGGATCGATTGAAAGCCGCTCAAGATCGCTAGAAAAGTTATGCGGACACGCGCCGTAGGGACTTGGAATTTCAAGTAGGGGATCAAGTTTTTGTGAAAGTATCTCCTAGCAAAGGGATCATGAGATTTGGAAAGCGAGGCAAGCTCAGTCCTCGGTATGTTGGGCCTTTTGAGATTATCACACGAGTTGGTGAGGTTGCTTACAGGGTAGCTCTCCCACCACACATGGCCGCAGTTCACAAGGTCTTCCATGTGTCTATGCTTCGGAAGTACATTGAGGATCATTCGCATGTCATAGACTTGGAACCGTTGGAGATTCGAGAGGACCTCACCTTGATTGAAAAGCCGGTTTAGATTTTGGATCGAAGAGATCAGGTACTTCGCAACAAGACAATCCCTTTGGTTCTTGTGCAATGGCAACACCATGCTCGGGAAGAAGCTACATGGGAGCGTGAAGCCGAGTCAGGGCAAAGTACCCAAAATTAATTGAATGCGTTTTTGTATAAGTTTGTATATGACTTGTAATTTTCTTTTTGGTTTGTAATGCAAGTAGCGTCTAAATTTCGAGGACGAAATTTTTGTAAGGGGGGGAGGATGTAGAGCCCCGGACCTTTTCACTTTTAATGCATGACACTTTCGTTGCCATTTTTCCTTTAAAGAGGTATAATTAATAAATAAGGAAGAAATTAGAAATTTCGAAATGTCAGAAATGTTCCTTTTCGAAGTACGAACCCAACGCAAGTTGAATCGTCAAAATCGGACAAACGAGTTAAAAGATATGGCCAAAACAGTCTGGACCTGCAGGCAATCGTAGCTCGGAAGGCACTAAGGACGTAGCTCGGAAGGCGCTAAGGACGTAGCTCTGATAACGTGCTCTGACAACGTACTCTGATAACGTATACGTTGTGCATCCGTTGTGCAGCACAATGTGTACGCTGTACAGCTCACGACAGGCACGTTGTACATAAGACAACGGACAACGAGCTCAGCACTATACACAACACAACGTGACAACGGGTTCGGCACCCTTCACAGCACAACGTGTTTGGTACTATTCACAGCACAACGTGTTTGGTACTATTCACAGCACAACGAGTTGACACTATTCACAGCACAACGAGTTGGCGCTATTCACAGCACAACGAGTTTGGCACTGTTCACAGCACAACGTGTTCGGCACTTGTGTTGTTGCAGAAATTTTAGTAAGGGTATTATGGTCTTTTGGTCGGTTTACTCTTACCTTAAGAGTTTAACCCGAGCCTTTAGGGCATCATTCGACACTTAGAGAGTTTGAGAGAATAGGAGAAAGGGGAGAAGGCGATTCCAACCTAGGGCTTGTCTTTGGAAGAGAAATCGAAGGGGTTTTGAGACCCTAGATCACTTCAAGTCCGGTTTTTTCTCCAAGATCACGGCTCAAGCACCCGTGGAGAGCGTTCTCCAAGCTAGGGCAGCAACTCACGGTCGTTTTTGGAAGGGGTTTCTTCCTCATTTCTTCAAGGGCGGTACTTCTTACTACCCTCCTAGTTATAGTTCCTCTTTTCCCTTTATTTTTTTTGATTTTCTTTCATTACACATGTGCTATGAGATGGATGGTTGTGAATGGTGAATGGAGATGGAATGGGCGATTGGATGCCAAGGGCTGTGTTGTGATGATTAAAATGGGGAGGGCATTGTATCCATAATAAACACACCTTTACGATGTGAGTAAACTCACCTAGAAAAGCATGATTTAGGTTTAACTGAATAATGAATAATGAACACACCATGTTTGATGAAATGCCAAGGTGAATAAAATGAGTTGTAAATTAGGAAATGCATGCCTAATAAATTATGAATATTGCTAGGGCCTATGATAGTGTGTTTTCTTGCTTTCCCTAAATGATATGAATATTACATTGCTCAATCATTGATGTTATATGTGTTGTGAAATTACCCAAATGTCATATTTAAATTCAAATGAAAGTATGTACACGGTTCCCACGAGCAAGGCATGCATGAAATGATTTATCGAGGTTTTCAAGAACATGGTTAGAGGTGGGACATATCCTACGATATGTTTTACCTCGCTTTTCTTAAGAAAACAAGAACCAACATTCCACGAGGGGTCTCCCCTCACTCACAAGTGCATATCATGAAGAAGGGCCTCCCTTCCCTCGCAAGTACATACATATCATGAAGAAGGGTCTCCCTTCCCTCGCAAGTGCATTGCATAAAGAAGGGTCTCCCTTCCCTCTCAAGGCATCTCTCAAGTGCATCTCACAAGGATATCTCACAAGTGTATCTCGCAAGTTACATGATCACAAGCAAGCACGCATGACATGCATGACATGACACGTACGACACGCTCGACAAGATCAAGTAAGACAAACACGACAAGCTTTCAAGTACGAAAAGATATTTCAAGTTAAGTCAAGTGCACAAGATTTCAAGGGTTTTACCGGCTTTTATGGATGCAACATGATGAATTATATTGCTTTACTTTATTGTCATGATATGAATCATTCCTGCTTTATATGCGTGAATTGTTTCCTGCTTTATGTATGCTATCCGTATGCTATGACTGTTGGTTAGTGCTTAGTACCCGCTGAGTATTCCATGCTCAGCCGTACTTCTTATGTCGGTAGGTTCTGAGGGAGCTGCTGCTCCATTTGATGTTTGTGCTCCTGGTCCATGGGTGGAAGAGGAGTACGTCGAGGAGCCTTTGGAGGAACCTCCCGTAGAGGGTTATCAGTAGGTGGTGTTAGATTCTGAGTGAAATAGCTGTGGGTGAGATGAGAGATATACATTCATGTATTTTGGCGGGTCTGTCCGCACTTTCTTTTGGATTCCTTTTGTGTAAACTTGGATTCGTATATACATAGAGGTTTGTTTAGACTTCCGCTGTGCTATGTTAGAGTATGTTTCCGCTGTTTATATCCTCTATTGTATATGCTCTGTGGGTTTTTGCAGGTTGGTTTGTCAAGCAAGTCATGTAAGCCATGATTAGTCGTCCAAAGTTCACTCTAACTCCTAGGGTGGGTTTTGGGTCGCGACATTTTCAGTCTACAAAATTTGGACCAGTTAACCGATTCTCTTCTAGAATTTTGGAAAGGGGATTCATGGCTTATATCTACACAATAAAATAAGCATAAATTATTACATTTATTTTCACACATATATTCATCGGATTTTTAAGATTTTAAAATCTGATGATCCTCTCATCTTTCTTCAAATTTCATCATTCCCTTCAGTATATGAAATTAGGAAATAAACATTTTATTCCAGATGAGTATTGAGATCCTCATAATACACATGTATTCTTTCATGCTAGGATAGTACCACACATGCACTACAAGATGGATAGTAACCATCCATCACTGAGCATCTCATGCATAACTCCTTATGTAAATCAGTGATTCCCAATTTTCTTGCAACCTACAAGGACAACATAACTGTCACTGTTTCAGCCGCCATGTTTTCTTATTTAAGTGAAAGCCATTATTCTCCGTTGTCATATGATCAAGTAGAGATGTGCCCCATGCTAATTGACACTCCCTATCAGGCCATACACAGACCTATCTATAATAGAAATAATGCATTTGGAGTTTAATTTAGAATGAATTATGTCGAACTCCTATCAGAGAGACAAGACTCAGGCTAATTAATTCCTAGTCTTTATTGATAATGGAAGGACTTAGGATTAATAATTCCCTTTATTATCACTTAATATTTTTCTTGAAGGAAACAATATTAAACAGGTATGATCATATCATTATTCAAATATTCATCATATGAATTATGAAAATTTTTGATAATAGGATTATCAAGGAGTGATAAACTCCCACTAGCCCTCACAGGGGGTTTTGATCATTAGGAATTTCACCTTATAATCAAAACCTACTCATCCCTATTACCTTAGGATATTTGGATGTCAGTTTAGTGATCCATGTACGATTACTGTTTTTTCAGACAAGATTATCCAATAATCTCATATGCAAAGATTTTACGTAAAAATCTTCGCATGGGTCACAAACTCCACGTCCAAAAGAGTACTAGTAATGTATTGTGTCTAAATATAAACAATTTATAATTAAACACAATCCATTAATTGAAGTAAAATCCAAATATCCTATATTATCATAAAAGCGATAATCACAATTATCACAACTTTCGGGCTAAAGGAAAAATTATTAATCATTACATGAATAATAATATAATAATTATAATCTTATTATAATCTCACAATGGGTTCAAAAAAATCATACGACCTTATTTAATTACAACAGAGGAATTAAATAAAGCCCTACTACAATTTGCTATCTTGCAATGGTTCTACGGGCATAACCTTCGGTTGATTTAGTTCACTATAAATCAGCAATCCCATTCTAAAAATAAGAAAAATGGGAGGGGAGGGGAAAGAGAAGGAGGTATGATTTGTGGAACCCATCTAACACATAAAATAATATTTATTTATCATGATAAATATATTATATACTATTTATGCTAGCCCGGGGCTCTCAGAATAAATTAAACAATTTAATTTACTACTAAAAAGGATCTCTAAATCCTTAAGGCATTTAACCAAATTTATTTATCTATATATACCTATCCCTAGATTAATTGAGAGATGTTTTGAAATCATCCAAAACAAAAAATTAGTATCACACTAATTTGTAGGGCTTAATTTTTATTCTCTCAATAATAAAAAGGGAACCCCTTAGCCCTACTAATGTAATTCTCATAATCAAGAAGTGATCAAGAATCATAAAGATTCATCACTAGGGGTACCCGAAATCTATAGGGAGGGTAATATGATCTAATAAAAATTGGTTATGCCCTAAAATCAAAGAGACGCATAGCCAAGGCTATGATACCACTGAAAGTATGCTTCTTTTTAATTTTAGAAAAATAGTTTTTGGGGGGCATACATCGAATCCCAAGATCTGACTAAGATTCTAATTGATTTTATTCAATGAGAGTAAAAATCACAATACCTTTGCGACTTTGAAATTGTTAAGTCAAATCCACGATAATAGTGAAACCGGCAAAACTTCACAAGTTCCAAGTCTCCTTCGCAATCCACACGAACCTTCTTTTTCTTTAAAGCTTTTTCTAATGGAAGCTAATGGCCCTTCCAAAAATTTAAGCTCTTGATTCTTGAATAAAAGATCCAATCTATTATTATAAAGAACCTTTCTTGATCCTCTTCTTGATCTTCAAAACTAAGAACACAAGAGAGATTAAGAGGGGGTGGAATGGGATGACCGTACACCACTAAAGGAGAGAGGGGCGTGAGGTATTTGAGGGGAAGAGAAATATTTCCAAATCTGGAAAATTCTGGAAAATAATAATTGTATCCAACACCTTGGACGTCCACCTCTTTATAGGCTTTACTTGGGTTGCTTGCAACCCAAGTCTCCCCTTTCTAATCCTATTAGAATTCCCTCAATTAGTTTCCTATTTGGTTTCTCCTTTAATTAATTAGGATTAATCAAAATAGAAACTAATCTTATCCATTAGTGTCCAACTAATCTTATCCTTATCCTAATCCAATTAGGATTCCTTGATTAGCAAGAAACTAATAGACTCCTTGTCCAGTAAGGACTCTTTAATTAGTAACTAACTAACTAACTAACAAACCTTATCTTATAAGGTGTCATTAATTAGAAACTAATTAAAAACATACCGAAACATAATCCTCGATGAAGTGGGCGTCCCACCCTAGGTGGGCCCCACCCCAACAAGCCATATCATGGGTTCTCAACCCTTTGGTCATTTTTAATATTCTTTTAAAATATTCCCCAATGGGTCCTACCCATTTGGTTTTTCACATCTAATGTGATTCCACCTTTTAGAGCTTCACTATACCATATAGTGATTTCTTAGAGAAATTAATTAATTTAATTATTTAATTAAATTAAATACTTTAAGAAAGTCCTTGTGTGTGGGATCTAAAGGGATCTCCTATTTCCGGTTGTGGGACCAAGTACCCAACCTTTTGGTCAAAGCATTGTTACTAGGGTTTACCTTTCCTACACTCCATTAGGATTATAGAATGTTATCTATATATCCCTAGACTTCCACCAATCACAATTAATATCCATTAACACAATGTGATTAACCTCCAGAAAATAGAGAATTACTTGTAGGTATTTCTATCTCAAGATTTGTTTACAGATCAGTCCCTCCACTTCCAATATTGTTATAAGCTTACGGGACAATATCTAATACTGTATTTAATCCATGGCTTATATTGAGAACCCATTCTCTTTGATACTTTTAGTCGAACTTGGACTTTCAAAACATTTTAGGAATTCTTTAAAAGAAATAATAATAATAATAATTACATTTCTTTTACACAGAAAATAAATTTCTTGATAAAAAAATTTCATCGATAAATACCAGCGCTGAGTTTTTCAAGTCCGGTTTTGACAAGTATCAACTCAATATTATTTACTCTGTAAGAGTAGTGGAATCCTTGTTGAGCGTACACACACTTCTTCTAGTACAGCGTACATAACCCAACGAGCCCGTATTTAATCCGGTGTGTTGGACATTGACGATTAGCTACATCAAAGCAACATAGGCAAATACTAGAGAAGATGTTGACCTCTCAGGTTAAGGACAATTTGTCAAATGGACTACCCTAAATATAAATACAGTATATTTCTAAGGGTATCAACTAAGCGATCCAGTTGTAATATAAGTACTTCTTACTTATATCCATAACTTAGTCAAGAGACCATTCTCTCAGTGATTGAGATTCATCACTCCATCATATGGAACTAACAATGTATAAGTTATTAGGAATACATTGTCCAGATGCATCTTGATTAACTTAGAACAATTTTGGTCTACAAAGAACTGGAAAAATCATATCTCCTTAGCAATCGGTTATCAACTAATTAGATGGTTTTCCTACAATGTTACCTAAGGGACAAAGTAGTCTCATCCAATGAGATACTTTAGATATTACCCAATGTAGAAGACAATGTGTGAATGTAAAATATGCATTTATTGATTTAAAAATAGATAAATACAATTCCGGAATGGCTTTGTGGGCATAAATGTCTAACATCACGCTCTCTGCCAAGATTCTCCCTCGGATCCAAATATTTCCAACTCAAGTAATGATTCTAATTCACCTGTTGATGATTCTAATCTCCCTATTACCATTTGAAGGGGAGTTAGATTGCACTCACCATCCTATCTCTAATTTTGTTTCTTGCAACTCATTATCTTCTTCATATCGTATTTTTTCCTCTTCCTTGTCTTCGGTGTCTTTTTCTTGCAGTGTTTCTGAAACAATTATTCATCCTAAGTGGAAGGATGTGATGTATGAAGAAATGGGGACTCTTGAGAAAAGTGGCACATGGGAAATTGTTGACCTACCAATGGAAAAGAAACCAATTGAATGCAAGTAGATTTTCACAGTGAAATACAAGTCGGATGGTTCTGTAGAAAGATACAGAATTGACTGGTTGCGAACGGCTTCACCCAAACTCATGACATTGACTACCATAAGACATTTGCTCCTGAGGCTAAAATGAATTTTATCTGTGTGATTCTCTCTCTGGCTACTAACCAAGACTGGCCTCTTCATCAATTTGATGTGAAGAACACCTTCCTTTATAAAGACTTAGTGGAGGAAGTTTATATGACTGTTCCTTCTAGTTTTAGCTTTCCCATAACATAACACAAGGGAAAGTTTGTAAATTGAAGGCCCTATATGGTTGAAACAGTTCCCTCATGCCTGGTTTGAAAGGTTCAGCGGTGCCATGAAGAAACAATGGGTACACTCAAAGCCAAGTTGATCATACTCTATTTATCAAACACTGTTAGGGTAAGACAACTGCCCTTATAGTCTATGTAAATGATATAGTTTTGCAGGGTCTGATACGAAAGAAATTAAGAGGTTAAAATCTCAATTGGCTACAGAGTTTGAGATAAAGGACCTAGGGCAGTTAAGGTGTTGCGCCCCAAAACCCCACCTAGGAGAATGTGAGATCTTGGCACGTGACTTACTTAACAAACCATCATGTTAAAAGCATTTAAGGCATACTAAAATATGAATCTAAAAATTTCTTTAATTAATAACATCAATTAAATCTATAATCCATAACTGCAACTGAAACATAATAAAAATCCTAATCATCCATTATGATCAAAATCATAAAAACTAAACTAAACATGATTATCCATAAAGTCAATTAAAGTCTTCCTGAATTTTAATTACTAATAAATCAACTTCAATAGTAGGGTCATCGATCAAGATTTCGTTCTTCTTCGGGATAATCACCTTCAGGTTCCTCCAAGTATTCCTCTTCTTCCCACGGTCCGGGCGCACAGATATCAAATCTAGAACCTGCGGACAACAAAAGTCATTGGCTATAACAAGTTACTCCGCGTCTATAACGAACAATAGTAAACAATATAATGAACATTAACCGACATGCACTTAACAATTCATACCAGTTAACATACATAAATCAGAGTACGGAAACAAACAAGTACATTATGTCAATTGCTTTCTTTTCTTACTTTCTTACCTTCTTAATTTTCTTACTTTTCATACTTCTTTCTTTATCATTTTACGAACAACACATCCACATGCATCGGTTATAAATTAAAATACCGCTTTACCGTATAAGGAAATGGGTTACTATACTTTACTTTACCGAGATACCACCCTTCGTACATTATCCAGCACGGACGGCTTAGTACATTTTCCAGTATAACGGCTTACTTATTTTGACATACTTTTCGCCATTTTGATGATATTCGGTGGTGCAAAACACAAACATGCATTATCGCTTTCGTGCGTCTTTCTTACTTACTTTACTTTTGGCTATCACATATAATCTTATTAGTGCCCTTAATTTCCTCTTTATACATGTGCATATTTTTCATTGGTGAGTGCACAATGATACATCTTTGGTTAAGTTACACCTAAGACTAACCGTCAAGGGCTATAGGACATCTCACCATAGCGTCCCATTCCACTATGTTAACCAGGCCTAGGCAAGCTTGACTTTCATCAAAGGTTCCTTTATCCAAATATATATCAAGTATAAAAACATAAAATAAACACACAACTTTCATATTTCCAATAATTCAACAATCTATAATCACAGTTTATTTTGATAGACATAAATCTCAATCTAAAATTAAGTATCAAAACTTCCTTTTCAATCGAGATCAAAAATCATAATCATACCACATATTTTATCAATAATGGTTCGCATGGATTATAATCACAAATCACACTAATATATAATCATAATCTCACAAATAATTCATCTCAACCATTCAATTCTTCCCTATCTTCCATTGAATTCCATACATTCATCTCATTCTCCTCATATATCCACATACATTCAATATAAATTCCCAATCCCCTTGTTGAAGCATAAACAAAATATATCATGGTTTTTCACATCCTAATTTAACGACTCAAGAAATAATGAAATAGGAATCATAAACATGGTTCTTCATATCCTAATTTAACGATTCAAGAAATAATGAAACATGAATCATAAACGTGGTTCTTCACATCCTAATTTAACGACTCAAGAAATAATGAAACATGAATCATAAAACATGGTTCTTCACATCCTAAATTAACGATTCAAGAAATAATGAAATAGGAATTATAAGAATTCATAGATCTTGCTTGTCCTTTAGGTTCTTACTTAGATCTATCCCTTTTAATTCATCTTTTAGGTTAATATTCAAGATATGGAAAACTAGGTTCATTATTTACCTCACTTGATCGCTTCCCTACGATCTATCGCTTGCGAATAAGGCTTGATCTCAATCTTCAAGCCTCCTTTTCCCTTTTTTTGATCTAATCTTTGAACTCCTTAAGTTTCTCCCTTTTGATCTCTTAGAAAGTTCTCCATTTTCTCTCTTTTAGGTTTAGAAGCTTATAGAAACCCTAACTCCCGAGTTGGAGGGTTATTTATAGAGTTTGGGGACCCCAGGGAGTTAGAATAATTAAATCACACAACATGAAATTTATTGTGTCGAGCGATCGATCGTGTCTAGCAATCGAGGCAGATGATATTTTCTTTAATAAAACCAGCTACAACAACTCCTATAGCTTTCCTCAAGGGCACAACTTCCATCCATTTAGTAAAATATTTTGTAGCAACTAAAATTCATATACATCTTTCAGCAGGTGGATTGATTGAGCCAATTAGATCTAGCCCCCTAGTATGAAAGGGTCATGGAGTAGTAACATACTACAATGATTGGGCTGGTGCATGTATCACATTGCCTCTGATTTGACACTAATGACACTTTTGTACATGCATATTAGCATATGCCTCCATTGTAGGCCAATAATATCCCAAATCAAGAATATGCTGATACAGCTTTCTCTTTCCTTGATGAGCACCACAGTCGCCATTATGAGTTTCATGTAATGCTGTCTCAATTTCATCTCCTATTAAACATTTGAGTGAAATACCGTTGAAGCCTTTTCTGAAAAGTTCACCTTTATCAAAATAAAACCTTGCAGCTTTCTTCATCATGAATTTGAAAGCTTCCTTGGAATCAGTTGTGTCGCGACCCAAGACCCACCCTAGGAGTTAGAGTGAATCGTGGACGACTAAATCATGACTTACATGACTTGCTTGACAAACCACCTGCAAAACACCCACAGAGCATATACAATAGAGGATAACAGCGGAAACATAACTATAAAACACAGCGTAAGTCTAACAAACCTCTAAGTATATACACATGGTCCAAGTTTTAATACAAAGAAATCAAAACAAAGAAAGTGCGGACATGCTCGCCAAAATACTTGGATATAATCACTCATGCTCACCCACAGCTAATCCACTCAGAATCTAACACCACCTACTGATAACCCTCTACGGGAGGTTCCTCCAAAGGCTCCTCGACGTACTCCTCATCCACCCATGGACCAGGAGCACAAACATCAAATGGAGCAGCAGCTCCCTCAGAACCTGCCGACATAAGAAGTATGGCTGAGCATGGAATACTCAGCGGGTACTAAATACTAACCAACAGTTATAGCAAGAGATAGCAATGCATACCTAGGAAACAATATAGATATATATGAATCAGGAACAGTTAATATCATACAAAGAAATAAGGAAATTCATAATCATGCTTGCAGTTCATGAAAAGCCGATAAAATCCTTGAAAAACACCATGCACTTGACTTGACTTAAAATACCCTTCGCGTAATTGGGAACTTATTTACCGTGTCATGCTTGTCATGCTTGTATCATGCGTGCCATGTCATGCTATGCGTGTCATGCTTGTATCATGCTTGCTTATTCGGAATTTAAACATGTTCACATGCCTAGCTGCCGTTCATAGCCCATCGCAACTATCATCCATGCAGAATGTGTATGACTAGTTGCCGTTCATAGCCCGTCGCAACTAGCATCCATGCGGAGTGATATGCCTAGTTGCCGTTCATAGTCCGTCGCAACTAGTACCCTATATGCAGATGGGTATGCCTAGTTGCCGTTCATAGTCCGTCGCAACTAGCATCCATGCGTGTCATGTCATGCCATGAGTGTCATGAAATGCTATGCTATGCGTGTCATGCGATGCTATGCCATGCGTGTAATGCGATGCCATGCCATGCGTGTAATGCGATGGGATGGGAGATCCTTCCCTATGCAATGCATGATTATCTTGTCCTTGACAAAAGTGAAGTGAAACATATCGTAGGATATGCCCCACCTCTACATCTCGTCCTTGAAAACATCGGTAAATCACGTCATTTCATGCTGTGCTCGTGTAATCGTGTACACACTTGCAATGGAAATTAAATATGACATTTTGGGGAATTCACAATACATTGCACATCACCATATATACAAGTAATAAATTTAACAATTTAGGGAAAGCGCCAAAACATACTACCATAACCCTAGCAATTTCCATGAATGTTTAAGCATGCAATTTCTTTATTTATTATTCATTTCATTCACCTTGGCATTTCATCAAACATGGTGTGTTCATTATTGATTCATCCTACAACATGCTTTTCTAGATGGGTTTTACTCAAATCATGCATGTATGTTCATTATTTGAACAATGCCCTCCCCATTTTGATCATCACAACACAACCATTGGCATCCAATCGCCCATTCCATCTCGATTCACCATTCACAACCATCCATCTCATAGCACATGTGTAAATAAAGGAAAACAAAGGAAAATAAAGGGAAAAGAGGAACTATAACTAGGAGAGTAGCAAGAAGTACCGACCTTGATCAAGTGAGGAAGAAATCCCCTTCCAAAAACGACCGTGAGTTGCTGCCCTAGCTTGAGGAGATGCTCCTCACGAGCTTGTGCCTTGATCTTGAAGAAAAATGGGCTTGAGTTGAGTGTGGGTTCACAAACCCCTTGATTTCTCTCCAAAATGGAAACCCTAGGTTTAGGAATCGCCCTCTCCTCTCTTCTTATCTCCCAATCTCTCTAAGTGTCGAAATGAAGCCCTAAAGGCTCGGGTTAAACTCTTAAGGTAAGAGTGAACCGACCAAAAGACCATAATACCCTTACTGAAATTTCTGCAAAAACGCGAGTACCGAGCGATCGGTGTTAATGACCGATCGATCGGTTGCCTACCGATCGATCGGTTAAAATTTCACTCTCTGGAAAATTTCCCCATACAAAAATCTTGACCAGTCGATAGCCTCCGAGCGATCGGTTTTGGACCGATCGATCGCTCCATGGACCGAGCGATCGGTGGTCTGCAGGTCCAAACTGTTTTAGCCATGACTTTTGACTCGTTCGTCCGATTTTGACGATTCAACTTGCGTTGGGTTCGTACTTTGAAAACGAACATTTCTGATATTTCGGAATTTCCAATTTCTTCCTTATTTATTAATTATACCTCTTTAAAGGCAAAATGGCAACGAAAGTGTCATGCATTAAATGTGAAAAAGTCCGGGGCTCTACAAGCTGGGACCACTTATCAAAGTATTTGATATAGGGCTTTCTCCAATCCTCCCATTGACTAGTAAAATAACACTCTCCTTTATGTGGATATAACTGACAGATGGAACATGCCTTTTGAACCTTGGTTGCATCCTTCTCTATGGTTGGCCAATATAAGCCAAACCGCTGTATTCTTTTATACAGACTGACTTCGGGATCATGTCCACAAATACTCTCATTGATATTCTTCATTTGTTGTTCCGCCTCTTTCAAACCAATACATCTCATCAGTAACCTTCATGTCCTTTAAAATATAATGTTTCATTTATCTTCAGGGAATCTTTGAGGATTCTCAGAGGTGTAGTAAGTACAATAGTCAAAATTTTAACATAGTTCAAATCCTTCAAGATCAGTGCTTTCCAATCTTCTACTTCTAATCTTTCAAGAACTAAATCATTTATCAATGGATTAGGAATCCGACGTCGTACAACTGTTACCTGTGTAGACTCATCATGGAGAGAGTTTAGAAGCCAAGGTAGCCAAAGCATCTGCATATCGGTTCCCAAATCTTTCTTTGTATCCAAATGCAATAGCTTCGAAGTTTTTCATTATCTGTTGAGCTAATGTTCTGTAAGGAGCCAAGCCGACATCTTTGACACTGAACAAGCCATTCATCTAACTAATTACCAAGTTAGAATCATGCATACCTTCAAATTTTTTATACTAATTTCCTTGGCAATTATGAGCCCTATCAGAAAAGCTTTATGTTCTGCAATATTATTGGAACAAGGAAAATCCAATTTAAATGAAAGAGAGACGATATTACCTTCCGGAGCTTTTACCACAATGCCAGCTCTAGCAGAATCAGCAATCTTTGACCCGTCAAAATACATTAGCCATTCTTCTGGAATATCTGTCGTCATTACTTCTAGGAATTCTCCTGGTAACTCTTCATTTAATGTAGTATCATCTGCACTGGGAAAATTGGTTAGTAAATTAGCGAAAGCTTTTCTTTGATAGCATGCAAATTCATGAGGCATGTAATGTCAAATTCTGAAAATGAAAGAAGACATTTAGCTGCTCGCCCTAAGAGAACAGGTTTTAGCAATAGATATCTGATTGGATCAGACTTTGCGACCAAGAATACTTTGTGAGATACCCTTCCACACGAGGATATCTCAATTCTGCAGCCTGAAGGATTCTGCTGAGATAATAGATAGGACGTTCTTGACCATCATGATCTTCATGAGCCAATAAAGAACCAATTGTACATTCTGTGGATGCCAAATATAATACCAAAGGCTCGTGCAAAATAGGTGCCATCCTAGTCTACATAGAACTCATGGGTTCACTTATTTACCCGTAGTTTTTTTAAAATAAAATAAAATAAAAATTAACCACTAGGTTAAAAAACAATCGAGAATACTACATCCCAAAGGATTTTGCTGAGATAATAGTTAAGATGTTCTTGACCATTATGATCTTCCTGAGCCAATAAAGAACCAATTGTACGTTCTGTGGATGCCAAATATAATACCAAAGGCTTGTGCAAAATAGGTGTCATCATAGTCTATGTAGAACTCATGGGTTCACTTATTTACCTTTAGTTTTTTTTTAAATTAAAAAAAATAAAATTAACCACTAGGTTAAAAAAAAACCGAGTTCATGACAATTGAAGGGGTGGCTTTGTGAGAGTGAGCAATAATTCGCTACTGGTAGTGGAGCGAAATATTGTAATTCTAAAATGAGTGCCTTTCTTAAACGAGTTGGGGACGAATTCAAATTCAAACCCCGAGTTCAATCGTAGTCACAAGTCAACACATGTCCCTTTTAACTCATTGGAAAAAGTTTATTAATGTATTCAAAAATTTAATCCTAATTTTTTTATAATTGTGGTTAACACATGTCCCTTTAAATTCATTAATTGTGGTTAAGATTTATTAACCCTTGGTGTTCAACAATTTAACCCTAATGTTTTAGAAGAATATATATATATATAAAAAAGGTTTACGAGTTTAAATATCTTAACCAGAATTAAAAGAGAGTATGAACTCGAAACTCACAATTGGACAGGATCCTGTCTTATTAACCTTTAGTATTCAACAATTTAATCCTAACCCTTTATATTCATTAATTGTACTTAAGATTTATTAACCCTTGGTGTTCAACAATTAAACCCTAATGTTTTAGAAGAATATATATATATAAAAAAAGGCTTACGAGTGAAAATATCTTAACCAGAATTAAAAGAGAGTATGAACTCGAAACTCACAATCGGGTAGGATCCTATCTCTCTTTATAAATATGTTGGGGTCATAACTTCAATCGCACCCATAGGTTAACTAACATGTGTCCCTTTTGTTAAGATTTATTAACCCTTTGGGTTTAACGGTCTAACTATGATTTTTTGAAAAAAATATTTTTTTTAAAAATAATAATAAGAATTAAACTTTCTAAACCCGGGTTAAAAGAGGACTAGTGAATCCGATTTAACTATTCGGATTCAATCGCAATTGGACAGAATCCGGCCTGTTCTTAAAAAAAACGTGTTAGCCTACCGAATCGTGAGCACCACCAATCGCGCATTACATCAAAGAAGACAAAATTCAAAGTCTAGAGTCATTTACGCTTGCTGTTTCGCCTCAAGAAGTATTTGACTCTTTGTAGATGCAGGGGATGGGCTTCTCGACAAAAGATCAACACTTTGGGTGGGCCCACACCTCATGTGTTTGTCGTTTTCTCAAAAATGGCCCCACGCATCTACAATGATATTTGAGAAAGTGAAACAAACCAGCACACGTTAGAATTCAATTTAATGGAATTAATTAGTAATCAGAAGAAGAAATTGAAGTTTGCTGATTCAAAAACCCTAGAAAATACACGAACACAAAGATGCAATCGGAATGTACAAAACCAGAGAAGAACAGAGGAATATCAGAAAGCGAAAAAACGAATGACAATCGCAGAACTAGAAACCCTAAATTCAGCGACCGGAGCTTAAGATTAGAAGATCAGATATCAAAAGATAACATTTCCGTGCATCAAATGTTGGACATATATGCCCTCGAAAGCCAATAAGAGACTTTTCTATGTTGATTAGACAAGCATCATATTCACACAACCAACTATAAAGGGTATTTATATTAACTACTGTCTCATATGATGATGACATAAAGTTCCATAGGTAACATTGTAGGAAAATCATGCAAAGGTTGCGAGGAGATATGATTTTCCGGTTCCTTGTAAACCTAATATTGTTCGAAGCCTCTAGAGTACTGGTTGGGCGCCGTACTTCATCATGGCTTGCACATGTGTAGTTCTATGAGATAGTGTGATGAATCTCATTCACAGAGAGTGGTAACTCTTGACTAACATGTGAGTATATGTAGCAAGTACATAATACTGAACGGGGTCACTAGTGGATACCCTATGGAATACACTGTCAGATTGTATTAGGGTTATCCATTTGACAAATTGTCCTTAGACCTGAGAGGTTAACATCTTCTCAGACATTTGTCTATATGGCTTTGATGTGCCAGTCGGCAATGTCCAATACACAAGACTAACTCCGGGTACGTTGGGTCATGTACACTATGTTTGGAGAAGTGTGTAAACACTCAATAAGGAATCCACAACTCCTTAATTGGAGATAATGATATCAAGGTGATACTTGTTGAACTGAACTGTTAAATCCAGTACTGGTGCTTTTCGGTAAAATGGTCTTTATCGAAGTTGATATTTTTAATATGGAAAAGTATATATGTAAATATATATGTCAGTTCTTTTCTAATGTTTCTTCAAAAGTGTTTTGGAGGTTCAGTTCAATGAAAAGTAATCATGAGAAAGAGTTCTATTCATAAGTTAGGGACTAAGACAGTGGAATTGTTCCAATCCCGGAAGCTTACATGTGATATCGGAATGTGGAAGGATTTATTTGTAAATATATTGTGAGATGGTACTTACAAGCAATTCTCTAATTTCTGGAGGTTAATCACATTGTGTTAATGGACATTAATTGTGATTGGTGGAAGTCCAGGGACTTAGATAACATTCTATGATCCTAATGGAGTTTTAGGAAAGGTGTTTCCTAGTAACAATGCTTCAACCAAAAAGGTGAAGTACTTGGTCCCACAACCGGAAATAGGAGATCCCTTTAGATCCCACACACAAGGACCTTCTTAAAGTATTTAATTTAATTTATAATTAAATTAATTAATTTCTCTAAGTAATCACTATATGGTATAGTGAAGCTCTAAAAGGTTGAATCACATTAGATGTGAAAAACCAAATGGGTAGGACCCATTGGGAATTATTATAAAAGAATAATTCAAGTGACCAAGAGGGTTTTGGAAACCCTTTAGGCGTGTAGGGTGGGACCCACCTAGGGTGGGACGCCCACTTCAAGGAGGAATAATAATTGTTATTATTTTAATTAGTTTCTAATTAATTAACACCTTATTGGATAAGGTTAGTTAGTTAGTTAGTTAGTTAGTTACTAATTAAAGATTCCCTAATTGTTAGGGATTCCATTAGTTAGTTACTAATTCAAGATTCCTTATTGGATAAGGATAAGATTAGTTACTAATGGATAAGGTTGGTTTCTTTTAAGATTAATGTACCGACCCAAAACCCACCCTAGGAGTTAGAGTGAATCTTGGACGACTCAATCATGACTTACATGACTTGCTTGACAAACCAACCTGCAAAAACCCACAGAGCATATACAATAGAGGATATTATAGCGGAAACATAACTATAAAACACAGCAGAAGTCTAACAAACCTCTAAGTATATACATATGGTCCAAGTTTATACAAAAAGTAACCAGAAGCAAGTGCGGACAGACCCGCCAAAATACATGGATATAATCTCTCATCTCACCCACAGCTAATCCACTCAGAATCTACAACCACCTAATGGTAACCCTCTACGGGAGGTTCCTCCAAAGGCTCCTCGACGTACTCCTCCTCCACCCAAGGGCTCGGAGCACAGATATCAAATGGAGCAGCTGCTCCGCCATCACCTGCCGACATAAGAAGTACGGCTGAGCATGGAATACTCAGCGGGTACTAAGCACTAACCAACAGTCATAGCATACAGATAGCATACATAAAGTAGGAAGCAAGTTGCATATATAGAACATGAACAATTTATATCATACAAGGAAGTAAAGCAATTTATATTCATGCTTGCATTCCAAAAGACTGATAAAACCCTTGAAAACATCGTGCACTTGACTTGACTTGAAATACCTTTTTTTCGTGATTAGGAACTTGTTAACCGTGTCATGCTTGTCATGCTTGCATTTTCATAATTTAAACATGTTCACATGCCTAGTTGCCGTTCATAGTCCGTCACAACTAGTACCCTATATGCAGATGGGTATGCCTAGTTGCCGTTCATAGCCCGTCGCAACTAGCATCCATGCGGAATGTGAATGCCTAGTTGCCGTTCATAGCCCGTCGCAACTAGCATCCATGCGGGATGTGTGATGCTATGCTATGCGTGTCATGCCATGCTATGCTATGCGTGTCATGCGATGCTATGCATGTCATGCGAGGGGATGGGAGACCTTTCCCTATGCAATGCATGATTGTCTTGCCCTTGTCAAAAGCGAAGTGAAACATATCTTAGGAGATGCCCCACCTCTACGTCTCATACTTAAAACATCGGTAAATCACGTCATTTCATGCGTGCTCGTGAGATCGTGTGCATACTTGCATTTGGAATTAAATATGGCAATTTGGGGTAATTCACAAAGCATATCATATAACAATTTAAGCGAGTAATAATCTACGCATTTTAAGAAATGTAAGAAACACACTATCATGAACCCTAACAAATTTCAAGAGCAATTAAGCATGGGTTCCCTTAATTTATCATTTATTTTGTTCACCTTGGCATTTCATCAAACATGGGGTATGTTCATTATTCACTTAAACCTAGATCATGCTTTTCTAGGTGGGTTATGCTCACATCACACTTGTATGTTCATTATTGGTACAATGCCCTTTCCCATTCGTTCATCACATCATCCACACGGCATCCATTCGCCAACATCCATCTCCATTCACCATTCATACCACCAATCTCATAACACATATATATGTGAAGGAAAACAAGAAGAAATAAAGGAAAAGAGAAGCTATAACTAGGAGGGTAGTAAGAAGTACCGACCTTGATCAAGTGAGGAAGAAATCCCCCTTTCCAAAACGACCGTGAGTTGCTGCCCTAGCTTGAGGAGAGTGCCCCACACGAGCTTGAGCCGAGACTTGGAGAAAATAGACTTGAGGATGATCTAGGGTCTCAAACCCCTTTGATTTCTCTTCAAAATGGAAACCCTAGGTTTAGGAAAACCTTCTCCTTTCTCTCTATCTCTCAAAAGACTCTAAGGGTTGAGAATGAGCCCTAAAGGCTCGGGCAATCCTATATAAGAAAGGGTATAACACCCGAATGCCGAAAATGCCCTTAGTGAAAATTCTGTAAAACGCGCGGACCGAGCGATCGGTGGTTATGACCGATCGATCGGTTGCCTACCGAGCGATCGGTGTTTATGACCGATCGACCGGTCAAAAACTCACTCTCTGGAAAATTTCCCCATACAAAATTTCTGACCGCGCGATAGCTACCGATCGATCGGTTATGGACCGATCGATCGCTGACTGGACCGAGCGATCGGTTCTCTGTATGTCTGGACTGTTTTGACCATATCTTTTGACTCGCTCGTCGGATTTCGACGATTCAACTTGCGTTGGGTTCGTCTTTCGAAAATGCACATTTCTGACATTTCGGAATTTTCGATTTCTCCCTTATTTATTAATTAGACTACAAAAATGGCCAATTAGCTACGAAGGTGCTATTCATTAAGGATGAAAAAGTCCGGGGTGCTACATTCTCCCCCCCTTACAAAAATTTCGTCCCCGAAATTTGGACGATACATACATGCACCAAATCAAAACAAAATTATAAGCCATATGCACAAGTCTATTCAAACAACTCGGGATACTTTGCTTTGACTTCGGCTTCACGCTCCCACGTGGCTTCTTCTCGGGCATGATGTTGCCATTGCACGAGAACCAAAGGGATTGTCTTGTTGCGAAGCACTTGATCTCTCCGATCCAATATGTGAATCGGCTTCTCAACCAACGTGAGATCTTCTCGAATTTCCAACGGTTCCAATTCTAGTACATGCGAAGGGTCCGCAATGTACTTCCGAAGCATAGACACGTGGAAAACGTTGTGAACCGCGGCCATGTGAGGTGGAAGAGCTACTCGATAAGCAACTTCACCAACCCGCGTGATAATCTCAAACGGTCCAACATAGCGAGGACTAAGCTTGCCTCTTTTGCCGAATCTCATAATCCCTTTGCTAGGAGATACTTTCACAAAGACTCGATCCCCTACTTGAAATTCCAAGTCCCTGCGGCGCGTGTCTGCATAGCTCCTTTGGCGATCTTGAGCGGCCTTCAACCGATCCCGGATGATCTTGACTATACTAGCTGTTTGCTCAATCAACTCCGGACCAAGTACTTTTCTTTCTCCTACCTCATCCCAGTAGAGAGGAGACCTGCAGCTTCGCCCATACAAAGCCTCGAACGGAGCCATTTGGATACTCGCCTGATAGCTATTGTTGTAGGCAAACTCCACCAAAGGCAAGTGCTCTCCCCAACTGCCTTTGAAATCCAGCATACAAGCCCGAAGCATATCTTCTATTACTTGGTTCACCCTCTCGGTTTGTCCATCCGTCTGTGGATGAAAAGCAGTGCTGAAATCAAGTCGGGAACCCATAGCTTCCTGAAAGCTTTTCCAGAATCGTGATGTGAATCTTGGATCCCGATCCGACACAATACTGACAGGCACTCCGTGCAACCTCACCACTTCCTTGATGTACAAAGCAGCTAACTGACTAGAGTTGAAAGTAGTTCGGTAAGGCAAGAAGTGAGCGGACTTCGTCAAACGATCCACTACTACCCATATCGCATCTGAACCCCTTGCCGTCTTTGGCAAGCCAACTATGAAATCCATGGATATGTTCTCCCATTTCCACTCGGGAATCGGAAGGGACTGTAATAGACCTGCGGGCCGCATGTGTTCTGCTTTCACCTGTTGGCACACCAAGCACCGTGCCACATATTCTGCAACATCCCTCTTCATATTCCGCCACCAAAAGTGACTCTTGAGGTTCCGGTACATCTTCGTACCCCCTGGATGCACAGTGTACTTAGAACGATGTGCCTCATCCATGATCTCCCTCCGGAGATTTGCATTGGCTGGAACACACAGCCTTCCCTTGAATGTGATAGCACCTCGGCTAGTGAGAGAGAAGTCCTCACTACCCTTAGCAACTTCCTTGTCCCGATAAGCCAACAATTCAGTATCCGTGGCTTGGTATTCTTGGATCAAATCTATAATGTATGGCCGAACCGTGACATTTGCCAAGATAGGACTACGGACAGAGTCATTCACACTAATGTCCAGATTTGCCAAGTCTTCAAGTAGCTTCCATTCTTGCACTAACATGCATGCTAATAACCTCGGAGGTCTTCTACTCAAAGCATCAGCCACTACATTTGCTTTACCCGGGTGGTATTGAATGGTACAATCATAGTCCTTCAAAATTCCATCCAACGCCGTTGCCTTAGATTCAGCTCCTTTTGGGAAAAGAGATACTTGAGACTCTTGTGATCAGTGAACACATAGAACTCCACCCCATAAAGGTAATGACGCCAAATCTTAAGTGCAAACACGACCGCCGCAAGCTCCAAGTCGTGCGTGGGATAGTTCTTCTCATGCTCCTTCAACTGCCTTGATGCATAGGCAATGACTTTTTTGTGCTGCATGAGTACACACCCAAGTCCAACGTGTGAGGCATCACTATACACCTCATACCCATAAGGTCCGGATGGCACCGTAAGGACAGGGGTTGTAGTAAGCCTCTTCTTCAGTTCCATGAAACTGATCTCGCACTTATCACTCCATACAAACTTGGCGTTCTTCCTTGTCAGGTAAGTGAGCGGCGCTGCAAGGCTAGAGAAACCCTCTACGAATCTCCTATAGTAGCCTGCCAACCCAAGAAAGCTGCGAATCTCCGTGACACTCTTGGGCCTCGCCCAACTCATAACTGCCTCTATCTTCTTTGGATCCACCGAAATGCCTTCCGCTGATACCACGTGGCCTAGGAATGCCACCTCTTCCAACCAAAACTCACACTTGCTAAGTTTGGCGTATAGCTTGTGCTCTCTTAGCATTTCCAAAGCAAGGCGTAGGTCGCGTGTGTGATCTTCCCGTGTCTGGGAATAAACCAAAATGTCATCAACAAATACAATCACGCACCTATCTAGGTATGGTCGGAACACCCGGTTCATCAAATCCATAAAGGCTGCCGGCGCGTTCGTGAGACCAAAAGGCATCACCAAGAACTCATAGTGCCCATATCGAGTCCTGAAAGCAGTTTTGGGAACATCTTCTACCTTAATCTTCAACTGGTGATACCCCGATCGAAGATCTATCTTTGAGAAAAATCTCGCTCCCTTCAACTGATCGAACAAGTCGTCAATCCTAGGCAATGGATACCTATTCTTTATAGTGACTTTGTTCAATTGCCGGTAATCGACACACATTCGCATCGAGCCATCTTTCTTCTTAACAAACAACACTGGGGCACCCCATGGTGAGACACTTGGTCGAATGAAGCCAAGGCCTTGCAATTCCTCCAACTGAGTCTTCAACTCCTTGAGTTCAATAGGGGCCATTCTATATGGAGCTCTGAAAACAGGAGCTGTGCCTGGTGCAAGCTCGATCACAAACTCAATCTCCCTATCTGGAGGCAATCCTGGCAACTCCTCTGGAAATACATCCAGGAACTCACTCACAACCGGAATAGTTGATGAGTCCTTTGCCTCGGGGTTAGCTAAGCTCAGTGCCGCAAAACGAGCAATAGATCTGCTTTTCAACCCGCGAAAGTGGAATGGTTTTCCTCCTACTGGCTTGAAGAGTACCATTTTCTCAAAGCAAGCTACATGCCCATGATGTGCTGCTAACCAATCCATTCCCAATATAACATCGAAGTCCTGGAATCCAAGGACGATGAGATCAACCGCCAATTCGTGGCTTCCAACTTGGACCACACTATTTCTATACACTTTATCTGCCAATACTGTTTTGCCGAGAGGAGACAAAATGGCTAACTCCGGTTCTAGCTGACTTGGCCCTGCAGAAAAACCTTCTGAAAAACCCGGCGAGACAAACGAATGAGTAGACCCGGTATCAATCAATACTCGAGCCAAATACTCATTGACTAGTAGGGTTCCTGAAATTTTTAACTAGTGGAGTTAATCCATGCATCAACAGAGTATACACATAGGTATATATATATATCATACCAAGTATGTACACAAGGAATAAAACGCAACATATCAATCATGAATAACAACATAATTCCAAACGCGTACCTTGCACCACATCATCAGATGCAAGTGCATCACCCTTTGTCAAGGCAAAAACTCGCCCCTGGTTCGCCTGGCGAGACTGAGGTGTAGACCGGGTAGTCTGAGATGACGCCTGATATGATCCTGCTGGGCGTGCTGGTGGCCTAATCCCCTGAGACTGGCCTGGTAAATGCCGGGTAGGGCAATCCCTGATCACGTGGCCCTGGCGACCACAGTGAAAACATCCACCCGATGCTCTTAGGCAATCCCCAGCTGGGTGCCGTCGGCCGCATGAAGGGCAGGCCTCGTGTGTGCGGGTAGGAGCGGCCTGAGGTGGAGCATATCTCGCCACCTGAGGTGCAACTGGCCATGGGGCCGGGAGAGCCTGAGGTCGAGGTGCCTGTGGCACGTACTGCCGTGGTGCTGGGGCCGCATAAGTCGGCCTCATCGGTGGTGCTGGCCATGTATACTGATAAGGTCCGGTACGATTCCGCCTCTCTGGAGGTGCTGAACTACTGGCTTGGCCTCTCGCCAACTCTCTCTTCTTAGACACTGCTTCAGAATTAGCCTCAACCAATAAGGCCTTATCCACTACTTCGGCGTAAGTGGCGTGCCTGAAAACTGACACTTTCTCCATGATGACATCCTTGAGCCCTTGCTCAAACCTCCTCGCCTTCATTGCCTCGGTGGCAATCATATGTGTCGCGAAGCGTGATAGCTCCGAGAACTTGGCCTCATAAGCGGCCACAGACATCGAACCTTGCTCAAGGTTGATGAATTCTCTCTCTTTCTTTTCCCGAGCTCCAACCGGGAAATACTTCTTATAGAACGTGTCCTTAAACTCCTCCCAAGTCCAAGGTTGACCCTGCATGGTCAAGTCTCGTGTCCTCAATGCGGACAACCACCAATGGTGGGCTTCACCCTCTAGCATGAACACTGCCCATGCTACCCTATCCTCCTCTATAGGCGAGAGGACCGCAAAAATCTTCTCCATCTGGAGGATCCACGCCTCTGCTGCGAGAGGGTCCACACTCCCATGGAAGGATGGAGGCCTCAATCTCCTGAATGCCTCAACTCCAGCTGTACGATGTACTGGAGCTGCGGGCGGTGGAGTAGGTGCCGCTGATGCCGGTATAGTTTGCCGAGCCGCCAGGATGGCGAGTGTCTCAGCAATAGAGCCTAAGACCTGAGAGAGGTCCGGCTGCTCATCCTCATCTCTAGAAGAAGATGAAGCTCTGGTGTGTGGTCCACGACCCCGTGTGCCCCGCCTCATGACTAAAGTCCTGAGGAAAATAGCACCACATGAGTCTCACTTGAAAACACAGTTTATTTCAATGTTGTTTCACAATAATTCGATCTGTATTAGTTGTATAATACTAATATACATCACATCAAGTAATCAGAGTATTCATCACATTATACTTATACTTTAGTGTTCTAGCGTACCTAGGACCCGTACTTGGTTAAAGCAACCATTTTAGACTAGGACTAAAGTTTAGTCTTACACTTGGAACCAGACTCGCTCCCGACTTACTTCCTTCCTAACTTGTTTCCTAACATATGCTCTTGTCAAGCCGTGGTATAAGATTCTATGTGACCCTAGAGACCTAAAGCCTAAGCTTTGATACCACTTCTGTAGCGCCCCAAAACCCACCCTAGGAGTTAGAGTGAATCTTGGACGACTCAATCATGACTTACATGACTTGCTTGACAAACCAACCTGCAAAAAAACCACAGAGCATATACAATAGAGGATATTATAGCGGAAACATAACTATAAAACACAGCGGAAGTCTAACAAACCTCTAAGTATATACATATGGTCCAAGTTTATACAAAAAGTAACCAGAAGCAAGTGCGGACAGACCCGCCAAAATACATGGATATAATCTCTCATCTCACCCACAGCTAATCCACTCAGAATCTACAACCACCTAATGGTAACCCTCTACGGGAGGTTCCTCCAAAGGCTCCTCGACGTACTCCTCCTCCACCCAAGGGCTCGGAGCACAGATATCAAATGGAGCAGCTGCTCCGCCATCACCTGCCGACATAAGAAGTACGGCTGAGCATGGAATACTCAGCGGGTACTAAGCACTAACCAACAGTCATAGCATACAGATAGCATACATAAAGTAGGAAGCAAGTTGCATATATAGAACATGAACAATTTATATCATACAAGGAAGTAAAGCAATTTATATTCATGCTTGCATTCCAAAAGACTGATAAAACCCTTGAAAACATCGTGCACTTGACTTGACTTGAAATACCCTTTTTTCGTGATTAGGAACTTGTTAACCGTGTCATGCTTGTCATGCTTGCATTTTCATAATTTAAACATGTTCACATGCCTAGTTGCCGTTCATAGTCCGTCACAACTAGTACCCTATATGCAGATGGGTATGCCTAGTTGCCGTTCATAGCCCGTCGCAACTAGCATCCATGCGGAATGTGAATGCCTAGTTGCCGTTCATAGCCCGTCGCAACTAGCATCCATGCGGAATGTGAATGCCTAGTTGCCGTTCATAGCCCGTCGCAACTAGCATCCATGCGGGATGTGTGATGCTATGCTATGCGTGTCATGCCATGCTATGCTATGCGTGTCATGCGATGCTATGCATGTCATGCGAGGGGATGGGAGACCTTTCCCTATGCAATGCATGATTGTCTTGCCCTTGTCAAAAGCGAAGTGAAACATATCTTAGGAGATGCCCCACCTCTACGTCTCATACTTAAAACATCGGTAAATCACGTCATTTCATGCGTGCTCGTGAGATCGTGTGCATACTTGCATTTGGAATTAAATATGGCAATTTGGGGTAATTCACAAAGCATATCATATAACAATTTAAGCGAGTAATAATCTACGCATTTTAAGAAATGTAAGAAACACACTATCATGAACCCTAACAAATTTCAAGAGCAATTAAGCATGGGTTCCCTTAATTTATCATTTATTTTGTTCACCTTGGCATTTCATCAAACATGGGGTATGTTCATTATTCACTTAAACCTAGATCATGCTTTTCTAGGTGGGTTATGCTCACATCACACTTGTATGTTCATTATTGGTACAATGCCCTTTCCCATTCGTTCATCACATCATCCACACGGCATCCATTCGCCAACATCCATCTCCATTCACCATTCATACCACCAATCTCATAACACATATATATGTGAAGGAAAACAAGAAGAAATAAAGGAAAAGAGAAGCTATAACTAGGAGGGTAGTAAGAAGTACCGACCTTGATCAAGTGAGGAAGAAATCCCCCTTTCCAAAACGACCGTGAGTTGCTGCCCTAGCTTGAGGAGAGTGCCCCACACGAGCTTGAGCCGAGACTTGGAGAAAATAGACTTGAGGATGATCTAGGGTCTCAAACCCCTTTGATTTCTCTTCAAAATGGAAACCCTAGGTTTAGGAAAACCTTCTCCTTTCTCTCTATCTCTCAAAAGACTCTAAGGGTTGAGAATGAGCCCTAAAGGCTCGGGCAATCCTATATAAGAAAGGGTATAACACCCGAATGCCGAAAATGCCCTTAGTGAAAATTCTGTAAAACGCGCGGACCGAGCGATCGGTGGTTATGACCGATCGATCGGTTGCCTACCGAGCGATCGGTGTTTATGACCGATCGACCGGTCAAAAACTCACTCTCTGGAAAATTTCCCCATACAAAATTTCTGACCGCGCGATAGCTACCGATCGATCGGTTATGGACCGATCGATCGCTGACTGGACCGAGCGATCGGTTCTCTGTATGTCTGGACTGTTTTGACCATATCTTTTGACTCGCTCGTCGGATTTCGACGATTCAACTTGCGTTGGGTTCGTCTTTCGAAAACGCACATTTCTGACGTTTCGGAATTTTCGATTTCTCCCTTATTTATTAATTAGACTACAAAAATGGCCAATTAGCTACGAAGGTGCTATTCATTAAGGATGAAAAAGTCCGGGGTGCTACATTCTCCCCCCCTTACAAAAATTTCGTCCCCGAAATTTGGACGATACATACATGCACCAAATCAAAACAAAATTATAAGCCATATGCACAAGTCTATTCAAACAACTCGGGATACTTTGCTTTGACTTCGGCTTCACGCTCCCACGTGGCTTCTTCTCGGGCATGATGTTGCCATTGCACGAGAACCAAAGGGATTGTCTTGTTGCGAAGCACTTGATCTCTCCGATCCAATATGTGAATCGGCTTCTCAACCAACGTGAGATCTTCTCGAATTTCCAACGGTTCCAATTCTAGTACATGCGAAGGGTCCGCAATGTACTTCCGAAGCATAGACACGTGGAAAACGTTGTGAACCGCGGCCATGTGAGGTGGAAGAGCTACTCGATAAGCAACTTCACCAACCCGCGTGATAATCTCAAACGGTCCAACATAGCGAGGACTAAGCTTGCCTCTTTTGCCGAATCTCATAATCCCTTTGCTAGGAGATACTTTCACAAAGACTCGATCCCCTACTTGAAATTCCAAGTCCCTGCGGCGCGTGTCTGCATAGCTCCTTTGGCGATCTTGAGCGGCCTTCAACCGATCCCGGATGATCTTGACTATACTAGCTGTTTGCTCAATCAACTCCGGACCAAGTACTTTTCTTTCTCCTACCTCATCCCAGTAGAGAGGAGACCTGCAGCTTCGCCCATACAAAGCCTCGAACGGAGCCATTTGGATACTCGCCTGATAGCTATTGTTGTAGGCAAACTCCACCAAAGGCAAGTGCTCTCCCCAACTGCCTTTGAAATCCAGCATACAAGCCCGAAGCATATCTTCTATTACTTGGTTCACCCTCTCGGTTTGTCCATCCGTCTGTGGATGAAAAGCAGTGCTGAAATCAAGTCGGGAACCCATAGCTTCCTGAAAGCTTTTCCAGAATCGTGATGTGAATCTTGGATCCCGATCCGACACAATACTGACAGGCACTCCGTGCAACCTCACCACTTCCTTGATGTACAAAGCAGCTAACTGACTAGAGTTGAAAGTAGTTCGGTAAGGCAAGAAGTGAGCGGACTTCGTCAAACGATCCACTACTACCCATATCGCATCTGAACCCCTTGCCGTCTTTGGCAAGCCAACTATGAAATCCATGGATATGTTCTCCCATTTCCACTCGGGAATCGGAAGGGACTGTAATAGACCTGCGGGCCGCATGTGTTCTGCTTTCACCTGTTGGCACACCAAGCACCGTGCCACATATTCTGCAACATCCCTCTTCATATTCCGCCACCAAAAGTGACTCTTGAGGTTCCGGTACATCTTCGTACCCCCTGGATGCACAGTGTACTTAGAACGATGTGCCTCATCCATGATCTCCCTCCGGAGATTTGCATTGGCTGGAACACACAGCCTTCCCTTGAATGTGATAGCACCTCGGCTAGTGAGAGAGAAGTCCTCACTACCCTTAGCAACTTCCTTGTCCCGATAAGCCAACAATTCAGTATCCGTGGCTTGGTATTCTTGGATCAAATCTATAATGTATGGCCGAACCGTGACATTTGCCAAGATAGGACTACGGACAGAGTCATTCACACTAATGTCCAGATTTGCCAAGTCTTCAAGTAGCTTCCATTCTTGCACTAACATGCATGCTAATAACCTCGGAGGTCTTCTACTCAAAGCATCAGCCACTACATTTGCTTTACCCGGGTGGTATTGAATGGTACAATCATAGTCCTTCAAAAATTCCATCCAACGCCGTTGCCTTAGATTCAGCTCCTTTTGGGAAAAGAGATACTTGAGACTCTTGTGATCAGTGAACACATAGAACTCCACCCCATAAAGGTAATGACGCCAAATCTTAAGTGCAAACACGACCGCCGCAAGCTCCAAGTCGTGCGTGGGATAGTTCTTCTCATGCTCCTTCAACTGCCTTGATGCATAGGCAATGACTTTTTTGTGCTGCATGAGTACACACCCAAGTCCAACGTGTGAGGCATCACTATACACCTCATACCCATAAGGTCCGGATGGCACCGTAAGGACAGGGGTTGTAGTAAGCCTCTTCTTCAGTTCCATGAAACTGATCTCGCACTTATCACTCCATACAAACTTGGCGTTCTTCCTTGTCAGGTAAGTGAGCGGCGCTGCAAGGCTAGAGAAACCCTCTACGAATCTCCTATAGTAGCCTGCCAACCCAAGAAAGCTGCGAATCTCCGTGACACTCTTGGGCCTCGCCCAACTCATAACTGCCTCTATCTTCTTTGGATCCACCGAAATGCCTTCCGCTGATACCACGTGGCCTAGGAATGCCACCTCTTCCAACCAAAACTCACACTTGCTAAGTTTGGCGTATAGCTTGTGCTCTCTTAGCATTTCCAAAGCAAGGCGTAGGTCGCGTGTGTGATCTTCCCGTGTCTGGGAATAAACCAAAATGTCATCAACAAATACAATCACGCACCTATCTAGGTATGGTCGGAACACCCGGTTCATCAAATCCATAAAGGCTGCCGGCGCGTTCGTGAGACCAAAAGGCATCACCAAGAACTCATAGTGCCCATATCGAGTCCTGAAAGCAGTTTTGGGAACATCTTCTACCTTAATCTTCAACTGGTGATACCCCGATCGAAGATCTATCTTTGAGAAAAATCTCGCTCCCTTCAACTGATCGAACAAGTCGTCAATCCTAGGCAATGGATACCTATTCTTTATAGTGACTTTGTTCAATTGCCGGTAATCGACACACATTCGCATCGAGCCATCTTTCTTCTTAACAAACAACACTGGGGCACCCCATGGTGAGACACTTGGTCGAATGAAGCCAAGGCCTTGCAATTCCTCCAACTGAGTCTTCAACTCCTTGAGTTCAATAGGGGCCATTCTATATGGAGCTCTGAAAACAGGAGCTGTGCCTGGTGCAAGCTCGATCACAAACTCAATCTCCCTATCTGGAGGCAATCCTGGCAACTCCTCTGGAAATACATCCAGGAACTCACTCACAACCGGAATAGTTGATGAGTCCTTTGCCTCGGGGTTAGCTAAGCTCAGTGCCGCAAAACGAGCAATAGATCTGCTTTTCAACCCGCGAAAGTGGAATGGTTTTCCTCCTACTGGCTTGAAGAGTACCATTTTCTCAAAGCAAGCTACATGCCCATGATGTGCTGCTAACCAATCCATTCCCAATATAACATCGAAGTCCTGGAATCCAAGGACGATGAGATCAACCGCCAATTCGTGGCTTCCAACTTGGACCACACTATTTCTATACACTTTATCTGCCAATACTGTTTTGCCGAGAGGAGACGAAATGGCTAACTCCGGTTCTAGCTGACTTGGCCCTGCAGAAAAACCTTCTGAAAAACTCGGCGAGACAAACGAATGAGTAGACCCGGTATCAATCAATACTCGAGCCAAATACTCATTGACTAGTAGGGTTCCTGAAATTTTTAACTAGTGGAGTTAATCCATGCATCAACAGAGTATACACATAGGTATATATATATATCATACCAAGTATGTACACAAGGAATAAAACGCAACATATCAATCATGAATAACAACATAATTCCAAACGCGTACCTTGCACCACATCATCAGATGCAAGTGCATCACCCTTTGTCAAGGCAAAAACTCGCCCCTGGTTCGCCTGGCGAGACTGAGGTGTAGACCGGGTAGTCTGAGATGACGCCTGATATGATCCTGCTGGGCGTGCTGGTGGCCTAATCCCCTGAGACTGGCCTGGTAAATGCCGGGTAGGGCAATCCCTGATCACGTGGCCCTGGCGACCACAGTGAAAACATCCACCCGATGCTCTTAGGCAATCCCCAGCTGGGTGCCGTCGGCCGCATGAAGGGCAGGCCTCGTGTGTGCGGGTAGGAGCGGCCTGAGGTGGAGCATATCTCGCCACCTGAGGTGCAACTGGCCATGGGGCCGGGAGAGCCTGAGGTCGAGGTGCCTGTGGCACGTACTGCCGTGGTGCTGGGGCCGCATAAGTCGGCCTCATCGGTGGTGCTGGCCATGTATACTGATAAGGTCCGGTACGATTCCGCCTCTTTGGAGGTGCTGAACTACTGGCTTGGCCTCTCGCCAACTCTCTCTTCTTAGACACTGCTTCAGAATTAGCCTCAACCAATAAGGCCTTATCCACTACTTCGGCGTAAGTGGCGTGCCTGAAAACTGACACTTTCTCCATGATGACATCCTTGAGCCCTTGCTCAAACCTCCTCGCCTTCATTGCCTCGGTGGCAATCATATGTGTCGCGAAGCGTGATAGCTCCGAGAACTTGGCCTCATAAGCGGCCACAGACATCGAACCTTGCTCAAGGTTGATGAATTCTCTCTCTTTCTTTTCCCGAGCTCCAACCGGGAAATACTTCTTATAGAACGTGTCCTTAAACTCCTCCCAAGTCCAAGGTTGACCCTGCATGGTCAAGTCTCGTGTCCTCAATGCGGACAACCACCAATGGTGGGCTTCACCCTCTAGCATGAACACTGCCCATGCTACCCTATCCTCCTCTATAGGCGAGAGGACCGCAAAAATCTTCTCCATCTGGAGGATCCACGCCTCTGCTGCGAGAGGGTCCACACTCCCATGGAAGGATGGAGGCCTCAATCTCCTGAATGCCTCAACTCCAGCTGTACGATGTACTGGAGCTGCGGGCGGTGGAGTAGGTGCCGCTGATGCCGGTATAGTTTGCCGAGCCGCCAGGATGGCGAGTGTCTCAGCAATAGAGCCTAAGACCTGAGAGAGGTCCGGCTGCTCATCCTCATCTCTAGAAGAAGATGAAGCTCTGGTGTGTGGTCCACGACCCCGTGTGCCCCGCCTCATGACTAAAGTCCTGAGGAAAATAGCACCACATGAGTCTCACTTGAAAACACAGTTTATTTCAATGTTGTTTCACAATAATTCGATCTGTATTAGTTGTATAATACTAATATACATCACATCAAGTAATCAGAGTATTCATCACATTATACTTATACTTTAGTGTTCTAGCGTACCTAGGACCCGTACTTGGTTAAAGCAACCATTTTAGACTAGGACTAAAGTTTAGTCTTACACTTGGAACCAGACTCGCTCCCGACTTACTTCCTTCCTAACTTGTTTCCTAACATATGCTCTTGTCAAGCCGTGGTATAAGATTCTATGTGACCCTAGAGACCTAAAGCCTAAGCTTTGATACCACTTCTGTAGCGACCCAAAACCCACCCTAGGAGTTAGAGTGAATCTTGGACGACTCAATCATGACTTACATGACTTGCTTGACAAACCAACCTGCAAAAACCCACAGAGCATATACAATAGAGGATATTATAGCGGAAACATAACTATAAAACACAGCAGAAGTCTAACAAACCTCTAAGTATATACATATGGTCCAAGTTTATACAAAAAGTAACCAGAAGCAAGTGCGGACAGACCCGCCAAAATACATGGATATAATCTCTCATCTCACCCACAGCTAATCCACTCAGAATCTACAACCACCTAATGGTAACCCTCTACGGGAGGTTCCTCCAAAGGCTCCTCGACGTACTCCTCCTCCACCCAAGGGCTCGGAGCACAGATATCAAATGGAGCAGCTGCTCCGCCATCACCTGCCGACATAAGAAGTACGGCTGAGCATGGAATACTCAGCGGGTACTAAGCACTAACCAACAGTCATAGCATACAGATAGCATACATAAAGTAGGAAGCAAGTTGCATATATAGAACATGAACAATTTATATCATACAAGGAAGTAAAGCAATTTATATTCATGCTTGCATTCCAAAAGACTGATAAAACCCTTGAAAACATCGTGCACTTGACTTGACTTGAAATACCTTTTTTTCGTGATTAGGAACTTGTTAACCGTGTCATGCTTGTCATGCTTGCATTTTCATAATTTAAACATGTTCACATGCCTAGTTGCCGTTCATAGTCCGTCACAACTAGTACCCTATATGCAGATGGGTATGCCTAGTTGCCGTTCATAGCCCGTCGCAACTAGCATCCATGCGGAATGTGAATGCCTAGTTGCCGTTCATAGCCCGTCGCAACTAGCATCCATGCGGAATGTGAATGCCTAGTTGCCGTTCATAGCCCGTCGCAACTAGCATCCATGCGGGATGTGTGATGCTATGCTATGCGTGTCATGCCATGCTATGCTATGCGTGTCATGCGATGCTATGCATGTCATGCGAGGGGATGGGAGACCTTTCCCTATGCAATGCATGATTGTCTTGCCCTTGTCAAAAGCGAAGTGAAACATATCTTAGGAGATGCCCCACCTCTACGTCTCATACTTAAAACATCGGTAAATCACGTCATTTCATGCGTGCTCGTGAGATCGTGTGCATACTTGCATTTGGAATTAAATATGGCAATTTGGGGTAATTCACAAAGCATATCATATAACAATTTAAGCGAGTAATAATCTACGCATTTTAAGAAATGTAAGAAACACACTATCATGAACCCTAACAAATTTCAAGAGCAATTAAGCATGGGTTCCCTTAATTTATCATTTATTTTGTTCACCTTGGCATTTCATCAAACATGGGGTATGTTCATTATTCACTTAAACCTAGATCATGCTTTTCTAGGTGGGTTATGCTCACATCACACTTGTATGTTCATTATTGGTACAATGCCCTTTCCCATTCGTTCATCACATCATCCACACGGCATCCATTCGCCAACATCCATCTCCATTCACCATTCATACCACCAATCTCATAACACATATATATGTGAAGGAAAACAAGAAGAAATAAAGGAAAAGAGAAGCTATAACTAGGAGGGTAGTAAGAAGTACCGACCTTGATCAAGTGAGGAAGAAATCCCCCTTTCCAAAACGACCGTGAGTTGCTGCCCTAGCTTGAGGAGAGTGCCCCACACGAGCTTGAGCCGAGACTTGGAGAAAATAGACTTGAGGATGATCTAGGGTCTCAAACCCCTTTGATTTCTCTTCAAAATGGAAACCCTAGGTTTAGGAAAACCTTCTCCTTTCTCTCTATCTCTCAAAAGACTCTAAGGGTTGAGAATGAGCCCTAAAGGCTCGGGCAATCCTATATAAGAAAGGGTATAACACCCGAATGCCGAAAATGCCCTTAGTGAAAATTCTGTAAAACGCGCGGACCGAGCGATCGGTGGTTATGACCGATCGATCGGTTGCCTACCGAGCGATCGGTGTTTATGACCGATCGACCGGTCAAAAACTCACTCTCTGGAAAATTTCCCCATACAAAATTTCTGACCGCGCGATAGCTACCGATCGATCGGTTATGGACCGATCGATCGCTGACTGGACCGAGCGATCGGTTCTCTGTATGTCTGGACTGTTTTGACTATATCTTTTGACTCGCTCGTCGGATTTCGACGATTCAACTTGCGTTGGGTTCGTCTTTCGAAAATGCACATTTCTGACGTTTCGGAATTTTCGATTTCTCCCTTATTTATTAATTAGACTACAAAAATGGCCAATTAGCTACGAAGGTGCTATTCATTAAGGATGAAAAAGTCCGGGGTGCTACAATTAATCCTAATTGGATTAGGAGAATAATCAATAAAGGAAACTATTGAGGAATCCTAATTGGATTAGGATAAGGTTAATGAATTATAATTGGATTACAATTCAAGCAACCAAGAGAGAACTTATATAAAGGATTGGATGCCCAGCCCTTTTATATACATAATTCTCCAGAATTTTTTCTTCTCTCCCTCTCCTAAAAAACCTCACACCCTCCCCTCTCTCTCCTTGAGGTGTACGGTCACACCCATCTCTCTCTTCTTTTGTCTTCTTGATTGGATCTTGAGGAAAAGCAAGAATTCATCTTATTCATCAAGAAAGGTTCTTGATCAATAAAGATTGGATCTTTATTCAAGATTCCTAGAGCTGGAAATTTGGAAGGGCCATTAGCTTCCATTAGAGAAAGCTTTAAAGGAAAAAGAAGGTTCGTGTGAATCGACAGGAGACTTGACACTTGTGAAGTTTTGCGAGTACTATTCTCACGTGGATTTGACTTAACAATTTCAAAGTCGCAAAGGTGAATGTTATTCTAACCTTCATTGAATAAAATCAATTAGAATCTTAGTCAGATCTTGGGATTCGATGTATGCCCCCCAAGAACTGTGTTTCTAAAATTAAAAAGAGGCATACTTTCATCAAAGCCATAAATTCGACGAAAAAGGATGAAAAAAATATATAAAATTGAGACAGAAATGCAGATTCGAAATTGGTAGTTGCTGAAAATCAGTGGAAATTGCTTATGTTCGAGGCTAATAGATCACAAAAACAGATAAGAAACCCTAGTTTCTGAAATGAAACAACAAGTGAGGATGATAAAAAATAGAAAGAAAAGAGACGAACCTGAAATCAATAAGGCCTCACTTCAAACAAAGCATCTCTCTTTCTTTGCAGCTCTTGTGTCTTCTTCTCTGTAATTTTTTTTCCCGTTGGCGATATGAGATTTCGTAAGAATAAGAGTGAGAGAGTAAGTATATATTAATAGAGAAGTAAATGGAATACAAACAGAGTGTCCCTAGATGTCGCCAACGCCAACGGTCAAAATCCTTCTTCTCAAATCTCATTCCTTTAAGTGGAATTGATTGGGTACACTCATTACTTTATTATTAGAGGAAAGTATGGATATGGGCTCCGTATTACGAAAAAATACGAAAATGGGCTCCGTTTTTGAAAACGTATTTTTGTAGGCTCTCACGTGTGGGAGCCTAGTGCACGTGTTGCTCCTTATTATTTTCTCCCCAAAATACCCCTGGCTTGCTTACCTTAGCTTTCTCCCAAACCTGAAGCTCGTTTACGAACCCTTGCTATTGCGAACCTTGCTGTCTTCCCCAATTGAAGCCCTCGATTACCCTGTCATCCGAAATCCTTCAAACCCCAAATCTGAAACCCTCCAAATCCTTCCCCAAAGTAAAACCCTTGGTTAACCTTTGGCAACCCTGACATCCGAAACTGTACGGGCATCGTATTGAAAAAGAAGAAGAAGAAGAAGAAGAAGAAGAACCCTGTAAGTTTTAGACCTTTTAAAAAAAAATTCAAACCTAAAAATGGGCCCCACAGTTAACGAATTCATTTTCGATGCTTTCCGGTTGCCATTTTCGATGGTTATGACAGTGGTTTTCGGTATTATTGTTGATTTTGTGCTCATTTTTTGTGATTTTCAATGGTGAAGTTAAAGTGCATTTTCGACCCTTTTGGGTATATTTTTGGCAAAAATACAGTGCAATTTCGATGGTTCTTATAGACCATTTTCGCTGTTTTTTACTAATTTTCGGTATTTTTAGTTATCAGTGCTTATTTTTGGTATTGTTCAGACATGACAGAGCTAATTTTTGGTATTTTTCTGTTTTTGCTGATTTTCGTTATTATTCAGTTATGACAGTGGTTTTTCGGTATTATTGTTGATGTTGAGCTGATTTTCGTGATTTTCAATGGTTATGTTATGGTGCATTTTCGATGGATTTATGCTTATTTTCAGGAAAAATACAGTGCAATTTCGATGGTTCTTACAGGCCAATTTCGATGGTTTTCATTGCTTATTTTCGGTATTTTTCAGTCATGACAGTGCTTATTTTTGATATTTTTCTGTCATGACAGTGCTTATTTTTGTTATTTTTCTGTAATGACAGTTCTGATTTTCGGTATTTTTCTGTGAAGCCAATGCTTAGTTTCGGTATTTTTTAGTTTTGCCAGTGCTTTGTTTTTTGGGGGAAGGAAAGCTGGGGTTAGGCAGACCCCGTCCAGATAGAATAAAAATAAATAAAGTGAAAATTACATACGCATGTATCGATGTCCTTTCGCATCCTTATCTACTAATTTATGACAGTAACCATTTTCGTTATTTTTCTGCTATAACAATGGTTATTGTTATGATAGTGCTTATTATTTTACAATGTTATAGCTGCAAGATGCCTCGTATAAAGAGAAGAGCTGCTAGGGAAAAGATAAAGAAGATAAGTTTTTTCCCTCAATTAAATGCTCCCAAACATTATGGTTTGATGAGATAAAACCATTATAAGAGGGGAATCCAGAGAGGAAAAGAATTTGGATGGAGAGTTGTTTTGCCCATCTTTACGACATACCGAAAATACCATTGTGTGGCCAAGCAATTCACCATTTTCTCCATAGGTGTAAAGGAGGCTTACGCTTTGAAGTTTGTGGGAAGAGTCTAGAGTTCACATTGTTGGACTTTACTCTGATGATGGGCCTTAATGCCTAAGTGTCCAAGGCTCCAGTCCCTAAACATGAAGCACCGTCAACCTTTCTCAAGTATCGGAAGTTTCAGAATTTATCGGTGATTAAAAAGGCGAAGCTTCTTGAGGATTTGAAGAGATATGAAGACGATATGGATGCGGTGAAGCAGTCACTGGTCTATTTTATTGAGTTGTTGCTCGTAGGGACTGGCACGCATATGGCTGTGAACACAGGCCATTTGTGCCTAGTGGATGACTGGGAGGCTTTCAACAAATACCCATGGGGCACTGTGGGTTTTGAGTTGTGCAAGGATGACCTAGAAACTGCTATTTTTACGAAGAAGCAGTACAATATCAACGGATGTGCTCTTGCCTTCCAGGTAAACATACCACTTACTGATTATGTTGGTTTACCGTGTTAGCTAATTTGTGTGTACTTTACTTTTACGTAAACTAATACTAAAATTTATGATTGATGTCAGATTTGGGCTTATGAGTTCATCCTAGCACTTGGGAGGCCTTGTTCTTGTAATGCACCCCCAGGTGCGATGACATTCCCACGCGTACTGCGGTGGGCGAATACATCATATCTCAGCTACAAGTCCCTTGCAAATGCCATATTCAATTTAAGTAAATTATGTAATTGTCTTTGTTGTTTTACAATATTCAACTTGCAACTTTTTTTTTTTTTTTGAAAGGTAAGCTGGGGTTAGGCAGACCCCTACCAGATTTTTAAAACTCAAAAACGAATTACATGCGAAGATATTTGTGTCCCAATTTGTCTTTATCTACAAGAGAAAGAAGGGTCAAGGGGAAATCTGGCGGAGATAGAACTAAGGAGGATATAGAGTTACAAAAGTTTGCCAAAAAATCTGCTGCCATGTTAGTTTCGCGCCAAACATGCTGCACCGTGAAGACTTCTAATTCTTCCATTTTCCTTTGCGTGGCTGCCACCAGATTCAAGAGATGCCAAGGGGGGGCCTATCTTGGAGAGGCACTTGGAAGCATTTAGAGAATTAGAAGCTATAGCAATGTTGGAGAAGCCATGCTCTTTGACTAAGTCCAAACCACGGTTGATAGCCATTATTTCCATCTTCAGAACATCAGAATCAAATAAGCCTTCGGCGAAAGCGAAAAGGGGAGTGCCTTGATGATCTCGGAATATACCTCCATACCCCGCTAAGGTTGGTCGAACTGAGCCATCACAATTTAGCAGCCATTTGTCTCTTGGCGGGGGAGCCTAGGCGCACCAGATCGAAGGCTTGAAGAAGAAAGTGCCTTTAATCTGGCATTGAGCCAAAAAATCATGGTTTGCTGCTGTATCTTCGATTGGAGGAGAGTAGCCAAGAAACTTCATCCTAGTGTCCCTCAAAATATTTTGAATAATGTGATGTTGGGGCTTGAAAGTATTGGTAAAGATACGATTATTCCGTTCCCACCATATGAAGTAGATGGAAGCACAAAGAGCAATTCTTTTGATGTTGCTAATAAGGTTCTTTCCACTGAATTCTATAGACGCCCATGCGATTTCATCTTCGAAGGCTTGAATGTTTCTGGTAGAATAGCGGCACCGAGAGAGGATGGCTTTCCAGATCTAATTGGTGAAAGAGCAGTTAAAAAATAGGTGCTGAATATTTTCTGGGTGAGCCCGAAAGAAGATGCAGTTGGATTGGGGAATAATATTGAGATGACGCAGCTTGTTTTGGGTAAGAAGCTTGTTCGAGACAGCCATCCAAAAGATAAAGGAGTGGCGAGGGATATTGTTGGAGCCCCAAACTAAAGACTGCCAAGATATGGGAGTAGCCAATGAACGAATGCAAGACCATGCTGACTTGACTGAGTATATACCTGTACTGTGAGGCTTCCATATTACACAATCTGATTGAAGCTCAGAATTGATATTGACTTTGTGAAGGTCATTCCAAACCGTCATTAAATCTATTGAGATGGAGGGGGGAGGATCCATGTTGAGTTTGAGATGATCTCAGAGACAGTGGCAGCATTAGATAGACCAGAGTCGTATTGAATACGTTGACCAAAGACCTTAGAGAGGATCCCCAACGGGTGCCAAGGGTCATGCCAAAGTGAAGTACTGTTTCCATTTGCTATGGAGTGCGAGATGAGCTCTTTAGCCGAACCTCTTAACTTGAGCAGATTTCTCCAGAGCCAAGAGCAGTCCGCAGGGATCTTCATAGTCCAAAAGTTTTGAGATTTGATGAGCTTAGAATAGCACCATTTGGTCCAGAGGCCGGATGATTTGGAAGCAATGTCCCATATCAGACGAAGGATTCCGGCTTTATTCAAGTCCGAGAGCTTTCGCAATCCCAAACCACCTTCTTCTTTAGTGTTGCAGACTTCACTCCATGCAATAGGATGGATTTTTTTTTTCCAGTCTTGGCCAGCCCATAGGAACTTGCTGCATAGTTGCTCTGCTGCCTTTAAAATCTTTTTTGGAATAAGAAAAAGCCTGGCCCAATAGATGTGGAGGTTATTGAGAACTGATTTTATTAATTCCACTCTACCGGCATAAGATAAGCAGCTTGCTTTCCAGCTATGAATTTTGGCTAGCATGCGGTCCAGAAGAGGTTGACAATCCAAGGCCGAGAGTCTGCTAGTAATGAGAGGAATTCCAAGATATTTGACCGGAAGCTTCCCGATGTTGAAATGCAGCGCATTTTTGAAAGCTTGTTGAGAAAGCAAAGGAGTTCCTGCGAAGAACATCAGACTCTTTTTAGGGTTAGGCGAAAGTCCAGAGATGGAGGAGAAGTGGTTAAGGACTTGTCGAAGCGCCCATGCCGAATTTGGATCTACTTTAAGAAACACAAAAAGATCATCAACAAAACTAATATGTGATACGAGAGGATTCTCACATTTGAAATGCGGAGTGATATAGCCCGAATGGAAAGCCTGATCCAGAAGAACTGAAAAACCTTCCATAGCAATAACGAACAAGAAGGGGGAGAGAGGATCGCCTTGCCGGAGGCCTCTGGTGCTATTGAAGTAACCTTCTGGAGAGCCATTTAGAACCACTGAGAACTTAGGAGTAGTCATACAGGGGATGATCCAGTTGATGAAAGTGCTAGGGAATCCCAAAAGTTCCAGCATCTTAATCAGATAATCCCATCTAACAATGTCAAAAGCCTTGAGAAGGTCAATCTTTATAGCACAGCAGGGTTTCCCTTTGTCTCTGTGATAATTCCGGACCAACTTGTGCGTGAGCAGAATGCTATCAGAGATCTTGCGTCCAAGAATGAAAGCCGCTTGGTTCTCTTTAATCACTGAGGGCAAAACCTTTTTGATTCGATTAGCTAGGATCTTGGATATGCACTTGTAGATGATATTGCATAAGGATATTGGACGGAATTCAGTAAATGAGTTGGGTCTAGACACCTTAGGGATCAGAGTGATCAGGCTTGGTTAGAAGATTCTTGAAAAACTGCACTGCTTCAGACTTAATGGTTTCATCATCCGAAGTAGGAACATTGTTCACTGCAATGGTGGATATTCTATTGAAGCTTCTGTGAGATATAAGGCTTTTATAAAAGAAAATAGTGTTGCGGACCCCAAGAGAAAGCCATTGGATCCAGGTTTTTGCTTAATGGTCACCTCCTCCGAAGAAGCTAAGGAGATATAATCAGCAAGGAGTTGTTTCTCAGTTGCCAGAAGACCATCATCATTTGGATTGTTGTGAATTTGTGTCTGAATGTCTTCAAGAGATTGCTTGATGGACGCAGATTGAGTCGAGATGTTAGCAAATTGGAGCTTGCTCCACTGTCGGAGCTGACCTTTCAGAATCCGTAATTTTTGAGTAAGTTGAAACATAGGATTGCCTCTGATAGGCATTTTCCAAATTTCAGACACTAAAGATTTGACATCTGGATGCTGCGTCCAAAAGTTGAAGAATTTGAAGGGTTTTTTCCCTTTAGGATAAGATTGCCGAAGAGATACCAACATTGGAGAGTGGTCAGATATTCCAGAAGGCAAGAAATTTGCTTCAAAAGCATCAAATTTGCCGCACCAAGGGATATTAATTAGAACCCTGTCAAGCTTACAGTGGATTCTATTATGGCCTGAATGAGAAGAATTGTTCCAAGTGAAGAAGAGGCCCTTGCTTTTGAGGTCGAACACTTCAATGTTCTGCAGACAGTCAAGGAAGTCGTGGGCCTTACTAGGTTGAAAGGGAATGCCACCTATCTTTTCCGTTTGGTTCCTGATAATATTAAAATCACCCAGCAGAATCCATGGCTCAAGGGTGGTGTCGAGGTATGACAGGTATTCCAAAGGCTTCGTCGATCCAAAGCAATTTTAGAAGCATAAATGAAAGAAGCTAAGAAAGTTTCGGAATTCGGAAGATCCACGATGTGACAGTGAATAACTTGATCTGATTTGAAGAGAACCTGGATATCACAAACAATTGGGTCCCAGATAATCCATATTTTGCCGAGAGTAGAGTACTCTTAGCAGTCAGATTCCCTCCCTTAGCAATATTCTTAACCAACCTGTTAGCATTTATTTGTCTCACTCTGGTTTCCAAAATAGCCATCACGGAAATTTTATTTTTGAAAACTAACTTGCGGATTTCATCTTGCTTCATACTTGTATTGAGCCTTCTGATATTCCAAGCAGCAATACTACGCATGGGCCAGGTTATGGGAGGGGGATTGCTCGAGCGTCCAGGAGCTAAACTAGAGGATCCTGCAGCAGGACCCAGATGACCATCCGGGCGGGGGGAATTTCTGCGTGGACTCGATTGAGTCTTGCATCTGGAGAAGACCGAGTGCTGGAGCTCGTCTAGGACTGACCTGTTGATGGTATCATTCAGGGCATCAAATCTGTTAGGGCTGGTGAAGCTATGCTTTAGTTAGAGCAATTTTCTCGAGCCAAGAGTGATTTCAACCTTCGGGCGCTGCTGAGGTGACTGGTTGTTCATTGGGCCATCTAACGGATCTTCACTCCAAGATTCCAGTTCCGGTAATTCACGGCTTGATTCAGATGTGGGGATATTCGAAATATCCTCAGGCATTTCCACAAATATCTGGTGGGTTGAGCGAGATCCAGGTTCGGTCACTTGGGAAGGAGCTATATTTCGTTCAGGCAAATTTACAAACACTTGGGTTCCAAAAGAATGAACAGGGGAGGGCTTGTAAGCTGCAAAGCTGGTAGGCTTGTGGGCATCATCATCGCCCATGCCAAGGTCCAAAGACTCGGATTGGATGGAGGAAACTGATGTTTGAGTGACCGCCGAGGATGGTTTTGCACTGTTACTGGCAAGAGTACTTTCGCTAGTCTCGCACAGGGGATTTGGGGCAGAAGAAGGAATAGAGGTTTTTGGAACATATACCTGTTTAGTAGACCAATGGGATTCCAGATGACCAAACGACCAACACTTCGAGCATTTTAAGGGCTTCCAGTCATACTCTACTTTTTGTTGTGAGAGAGATCCATCAGGCAACATTACATCGATGAGATCAGGGAGATCATCTCTAGCCGAGATTTCAACACAGATTCTGGCATAAGAGAGTCTTTCTTTCCCTGCAGTGATCTTGTCCGAGTAAAAAGGGGTTCCAATAACACTAGCAAGCCTGCTGAGCGATGATTCACCCCAAAGGTGGAGCAACTTAATCCAAAGGGGGAGGGAAGAGACTGGCTTTTCAAGCTTCAAAGAAGGGCACCATGGCCTGAGCACTAAGGGCTTTTTGTCGAAGAACCAGAGTCCTGCTTCAAGTATTCTGATTTTGTCTTCTTCGCAACTGAAATCGAACACGAAGAGTCCATTAGCAAGACCTAAAACTTCAAGATGCCCTATTGGGGCCCAGACTCTTTGAACGAATCTCTTAAGATTGTTGAAATATGGCTTGGAGCCCAAAACGAAGCCGATTAGGGCATTGGACCAGCGATCAATCCCCTCTGCTAAATCTTCCGAGAGGAGACAAGCAGTTCTTTTACCTTGAACAAGATCAGGAGCAATGAAACGAAGAGAAGGCCCAGAAGAGGTAGCCTTGCTGGATTCAAAGAGAGAAGACCAGGGTTTCGGACTAGATAGCGGAGGGGGTTCTGCTGGCTCAAGGCCAGCAGACGCCATGAACAATATGTTTACATATAACACATCATTTGTTGTTTTACAGATCAAGCTGAGCAATATCAAGCCTACTCCTACAAAGAAGAAGCAGCAGGTTGTGAAGGACGTGCTTGCACGATTGAGTGTTGACGGTGATGATGATGAGGAGGGGGAGGAGGAGGATGATGATGGTGCTGATGGTGATAGTGATGGTGGTGGTAGTGATGGTGGTGATGATGATCATGGGGGTGATGGTGATGGTGATGATGGGGGTGATGGTGATGATGATGTGAGTCCATCCCCACCTCCGGTGAAAAAGAGAAGGTTCGAGCAAAGGTCAAAAATGGTACGAATATTGATAGTGATTTTTTTAATGATTTGCGACATTTTTACTTATGAATTGTCTCATTTTTGGGATTTTTACGTACTAGTTGTCTTATGTTCAATATTTTCAAGTTTATGATATCTCCTACGTTGAGCGAGCAATTGAGAGAGTTTTAGAGCGTTTTGTTGACCGGGTTGTTGAGCTGATGTCGCCGGAAATACAAAATTTGTTTGCCAAAATTGATCGATTGGAGACAAAATTTGAGGCCAAATTTGCAGTGCAACCAACAAATGAACAAGTTTCGGGTGATCAAAATTATTTCAATGATGATAAGATGGATCCCATCTTGAGTCCCGAAGCAGCGCCGACACAAGGACATTCTTTCAATGATGATAAGAAGGATCCCATCTTGAGTCCCGAAGCAGCGTCAACACAGGGACATTCTTTCAATGATGATAAGAAGGATCCCATCTTGAGTCCCGAAGCAGCGCCGACACAGGGACTGTAGAACCCCAGAATTTTTCGTACTCAATGAATAGCACTTTCGCAGTCAATTGGCCTTTAACGTAGTGCAATTAATAAATAAGGGAGAAATTAGAAATTCTGAAACGTTAGAAATGTTCCTTTTCGAAGGACAAACCCAACGCAAGTTGAATCGTCAAAATCCGACGAACTAGTCGAAAGATATGGCCAAAATAGTAAAATGGGTCAAAAATCTGCAGAGTACCGATCGCTAGGGATCGATCGGTTCACAACTGATCGCTCGGTCTAGGTTTATCATACCCCCGCCCCTTGCTTGGGTGTCCTGAATTATAGAAAAAAAAAACATAAAAACAATGGCATTCCCATGATCATCAACAAAGATGCTAATGCTTTATGAAGTCGTGTGCCCTGTATTATTATTATTTGCGCTAACTTTTAGTCCTAACATAGAGTTGAAGGGTTGACTGTTAGAACAGGGAAAACATCAAATATGAGCTAACCTTCCCATTCCATTTTGACCAAATAACCCAGTGAGGAAACATGCCAACTTTGTAAAGGCCTCCTGTATCCCACAAGGTTTAAAATTTCATTGAAATTTCGCGAAATTTCGATTTTTGACAACCCCACCGACATCGAAACAAGGTTTATTTCAGAAATCAAATTTCAGTCGAAATTTCGAAGATTTCGGATGAAATTTCGGATTTCGAAGATTTCGGAATTTCAGCCGAAATCTGATTTTTTTTAATAGTTTTTTTAATTACTTTTTTAATTAAAATTCTGAAATATTTCGAAATATTCCAAAATTTTTACTGAAATTTCAAAATTTTATATCTTATTTTTAAAAAATAAAATAATAATATTTATACAAATATATAAAAATTTAATAAAATATTATTTTTTAATTTATATATAATTAATAAAATATTAATATTTCGATTTTCGAAATTTCGCCGAAATCCTGCAATTTTTCGGGATTTCGGTTCAGGTTGACTGGCTGAAATCGTCGACAATTTTGAAATTTCAAACCATGGTATCCCATGCGTCAGCAATAAGCTATTAGGGAGAGGAGACAACAAAATTTCAGTCAGTTATTTTGAAGTGAGAGCATGCAAATAGATATGGATAACTGCCAATTAATTGCAGAAAACCAGTATATAATTGTTGTGTAGGATAGACTCCACTCTTCAAAAAGAAAATTTCAGAAGAAAAACTAAAATATGATAGGTGAGCTACGTTGCACAAACACGAACACAGGTGTCGGATTCCATGAACCCCCAAAAAAAGGATTCGAGGGGACATTGGGATTTTTTAATTTTATCTATAAAAATTATTTGTATCTAAATTTTATATGAAGAATGCTATGGGAGATTGCAATGGTAACCAACAAATGAGATACTATATTCAAAAGTAGATGGACCAACGGTAACCAACACTAAATAGACCAACGTTTTATAAATGTAGATACTAGATACTATATTCAAAAGTCGGATAAAACACATAGTAATTTTTTAACAAATAACTATTGATCTATATTAAAAGATGATACTGTCAAGTACTAACAAGCAATAGCTTAATAGTTATCAATCTATAAATATTATTGTTATAAATTATCGTGGATTAAAAAGTCACAATTCATCAAACAATATAAAGCAGACACGAATGGAAAAAAATTAAATGATGAACACTAAATAATTGTAAATTTCTAATGCTAATTTTAAAAAGGTATCAATAGTAGTTCTAAGAAGCAATAGCATGTCCATGTCATATTGCCTCAGCACGTGTATTGACACGTGGCACGCCGTACAAACTCAAAGAGTCCATGCAACATAGTAGGCAACTAATGAGAATCAAATTTGGTGAAATGAAAAAGAAAATGAATGCATTTGAGAGGTATATGCTTTGTATGCTACAAAAACTATAGGAATAAAATGAATGATAAGAGAATTTTCCTTCCAAGTTCAAAACTGGTACTTGATCACTGAAAATCAACGCTTTCACGTGAACAAAAAGAAAATGAACCATAGTATACCTTCACTCCACGAAGGATTGGATCATTACTGATCAAATCAATTAATGGAGGGCTGCTAAGGGGGGTGCCAGTTGTCAACAAGTCACCTTCTATTGGATTCCCATAAACATTAGCTGCATCCCAAAGACTTAAATAGGAAAAAATGGAAACAAAGGAAAAGAAAATAAACATTAGCGTCCTATATCCACTAATGAGGACATAAATTATTTAGTAAAGACTCTAGCAGATAACCTGCAACCCCTGGTCAAGATAGAAGCAAGATCAAAGTGAAAGCCATCCACATGCATTTCTGTTACCCAATATCTGATGCACAAGAAAATAATCCAAAGACCTTTAAACCCATGTCAACAAAAAGATAATGGATCATAAAAGAGGAAATTGCATAGTTCAAAAAGGTAACATTTTTTTTCAGAAGATAATTAATACAAATAGATGTAGCATGGTTTGAAATATCCCCAATATATCCTAAATATCTTTCGGTATTGCAAGGGTGTGAAATATCCCTCACATGTAGTATTTTCTTTTACAAAGTATCCCTAAATATCCCCGAAATTTCTGCTATATCTCTTACAAATTAGGGATATTTCGTACCTTAATCTATAAAGGGAGAAATATTGACCAAAGAGGGATTTAGGAGATTTTAAAGGAGTTTGAGGAATTTTTTCATTTTCTTGAGAAATCGCCAACTTTGGTAACTACATTTGTCATTCAGAGTTGAAGTGCACCCTATTTGCACTACCCTTGGAGAAATTTCACTAAAAGGTAACAATTTTTTAAAATTAGAATGAAAATTTGCATAATTAGTGTGTCATTAGTCCTAAACTAGTGCAAATACATCATTTTGATGCATTTACATTCAAAATTCAAGTTTATTACCTAAGGGAGCGAAAATTAAGAAAAACTCAATTGTTTTAATTTTTTAGCTTAACTTTATGTGACTCTGATTATAGTTTTTGGAGTGGGTTGGATCTTGGATGTATTATTTATGGAACTCTGGTAGTGTATTTTCATTGTTATAATTGATTGAGGGATGAATGAACTATTTTATGTAAGTTATATCAATATTAGTCAAAATCCTACATTGTCGTCAATGCATATATTTGCCCCATTTCCATTGCATCTTTTATGTACATTATTGTCGTTGTTTTTTCAGTTTTTTTGATTGTCAAATGTGTATTAACATCTATTTTAACATTTCCTGAAGTTTCACTAAAAAATTCTATATTTTCCCCACTTTTTCCCAATTTTTCAAAACAATATATCTCTTTTCCAAGGTGCGATATATCCCACGATATTGACATTTAGAACCTTGGATAGTAGATGCAGTCTAATGCCCAAGGACCCATTACAATTTTTTTGAACTTGAATAGTTGAAGTTTTTGCAACTTAGGGAGCATTCTCAATATTATGCCTTGAAGAGGACTTGAACCTCCACTCTTTAGCAGGAGATTTTGAGTCTCGCAAGTCTACCAAGTGTTCATTTATCTCGGCTATAACTCCATTTCAGTACAATTTCACACCCTTTACAAATTAGGATCTGCTCTTACAATATTAGGTCTTCGATTGCTTCTAGAAACCTTTTGGAAAGTTCTGTAATGTTAAAACTTTAAAGTGCGTTGCAACCATTCACTTATCCAAGTTATATCCATGCCCTCGAATTTCCGCTCTTACCCCCACCAAAGCTTTGCAAGTTCTATAGCTACACTATGGGCAGTACAAGACTAGAGAAAATGTTCATCAGATTTAGCCTTGCACTAATATTTTATTATTATGTTCCCAAGTAAAAATGTTTTCCCAATTGGTTAATGCATAGTTATATACTTCAAACTTCTTATTAGCATGAAAATTTTAATTTAAGACCTTGTAGTTTGAAGACCATGTGAGCACGGATTTCGGTCCCCGCCCACAGTTAGGGGGATTGTTTGATTGATGTTTAGAGTCGCCACTTATTTATTTAGTAAGGATATGTCACGACCCGAAACCTATACACATAAATATCAAGGCGTGAACCGGAAAACAAATTCCAATATTAATGGAAATTAAAATAATTTAATATCCCATTAAACAGATTTAAATAACCATCATAACTAAAATACTCAATAACATGAGTTCTCCCAAAAATTAAATCCAAAGATTTCATATTGTTTACCTCACTAAAGTTCTCTCACACTCTAACAGGGAAGAAAACTTTAAGGCTGGTCTTACTTGCTCAAACGAGAGCAATTCCTATTCTTTTTAATCACCACCTGAAAAAGAAGAATCAACAAGGTGAGCCCACAGCTCAACAAGAGAATACACTATAATTTAAATGCATTAACAATTCATATGATAAGATGACTAACAAATTATACATATTATTCAATTAAGTCCTTACTTATGGTTTAGTCTGGTCAATAGGGGTCTTACACAACTTACCCTATTGACCAAGAGAATCCTTGGGATCTCACACAGCTTACCCTATCCCTTAGGTCTCACACAGTTTACCCATCTAAGAATTGAGAGTCTTACACAACTCAACTCAATCCTCTGTTTCTGGGTACTTACTCTACACCACCCTGAAACCATCATTGGGTGGTACCCAACATCACCCTAGAATCAATTTAAGGAGGTCTTACACAACTTACTCCTTGAATGACCCTTAACCAAGGTTAAAACAATGTTTATTGACCATTATTTTAGAAGATGAATTCCAACCATTATGAAAATATAACAAGACATTAAATGATAGTTATAACATTCATAATCATAATTCATAATTAAAATCTACAATGCTATAATTTACCATTTAATATCTAGGCAGACATAACATACTTTTATTTCAAAAGAGGTTTCAGCTGTGTTCCTACAACTGAAACTTTAGTTATAAAATCATATATTTATAATCCTAGAAATTCTCAATCTCCCATGATAATGGGGTTCAGGGTTTCACAAACCCCCAAGGGCTTGGAAAAAACCTATTCCTGCTAGTGAGTTTAGTAAAACTCTTATACTAGCATAAAAGAGCTTAGTTACTAACCAATTGGTTAATAATTAATTAGTTAAGTTTGTTAGGGGTATCTTTCAACCACTCAACAAATTAACTAAAAAAATATAAGCCAAGGTACTAACAAATTATATGGTAACTAATTATTTAAATTTGTTAGAGGTATCTTTCAAACATCTAACAAACTAACTAATTAGTTATAAAGGAATCTCAACAAAACAATGTTCCCACACTCAAATAATATATATATATATATATATATATATATATATATATTAATGTGAAAAATATCATTTTTCCCGTTTTTGACTTTCAACTAAGGTTTTAACCCACAAAACTATTAATTTTGGGAAAACTTTCTTCATGAAAGTTGTAGATCTTTTCAAGCTCTTCAAAACGATATACTATTGGACCAAAATCGGACTTAATGTCATAAAGTTATGACCCATATACCGAAATTGGTTAAATCTCATTTAAATTAACTAAATTTCGAAAATCACTAATTTTAATCTCCTAGATCTCTTATATTTTCTTCCCTAAAATCTAATATATTATTCTATCATTTATTAAAATCACTCATAACATTTTTAATAAATCAAAATAATACCTGTATAAAATATTTATCCTATCTATCATATTTTCATACACACAATTATTAACATAAGAAGAAAAACACATTAAAATTTTTGTGTGATCACAATACACCCTACATCTAAATTATAGAAATATTCACTTGCCTCTAGATCTGATTTTTGAGAAGAATGCAAGAGATTGATTGCTTAGGAGAGCTTCGAAGCTAACTTGGATGATCCAATTTCCATCACCAGGTTCTCCACGGGATCCAACAGAATTCCAAACTCTACAGCCGCTTTCCTCTTCTCCTCCCAAAACAATCGTATCTCACTTCTCCTAATTTAGGTTTAGCAAAAATATGACTATTAGGTTAAACAATTCTATTTATACTAAACTCCATATCGAGAATTACTAATATATCCCCACTAAGGCCTGTTTGCCTATAACCTAGATTTAATTAATTTAACTCATTAAATTAAATCATTGGATTAGCCCTACCCCACCAAGATTAGCCATATGACCAAACACCAAAAATCAATTACGAAATTACCCTCAGGATACAATTTACCAATTTACCCCTGAGTGTATTTAATTTAAATTAAGGTCATTACAAGATAAGTCCCCGGGTAATGGATAAGGTCTTAGTCTTTTTAGAGTTCTAGGTAAGAGGTTCGGTTAAGCCTGAGTTACAATGGTTCCCTACTTACTAGGTTTAAGCCAACTTAAAGTCAAGTTTGTTAATCAAATGCCTTAAGTTTAGTTTATACTGATCCAAGAAGGGAAAAACTAGACTATGGTCAAACCCGGGTTGGGTTGCCTACATACTCACATTGGGGTGAGATCAGACCGAGCGTAGTTCTGGCACATGAGCTCATGCTGAGGCTAGGGGGAGTATTGTGTGTGCACCAAGGGTGACTTAAAGTCTAGCCCGGAGGCTAGGGTTGGTTGATCGGGTGGTAAAGTGCATGGTTATGTTGGATGGGCCCGGTAAGCCAGGGTTGAAACCCGGAGGCTAGGGTTGGGCCCGGTAGGCCGAGAAGTAAGCCCAAAGGTTAGGGTTGGGCCCGGTAGGCCAAGGGCAAGCCCCGAGGCCGAGAGGTATGCCCGGTAGGCTTAGGGTTGGGCAAGGTTGGGCCTGGAGGCCAATAGTAAGCCTTGTAGGCTTCGAGTTGGACCCGGTAAGCCGAGAAGGGTTTAACCGGAGTAAAATGGGTCTGATCATGGTTAGGATTTCTAACCGGGGTTGGGCAGGGTCCAAAGTCTGGTTTATGGTCCTTCAATGTGATTAGTGATTTTTTAGGGTTTTTTCTCAATTTTTTCAAAGTTAAAGGGGTTAAGCATGGTTAAGACATGAGTTTAACCATGGTTAGAAAGCCTACAAAGTTGGATTTGGAATCATACTGTCATTTTAGGTTTTTTTGATTTTCTGGAATTTTTCAAGGTTTAAATGAGCTTAACCATGGTTAAACCAAGTGTTAACCATGGTTAAGTTCATCTAATTGTGGTTAGGCATGTTTGCATAGTCAAAAGTTGACATTTTCTATAATCTTAGATTATTTTGGATTTTTTAAGATTTCTTTTGAGAATTTTCCCTGTGGTTAAATCAGCTAACCATGGTTAACTCTTAACCAAGGTTTGGTTAACTCTTAACCAGGGTTGGGTTAACTCTTAACCAGGGTTGGGTTAACCCGTGGTTAAGGCCTGGAAAGGTCTGGAATGGGCCCAGGGGGTCAGGCAATGTCTGGTGAGGCCCTCAATGGGTCCTGGGCCACTATAAAGCCCAAAACAAACCAAAATCCAAATTGGCGGTAGATGTTCTACCGCCAAAATAGTAGCATTTTAACCAGGGTTTATGCCCTTATAACTCAGGTTAGGGATGGACCCTCGGGGTCTTGGACCCACAGGGATGAAGATCAAACTTAGGGGAATGCCCTGGGCCCTGCGGGAGGCCTGATGTGGGCTTGGTATGGGCCCAAAGACCACTGTACATAAAATAACAAAATGTCGGTAATGTGTGTTTACTGACATTCTTATAGTTTTTGGTTTTCATCAAATTAACCATGGTTAAGTTAAAAGGTGTGGCCTATAAACCTCAGGTTAAGCTCAATTGAGGGTCAAGGTGCTAACCCATGCCCTAGACAGGACAGAGCTTGCTCAGGTAGGGCCCATATCAGTTACAACAGAAACCTCCAGGAATGGCGGTACTGTGTTTACCGCCATTCCTGGTTTTTTTTAAAAAAAACGTTATGCCCTATGGGGCTGCTACCAGGAGGGTTCCATGGGTTCCCCTATGAGGTGAGGGACCCCCAGATGCCCCTGAGGCTACCCGAAGTGGTGTTATACCCATAGGGGGTTCCCCACACCTATGATAGTGGGAGAGACCCCCCCCCCCCCCCACTAGGATTTTCTGTAAAATCGAAGATAAATAGTCCCTTGGAAGGATCAGGGGCTCACAAGATGCTCAAAACGAAAGTAAATAGGGGTAGGGGGAAGCCCTACCCTGCTGTATGCCTTGTTGCAAGTGGTGGTGGTTGTTGACAAGGATGGTGGCCCACGGTGGTGCTGCCCAGACGCAAAGCGGAATAGCTTAGGGACTAGGAGTGATCAGAGGGCTACTGAGATCTTCGTGGAGAAGCTGGAAGGGTACCTAGTTGCTCAGAAAGGGCTTGGTTTTTTACAATCGAACCAGGGTTCAGCTATGGGAATTTCAGGATGAAGAAGATAGTTGGGGGGTGTCCCATTTATAGGCCAGGGGACACCCCTGGTATCAGGACTGAGGTTGGCAAAGGTTTCTGGAGGTCGGAGAGGGGATGCCAGAGACCTGCCTGACTCGCTGGGGGTGGTTGCGCAACTGGTATATGTTACAGGGAATGGCGGTAATAGGTTTATCGTCATTCCCAACCCTGTGTAAAAAAAAGTGTCGGTAAACACTTTAGCGACAACTCTGGTTTTTGCCTAGAAGGCCCCTTGCCCATTGCAGGCACACGGTACTGGCTTTGATTTTGAATTTTGTGGGCCTGGGCTTGGGTCCAAGCCAAGAGATTGAACCCTAGGGTTTTTGGATTTTAGGGCTTAAGCCCTAAGGGCTTAGCTAGGGCTTAGGGCCTAAAGGGTTAGGGCTTTTGGGCCTAGGTTTTGCTAAAGGTTTTAGTCCTAAGGCTGACTAGGGTTAGGCTATGGTTTACCTAAGGTTAGGGTTTAATTAGGGTTAAATCCTAGGGTTTGACCAGGGTGATGTCTAGGATTTGCTAGGGTTTTGCCTAGGGTTTGCTAGGGTTTTACCTAGGGTTAAGGGCCAACTAGGGTTAAGGGGATACGATTAGGAAGTAACCATGGTTAGGAGGGGTGTAAAAATTGGGTGCTTACAGACCACCTTTAAGATTTGGTGGTGTTTATCATTGAAAAATAACTAAACAAGAACACATTAATTATATAGCAGTGTGTCATTGAATGAGTCATTGCCTTCTGAAGGACCCAAAGCCTGCATCATTTGGCCAAACTCAGGACACATAGAACTCCAGGGTGCTACATGGTAGCAGTGCTACTCACTGATCTATTAGAACTCCAGGTTTAGTTGTCCTCGATGAGAATCACTGTCAACCAGTATTTCAGAAGTACATTCCCTTCTTCTTGGCTGTGTGAATCCTTGTTGATTGTTGGAAATTTAAAATAGTAATCTACATCATGGGAATTCATTCTCCATATTTCTTCGAGGACTATCATTCTATATATCCTTCAAAGTATGCCGATTGAAGTGAAATCCAAAAAACTTATTCTAACAAAATGGATCGTTCAGACGTTCACCTTTAGGATGCTTTAAAGTGGATGTGGATGGGGGCATCTAGAAGTAGTCCTAGCATTAGGTGCAGGGGTGGCCTTTTTAGAATTCCAGGGGCATCTTTGTTGTGGGGTCTTCCTACCTTTTATTGATATATTTTTCTAACATCATTGCTCAAAAATGTTCCATGCTGAAGGATTAAAGCCCAGCCAAGATCTAAATATCAAGGATATCATGGCAAAAAGTGTATCAAAGAGTCGATTTAGTCAATAAGAAGAAATCTCTCCCAGGGCAACTTGGTATTAGTGGGCAGAATTTCTTCCTCGTTTATCTTCTTTCAGCACTTCAATGGTGCTGCTTATCAGGAAAGAAATCAACCGGCAGACTTGCGGTAATTGAGGATGTGATAACCAACAGGATAATTTCTTTACTTCTCTGAGTGAATTAACCAGCTAAGCATCTTGTTTTTTCTTGAAAATGCTACATCTACAATTGTATGTTTTTTTTTCTAAAGAGTAAGGTTTTATGTTCCCCTCTTCTCCTATAATTACTAACTACTTGTTTTTTGCTAACAAACTGTAACGGTCCACCCCCATCCCCTACCTCAAACACCACACGCCCCTCTATGTGGGTTGTTTGATTAAAAACTGATCAATCAAATGAAAAAAATATATATATATATATAGAGAGAGAGAGAGAGAGGAGAAAGAAAACTCCCTGCCTCCTCCCTCATTTCTTCAAGGAATATTACCATATAAGATCAAGAATAAGGTTAGAGAAGCACAGATCTTCCTTCTCTGAACCCTAAAATCAAGGTGAATCTCATATAAATTGGGTAAGATTGATAGATTTTCAATGTGATAACTGTAAAATCAGATTCTCGTTGTTAGCCTGTATGCTCTAAAGAAAATCCTTGACAAGTATAGTATTAGATAATCAGGATAAAATAGTGAATTAAGTACTGAAATATTAAAGTGTATCACTAGTAAAAAAATTTACTCACTAACTTAATAAAGAACCAAGACTATTGACAGCTTCAATGATTTTCTATTTTTCCTAAACTTTTCTGAAAGATACTTCTAAGTTCGAGTCTCTCTTGTCAAGTCATTTTTACTGGAATTTCTGTCTTATTTGACCATAACTTTTCAAGCAAATTACTTGAGTTTTGTGGCTTTCTTGGTTTTATTTATTTTCGAAAGAGCTTCCTTAATTGTATGTGTTCATTTTATGTACTTATTCTGCAACATTCTTCCATTTCTCGAATAAGACAGCAGAGGCAATTTAGAATAATTTAACTGTACCTTAGGAGCAAGCATATAATAGACACTGTTATCGACACCTCTAAATGATAAAGTAGGACCATTCTCATTCCCTTCGACTGTGTGATTGAACACAACATCCATGAGTACCCGGAAAAATAAGATTAGGGAAAAAAGTCACCAACACTCATAAAAGAAAATTAATGTAGCATGCACACTTTCACCTCAATGCCTTGTTTATGTGCTAGTCTAATAAGAATCTTGACTTCATTTATTGCATCACGACCACAATGACGTATGCCAACAGATGAATATCTTATCATCAGTGAAAAGTAATTGACAGTTGAATATCCCCAAAAATTCAGCCTGGAGGATTTAGGAAGGGGTTTGCCTAGGGGGTTTAGCTGGGTTAGGTTCGAACCAGGATTCTGGCAAAGGTTCGGCTAGGATTTAGTTGGGGTTAGGTTCAAACCGGGATTCGGGCAGAGGTTTAACAAGGTTGGATTCGAGTAGAGATTCAAAAAAGGTTTACCTGGGGTTAGGTTCAAATAGGGATTCAAACAGAGGTTCGATTATGGTTTAGCTGGGATTAGGTTCGAACCGTTATTCCGGTAGAGGTTCGGCTAAGGTTTAGTTGAGGTTAGGTTCAAACCAGGTTTCGGGCAAATGTTCAACTAGAATTTTGTTAAGGTTCCGTTCAAACTAGGATTTAAGCAGAGCCCTGATAGAATTTTGACCAGGATTTAGTTAGGGTTCGGTTCAAACCGTGATTCAGGCAGAGGTTCGATTAGGATTTTGTTGGGGTTAGTTTCTGTAGAGACCTAAAATTTAGTTCCTTGGCATTCGTGCCATTTACATGAAATTCTTGAAATATGTGCCCGATGTTAAATACATGTATTCCTAAAAGATGAATTAAAAGGGATCCCTTAACATACCCTCAACTTCAAGAAGCCATAGTTTTGTCGGCGTAAATCGGAATCAAATGATTCTTGAATTTTTGGAAAGGTATTGGAACCTTCTTCAAGGTTCATGTTTACTATTTTTCCAGATTCTTAGTCGGAGTAAAGTTTAAAGTGAGATTTCTGAGACCAGGTCTGCTGCAAATCTGGGCTGCTGAAATCCATTTACAAACCAGTCAGCTTTAGGGGTAAATTAGTCTATGAATAAAGAAGAATTAGAAATTTTACGAAACATGAAAGTTGTTCCCCTTCAAATGATGAGTCCAACGCAAGTTGAATTGTCCAATTTTGATAAACGAGTCAAAATTTACGGTCAAAATACTAAAGAAGGGTTTCGAAAAAAAAAAAAGGGGAGGGCGACCGATCACCCACCACTGGCGATCGATGGCCCAGAACGGGATTTTTCCAATAAAATATTTTTTTTTTTTTACCTTCCCTAGGGTTCCCAATATTATAAATACTCCTTATACTCATGAATTAGGTTTTCTAAGGCGTTCTAAACCTAAAAGAGAGTGAGAGAAAGGGGTTTTGGAGAGATCCAATAGGAGAGATCAAAGGTGTTGCAAGGAAAAATGACAAAAAGACTTAGATCTATCCCATTCGTAAGTGTTTGATCATGGGGAAGCGATCGTGAGAGGTAAATATAACTTCCTTCCTATCAATATAGGGATTTTTTATATAAACATTGTAAAAGAGATAGATCTAAACAAGAACAAATAAGATTAAGCTTGATTTGGATGTTTTAATCCTTTATGAAAAGCACACATGATGTTAGAGAGTGTTTTGAATCATGAATCTCTTATAAAAAATATATATATGATGATTTGAGAGTGTTGTAGATCATGATTTTCTCGTGAAAAATATACCTGATGTTTAGAAAGTAATTTAAATGATGACTTTCTTATAGAAAATATATATATATGATGCTTAGAAAGTGTTCTAAATTATGGTTTTTCTTGTGAAATATATTGATGATGTTAAAGATATTATTATAATTTTTATTATTCATATTCAATAAGGGGAAGGGGAATGAATTCATGGTTATATATGACGGAGAATGGAGGAATGAATGATGGTTGGATTTGATGGAATGATTATGAGTCTGCCTTGAAATTATGATATGTTATCAATTAAGGTTCTATGAGATTAATTTGATTAAAATTATATATATTAAGAGACATGATAAATAAAATTGTCTCTCATTGTATTCTCGAAAACTTGATAGACCTATATTTTATGTTGATCAATTATGAGAAATTCTGCATATTTAAATTGGTGCATGATTCGTATTCATCATTATTTCACTCACACTTATGCACGAAATTAAACATGTACGAGCACAAGAATAAATAAGATGATAAGTATTATACAAGTACACAAGAACACGAACATGACTGCATGATTCAGTTTTGCACTGATCGAGTACCCACAAGCCTAAGATCAAGGCAAGACCAGCCGTATACACCGGCGAATGTGTAGACAAGCCGATACACCGGATAATGTGTAGACAAGCCGTATACACCGGATAATGTGTAGACAAGCCGTATGCACCGGATAATGTGTAAATCGTGTGGTATCTCGAAAAGTAGGGTATATGTTAATCTCTACCCAATTTATGGGGTAGAGTTATTTTAAGTTATTGCATAGTGTATGTTGTTTGATTTATTCACGAAAAAAGTAAATAAAACTAGGATGCTAGTGCCTGGCTTCAAGACAAGTTCTCAAGGGTACTAGTTATCTGGCTTCAAGAAAGATCTCAAAGAAAAGTAAGACAAGTAAGAAAAATAAGACAAGAAAGATAAGTCAAATCAAGAAAGAAAAAGTCAAGTAATAAGACAAACAAGATAAGTACAAGTGAGCACATGAAAGAATTGAAATTGAATTATGCTTCCGCACTCTGAATTATTTATATGATTACTTGTCATGTTAAATTCCAAATTCCGTTTTGTATTAAATATTGTTATATTGTTAACTATGAATTTATATATACGCGGGGTAACTTGTTACTCAGCCGATGACTATTGTTGTCGGCAGGTTCGAGATTTAATAATTCTACCAAGGAGCATTGAGTTGAAGAAAATACATAAGGAAGATCTTGCAAGTAATCATCCCGAAGAGGAACGGGACTTCGAGGGATGATTTTACTATTATTTTAATTTATTAGGAATTGTTTAAATTTCCGAGATATTTTAATTATTTTATTATGTTTATTTTAAATTTGTAATATTTAGATTGGATCATGATTTATTGAAGAAATTTTTAAGTTCAGATTTTGGTATGTCTTTAAAGCTCATTAAATGGATTAATTCAAGAAGTCACGTGTCAAAGTTCTCATTTCTTCTAGGGGGATTTTGGGGCGTGACAGAGGTGGTATCAGAGCCAAGGCATTAGGTCACCTAGGGCTAAGAATTGTCTAAGTTGGAACTAGTGTTATTTTACTCTAGGTCTGATACCAGAGGCAGTATTAGAGTAAAAGCTTTAGGCCCGTATGGGATAGTTTTTGGAACATGAGGATTAAAGAGATTCACCAAGATAGAAAGTGGATTAGTCTTAAATTCAGATTGATGCCACGACAGGAGTGATGTCATTAGGTTCAATAAAACTTAGGCTCATTTTGCAATCGTATGCTAATAATAGTTATTTGTATGTTGTTATGTATTATTATTTGCTATTATGAGTTTTGCATAGTAAAGTAAATAATGATGTGTTAGGATGAGTGGTTTCCAAGTGAGACTTATAGGTTATTCTTTAATTTGGATTAGATACCGATAGAGCATAGGCATTAGAATTCTTAGGGTCACTTAGAGTTTGATACCATGATTGAAACAAAGCATTAGGCTTTAAAAAAAAAGTCGTATTCCCAGTATAGACTAATCACTTAGTCTTTGTGTATAGCAGGTTGATTTCAACCAAAGTTAGTGTCTACTTTAGGTAGAAGAACTGAAAAATTATGTACTTATAATATTATGTGTTGTATTGTTATGAGTTATGTATTGTGTGCATATTATATGTTATATGCTAAGTGAAAACCTATGCTTGTTGAATGAGTTCCCTAGTTAGACCCATGAGTTACTGTGGTACTCAGGCTAGAGTCTATCACATGTGTGGGTTGACAACCGATTGATATGCCATTTTTCATGTTGGGTGTTATTAGGTTCAGTAGGAAATTGTCTCTCGAGTAAGACTATGGGTTCGCTTTTGTCTTACAAGTCTAGTAGATTAAGAGTCTTTGCGAAACTAAAGATTTAGGTTGAAATATATGTGCTATTATGTGTATTCTGTGTAAATTCATCTATTTAATTATACATCTTCTATCACAAACAAACACAAGTCCCACATCATGGTATGATGATTAGTCTATATGAGTTCATGCATACCCATGACTATCAGGGACTCCGAAAATAATAACAATAATATTAATAATGAAAAAAAAAAAAGGTTTTTGCCTCAAAAGTATAAAAATATTATACACATAGCATAAGTATCATACATCGCATAGCATAAGCATCATACATCTCATGAGCATCATCCATAGCATAAGCATCATACATAGCATGCACTCCATACATAGCATAAGCATCATACATATATTATAAGCATCATACACATCTCATATGCATTATGCAGATCTTATAAGCATCATACATGTCACAAAGTTTCAAAGGATTTTGTTTTAAGAACTCGAATGTATAAACTACTCATTAGTCTTAGTCTTAAGCCGGTTAATGTCTTAAGTATGTAATTGGTGAGCACCTTAACCGAGCGTGAGAACTTAGCTTCGCTAGGAAAACAAGTTGTATGATTATACTATTATGTGTGTACTTGGAGGAACACGATACGCTTATATAGACAATATATTCTCAATGAATTGTTAGGAGCTTAATTTCAAGTTATACTTAGGTTTTGTTATTACTCTCAAGACTTTTGTTATGAGGCACAACAATCCAGGTTGTTATTATCAAATATTATTATTTTGAATATGAAATCTCTATGATAATTGTAAATATGTTATTATATTATCATACGTGAAATATGCCATGTTATATAATATATGATTGTGCACCTGATTGTAACACGAAGTTATGTATAAATTTTATTCACCCTACTAATCAATGAATACTTAAAACAGGTTCTAACCGACACAATTTTCGACACATTCCTTCGTTACAAAAAAAAAATTGCTACTCCAATTTATAGTGCAATTATCACGATTAGGGTATGCTATACTTGTGTTACCCGAATTGGAACACATTAGTCGCTAAGAGACCAAAAAAAATAAAATTGTTTTCATCGTTAATCTCATTTATGATAATTGTCTTGGTAATCACGTCATAAATTAATAAATGAGCTGTTAATTGTTACTAATTATTGAGTTATATACTTAAAATAATTATATGAAAAAAAAAATATTAATAATAATAATTACATGAGATTCATTTGAGTATAATAGGTAAGAACTCCTCATTTATAACTAAGTGATCGAGAGCTCTATCCATCCAAGAAGGTTATCTCAACCGCCTCATCCGACTACACAAGACAAAGTCTTTGTCATCTCAAAATAAATTGTCTAAACATATGATGATATGATGCAAGGTACTTCCTACCCTAAGATGACCTTAAATGAAATGTCTTAACAGAACGAGTAAATTTGGTGCTACTATGTGGTTATTATATTACGTTTAATATGAATGTATGCGATACATATTTGTACTATACGAGTATGTGGCTTGTACACTTGATTGACAAACTTAGGCAAACTAATTCAAGAAAAGTACCGCATTTGGTTGTTTTAGGTAAGTAATTTCAACGACGAAATTCATTTAAGGGGGGGAGGATGTAGAGACCCAAAATTTAGTTCCTTGGCATTCGTGCCATTTACATGAAATTAGGGTTCTATGAGATTAATTTGATTAAAATTATATATATTGAGAGACATGATAAATAAAATTGTCTCTCACTGTATTCTCGAAAACTTGATAGACCTATGTTTTATGTTGATCAATTATGAGAAATTCTGCATATTTAAATTGATGCATGATTCGTATTCATCATTATTTTACTCGCACTTATTCACAAAATTAAACATGTACGAGCACAAGAATAAATAAGATGATAAGTATTATACAAGTACAGAAGAACATGAACATGACTACATGATTGAGTTTTGCACTAATCGAGTACCCACAAGCCTAAGATCAAGGCAAGACCAGTCGTATGCACCGGCGAATGTGTAGACAAGCCGATACACCGGATAATGTGTAGACAAGACGTATACACCGGATAATGTGTAGACAAGCCGTATGCACCAGATAATGTGTAAATCGTGTGGTATCTCGAAAAGTAGGGTATATATTAATCTCTACCCAATATATGGGGTAGAGTTATTTTAAGTTATTGCATAGTGTATGTTGTTTGATTTATTCACGAAAAAGTAAATAAAACAAGAATGCTAGTGCTTGGCTTCAAGACAAGTTCTCAAGGGTACTTAGTTATCTGGCTTCAAGAAAGATCTCAACAAAAAGTAAGACAAGTAAGAAAAATAAGACAAGAAAGATAAGTCAAATCAAGAAAGAAAAAGTCAAGTAATAAGACAAACAAGATAAGTACAAATGAGCACATGAAAGAATTGAAATCGAATTATGCTTCCGCACTCTAAATTATTTATATGATTACTTGTCATGTTAAATTCCAAATTACGTTTTGTATTAAATATTGTTATATTGTTAGCTATGAATTTATATATACGCGGGGTAACTTGTTACTCAGCCGATGACTGTTGTTGTCGGCAAGTTCGAGATTTAATAATTGTACCAATGAACATTGAGTTGAAGAAAATACATAAGGAAGATCTTGCAGGTAATCATCCCGAAGAGGAACGGGATCTCGAGGGATGATTTTACTTTTATTTTAATTTATTAGGAATTGTTTAAATTTCTGAGAGATTGTAATTATTTTATTATGTTTAGTTTTAAATTTGGGATATTTAGATTGGATCATGATTTATTGAAGAAATTTTTAAGTTCAGATTTTGGTATACCTTTAAAGCTCATTAAATGGATTAAGTCAAGAAAGTCACATGCCAAAGTTCTCATTTCTTCTAGGGGGATATTGGGGCGTGACAGTTTCGAACTGGGATTCGGGTAGAGGTTCGATCAGGATTCAGCTGGGGTTTGGTTTGAACAGGGATTCAGGCAGAGGTTCGACTAGGGTTTAGATGGGTACAGGTTCGAACTGGGATTCATGCATAGGTTCAACCAAGTTTAGTCGGTGTTAGGTTCGAATTGGGATTCAGGCAGAGAGTCTACTACGATTTAGCTGGGGTTAGGTTTGAACTGCGATTCGAGCAGAAGTTCGACTAGGGTTTAGTTAGGGTTAGGTTCGAACCGGGATTCGGGGAATGTTTTGACTAGGGATTTATTTGGGGTTAGGTTCAAAACAGAATTCGGGCAGAGGTTCGACTATGGTTTAGCTGGGGTTATGTTCGAATCGGGATTCGGGTAGAGGTTTGTCTAGGGTTTAGTTGGGGTTAGGCTTGAACCGGAAGTCGGGCGAAGTTTCGACTAGGATTTAGTTGGGGTTCGGTTCAAATTGGGATTCAAGTAGAGCTCGGGCAGAGGTTCGACTAGGATTATTTGGGGTTCGGTTGAAACTATGATTCAGGTAGAGGTTCGGCTAGAGTTTTGCTGGGGTTATGTTCGAACTGGGATTCAAGCAAAGGTTCGATTAGGGTTTAGTTGGGGTTAGGTTCGAACCAAGATTCGGGCACAGGTTTGACCAGGGTTTAGCTGGTGTTAGTCTCAATCCAGGTTTGGGCAAAGGTTGACTTGGATTTAGCTGGAGTTAGGTTCGAATCGAGATTAGGGCAAAGGTTCGATCAGGGTATGGCTGGGGTTAGGTTCAAACAGGGATTCGGGCAGAGGTTCGCCTAGGGTTTAGATGGGGACAAGTTGGAAACGTGATTCAAGTATAGGTCAAACCATGTTTAGTCGACATTTGGCTCGGACTGGGATTCAAGCAAAAATTCTACTAGGGTTTAGTTAAGGTTAGGTTTGAACTGGGATTTGAACAAAGGTTCGAATATGGTTTAGCTTGGGTTAAGTTCGAACCAGGACTTAGGCAAAGGTTCAGCTAGGATTTAGTTATGGTTAGGCTTGACCCGGGATTTGGGGAATGCTTTGACTGGGGTTTAGCTAGGGATAGGTTTGAATCGGGATTGGAGCAGAGGTTCGACTCAAGTTTAGTAGGGGATAGGTTCGAACCGGGATTTGGGCAGAGATTCGGCTGGGTTTAGCTGGGGTTAGGTTCAAACCGAGATTCGAGCAGATTAATATACAAAATAACTAACTATAATCAACAATAATTAGTTCATAACATTATTTTAACATCCAATTTATTCCATTAAGGCATCAAAATTCATTAAAACATCAACTATCAATATTAAAAAGAATGCTATAATACTTGTATTTATAAAATCATTCATTCATATTCATCAATTACTCCAAATCATCATCATAGTCATCAATATCTGCAAAATCGTCATTCACAAAAAGAATTCCAAGATTATCAGTTTTTTTCGTATTGTTCGTTTTAAACAGGTCTTTTTTGTATTATTTGTTTTAAACTATAGTACGTGTTTTTTTTTAAAACGGGTTTTAAACGTCATTTTCTACGGTAGGATATTGATGCGCGTTTTGAACAAGTTTTTTTGTTTTTTAAAAAATGCAGTTTTTGTGATCATAGCAAGGGATAGGTTCGAACTGGAATTCGGGCAGAGGTTCGATGAAATTTAGTTGGGGTTAAGTTCGAACTGGGATTCGAGCAGAGGTTTAGCGAAGGTTTAGCAGGGTTAGGTTTGGATCGGGATTCGGGCCTCTTTAACTATTGTTTAACTGGGGTTAGGTTCGAACTTGGATTTGGATAGAGGTTTTGGCTAGGCTTTAGCTAGGGTTAGGTTCGAGCCAGGATTCAGATAGAGGTTTGAATCGGGATTGGAGAAGAGTTTCAACTAGGGCTTAGTTGGGGATAGGTTCGAACCGGGATTCGGACACAGGTTTGACCAATGTTTAGCGGGTGTTAGGTTCGAACTGGGATTTAGGAAGAGGTTCGTTTAGGGTTTAGCTAGGTTAGGTTCGAACCGGGATTCGGGGAAATGTTCGGCTAGGATTTAGTTGGGGTTAGGCTCAAACCGGGATTCGGGCAGAGGATCAACAAGGGTTGGATTTGGGTAGAGGTTAAAAAGGGTTTACTTGGGGTTAGGTTCAAATAGGGATTCAGGCAAAGGTTCGATTATGGTTTAGTTGAGATTAAGTTCGAACCGGTATTCGGGTAGAGGTTCGGCTAAGGTTTAGTTGGGGTTAGGTTCGAACCGGGATTCGGGCAAAGTTTCAACTAGGATTTAGTTAAGGTTTCGTTCAAACTGGGATTTAAGCAGAGCACTGGAAGAATTTCGACCAGGATTTAGTTAGGGTTCAGTTCAAACTGTGATTTAGGCTGAGGTTCGATTAGGGTTTTGTTGGCCTTAGTTTCGAACTGGGATTCGGGCAGAGGTTCGATCAGGGTTTAGCTGGGGTTAGGTTAGAACAGTGATTCAGACAGAGGTTCGGCTAGGGTTTAGATGGGTACAGGTTGAACCGAGATTAAGGCATAGGTTCAACCAAGTTTAGTCGGTATTAGGTTCGAACTGGGATTCAAGCAGAGAGTCTACTAGGGTTTAGCAGGGATTAGGTTTGAATTGTGATTCGAGCAGAAGTTCGACTAGGGTTTAGTTAGGCTTAGGTTCGAACCGGGATTCAGGTATAGGTTCAACAAAGTTTGATCGGTGTTTAGTTCGAACTAGAATTCAGGTAAAGATTCTACTAGGGTTTAGCTAGGGTTAGGTTTGAACTAGGATTTGAACAGAGGTTCGAATATGGTTTATCTTGGGTTAGGTTCGAACCAGGACTCGAGTAGAGATTCAGTTTGGATTTAGTCAGGGTTTAGTTCGAACCGGGATTTGGTGAATGTTTTGACTGGGGTTTAGCTGGGGTTAGGTTTAAACTGCTATTCGGGAGAGTTTGAACTAGGATTTAGTTTGGGTTAGGTTTGAACTCTGATTCAGGTAGAGGTTCGACTACGGTTTAGCTAGGGGTTAGGTTGGAAGCGGGATTCGGCAAACACTCGACTATGGTTTAGTTGGGGTTAGGTTCGAACAGGGATTCAGGCTGATGTTTGACCATGTTTAATTGGGGTTAGGTTTGAACTGGGATTCGGGAGAGGTTCGGCCGGGATTTAGTTGGGGTTAGGTTCGAACCAGGATTCGGGGAGAGGTTCGACCAGAATTTAATTGAGGTTAGGTTAAAACCAGGATTTAGGCAGACATTCGACTAGGGTTTAGTTGGGGTAAGGTTTAAACCGGGATTGGAGCAAAGGTTCGACTCGAGTTTAGTAGGGGATAGGTTCAAATCGGGATTCGATCACAGGTTTGACAAGCGTTTAGCGTGTGTTAAGTTCGAACTGGGATTTGGGCAGAGGTTTGGCTGGGCCTAGGTTTGAACCGGGATTCTAGTAGAGGTTCGACCAGGGTTTTGCTGGGTTATGGTCGAAACCAGGATTCGAGGAGATTAATATACAAAATGAGTAACTATAACCAACAGTAATTAGTTCATAACATTATTTTAACATCCAATTCATTCCATCAAGGCATCAAAATTCATTAAAACATCAACTATCAAGATTAAAAACAAGACTATAATAACCGTATTTATAAAATCATTCATAACTATTAGTATAGGATCGAACTAGGATTCAGGCAGAAGTTTAGCGATGGTTTAGCAAGGGTTAGGTTTGAACCGGGATTCGAGCCTATTCAACTATTGTTTTACTGGGGTTAGGTTTGGACTTGGATTCGGATAGAGGTTTTGGCTAGGCTTTAGCTAAGGTTAGGTTCGAGCCGGAATTCAGACAGAGGTTCGAACCGGGATTGGAGAAGAGCTTTAACTAAAGTTTAATTGGGGATAGGTTCGAACCGGGATTCGGACACAGGTTTGACCAGCGTTTAGCAGGTATTAGGTTCGAACCGGGATTTAGTAAGAGGTTTGTCTAGGATTTAGCTGGGTTAGGTTCGAACTGGGATTCGGGCAAATGTTCAGCTAGGATTTAGTTGGGGTTAGGTTCAAACCGGGATTCGGGCAGAGGTCCAACAAAGGTTGGATTCGGGTAGAGGTTCAAAAAGGGTTTACATGGGATTAAATTCAAACAAGGATTTGGACAAAGGTTCGATTATGGTTTAATTGGGATTAGGTTCGAACCGGTGTTCGATTAGAGGTTCGCCTAAGGTTTAGTCGGGGTTAGGTTCGAACCGGGATTAGAGCAGAAGTTCATTTAGGATTTAGTTAAGGTTCCGTTCAAACTGGGATTGAAGCAGAGCCCTAGCAGAATTTTGACTAGGATTTAGTTGGGGTTCAGTTCAAACAGTGATTCAGGCAAAGATTCGGTTAGGGTTTTGTTGGGGTTAGTTTCAAATTGGGATTCGGGCAGAGGTTCGATCAGGGTTTAGCTGGGGTTAGATTCGAACAGGGATTCGGGCAGAGGTTCGGCTAGGGTTTAGATGGGTATAGGTTCGAACCGGGATTCAGACATAGGTTCAACCAAGTTTAGTCTGTGTTAAGTTCAAACTAGGATTCAAGCAGAGAGTCTACTAAGGTTGAGCTAGAGTTAGGTTTGAACTGCAATTCGAGCAGAAGTTTGACTAGGGTTTAGTTAGGATTAGGTTCGAACCGGGATTCAGGGGAATGTTTTGACCAGGGTTTAGTTGGGGTTAGTTTCGATCCGGGTTTAGGCAAAGGTTGGCTTGGATTTAGCTGGAGTTAGGTTCGAATCGAGATTAAGGCAAAGGTTCGATCAGGGTTTAGCTGGGGTTAGGTTCGAACAAAGATTCGGGCATGTTAGCCTTTAGGATTTGACCTAAGGCAACATCATTGATTTTGATGATAACACAATGAAGGAATGAATATTGTGTTACTAATGTTTCTCTTGAGTTTCTATGGAAATCAGATTAAGAAGACCATTAGAGTGTCTTTCATCCAAAAAGCATGAGTTGGACCCTATTAAAGCCTATATGCAAGATCTAGTCTAAATCCAATTCAAAGTCATTTAAGCTCACATCATCAAGTTGACATAAGCTCAAGCATCAAGATAAACATGAAGATGAAGGAGATGGATTAACACAAAGCTAAATCAGATCCCGTAATGAAGTGAAGACTCTCAAGGTTCATAATATCTTAGTTTAAGTTGAGAGTGTTTAGGACTTTTGTGAAAAGTCCTCAATAGATGGTTTGCATGAAAAGCTCAAAGACCTTAGATTGACCATAGGTCCCTGAAACCAATGTTAAAATATGATTAAGGACCTTTAAACGTGATCATCTTACTCATAATACCTAAGTACAAAACCTTGGAATCAAATCCCATCTTATAGGTTTTGAAAAATGGATTCTGCCAATAAAAATGGTATATCCAGCACATTAGACAGACCATCCAGCGCATTAGGCAGACCATCCAATCAATCAGATGAGCCTTGTGATCGATTGGATGGAACAAATTTTTCCAGAATTTGTCTGTGTGCTCTGTTAGTATTGGAAACCTCTTTGAATCCATTTTAGATCACTTTAATGATCATTATGAGTTGTTAATCATGTTTATCTATCAATCTAAAAGACTTTGGAATACTTAAAGATCATGCTAAAGGCAAGTCAAGTGGCCTAGGACATCATTCCAACCTTTAAAGTCAAGAAAATAAGATTTCAGTGTTTTTTTTTAGCAAAAATACACTATCCAACCGATCACAAGGGTCTGATTTTTTAGGGATAGACCAAGTTTCTCAAAACTAGGTTCTGGCCATTTTTCCCAAATCTAGATTTTTTAGGGACCCTTTTTGACCATGATAGAAGCAGAATTAGGACTCGACTATTAGAGACCAAAATGTTTCCCTTGGAATTTTAAGTGGAATATGGTTTTGAATCACCTAATTTCATTGAGCCAATCATAAGTTATGATCAAAATACAGAAGGCAACAAAAACTTTGAACTACCTAGTCGCGAAAATAGACCAGGCAACTTCAGGAGCCATTTTGGCCATGAGAAATGAAGAATTGGGACTTGACCATTAGAGATAATATTGTTCCCCTTTTAATTTTAAGTAGGCATAAGCTCTTGAATCACCCAATTCCAATAAGGAAATCAATAGTTATGGTTGAAATACCGAGAGACAAAAATGGAGTTCTATCCAACCGATCTGGTAGAGCATCCAGTCGATTAGGAGAACCATCCAGTCGATCACACAAGCCTTGTGATTGACTGGATAGAGAAAAAAAATGTCCAAAACATGATTTTTACTGTAATGGTTATATTTTTAACGGCTCCTTTCGCATTTATTGCTTCTCCAACGACTATATTCTTGAATGCACTATAAATTGAGATGTTTATGAACTAAAACAATAAGGGTGATCAATCTATCAATTCCCAATCATTCACCAAGATCCAAAACTCAAATCTATCGTGAAAAATTTGAAACCCCCAATACTCTATTTTTTGAGCTAAATTCCAATCTATCTTTTGAGAGATTTCTTAGAGTTTGTTATTCCATTCTTATCTAACTCTAAAGGACTTTTGTATTTCGGATTCAAATCCAAATCTCTACATTGTAAAGGTTCATCCTTAGCCTCAAAAGATTGTGAAGGTTTGATCCTGAGCCATAAAAGGATTATGTAACGGTTCATCCTCAGCCCGTAAAAGGATAGTAAAGGTGGTCTCTTAGCCTGCAAGGGAGTGTAACGGTTTACTCTTCACCCGGAAGAAGAGGACACAGTTTGGGAATAAAATTGTGGGGAATCCTTAGAGCGGGATTAGCTCAAGGCAGGGACGTAGGCGGGTTGCCGAACCTCGTGAACAATATCCGGTGTCAAGTGTTTGCATCTCTCTAACTCTCTCTACTTGACTGATTTCCATTATTGTTTACACTATTGTTAAAGCAAAATTGTTAGATTCTCTATTTCCCTTTAACTTACCTTACAGTTGAAATTCTGTTTAGGGAATTTAGAGTAAATATTTTTTAATTGCCATAGACCCTATTCACCCCCCCCCCCTCTAGGGTCCATACCTTGGGCAACAAGGCAGAGGTACGCCTAGGGTTTAGATGGGGACAAGTTCGAATCGGGATTCAGGCATAGGTTCAACCAAGTTTAGTCAGCGTTTGGCTCGAACTAGGATTCAGGCAAAGATTCTACTAGGGTTTTGCTAGGGTTAGGTTTGAACTGGGATTCGAACAGAAGTTCGAATATGGTTTAGATTTGCTTAGGTTCGAACCAGGACTTGGTCAGAGGTTCGACTTGGATTTAGTTAGGGTAGGTTCGAACTGGGATTTGGGGAATGTTTGGACTAGGGTTTAGCTGGGGTGAGGTTCAAACTGGTATTTGGGAGAGGTTTGGCTAGGATTTAATTGGGGTTAGGTTTGAACTCGGATTCTGGTAGAGGTTCGACTACGGTTTAGCTGGGATTAGGTTGGAACTGGGATTCAGTAAACGCTCGACTATGGTTTAGTTGAGGCTAGGTTCGAGCTGAAATTCAGGCAAAGGTTTGACCATGTTTGGTTGGGGTTAGGTTCGAACTGGGATTCGGGAGAGATTCTGCAAGGATTTAGTTGGGGTTAGGTTTGAACCGGGATTCGGGGTGAGGTTCGGCCAGAATTTAGTTGAGGTTAGGATAAAATCGGGATTCAGGCAGAGGTTCGACTAGGGTTTACTAGGGTAAGGTTTGAACCGGGATTGGAGCAGAGGTTCGACTCGAGTTTAGTAAGGGATAGGTTCGAATCGGGATTCGGGCACAGGTTTGACAAGCGTTTAGCATGTCCTAAGTTCGAACCGGGATTTGGGTAGAGGTTTGGCTAGGTTTAGCTGGGCCTAGGTTTGAACCGGGATTCTAACAGAGGTTCGACCAGGGTTTAGCTGGGGTTAGGTTCGAATCGGGATTCGAGTAGATTAATATACAAAATGAGTAACTATAATCAATAATAATTAGTTCATAACATTATTTTAACATCAAATTCATTCCATCAATACATCAAAAATCATTAAAACATCAATTATCAAGATTAAAAACAAGACTATAATACTTGTATTTATAAAATCATTCTTTCCTATTCATCAATTACTCCAAATTGTCATCAAAGTCATCAATATCTGCAAAATCGTCATTCACAAAAAAAATTTCAAGATTATCCATTTTTTTTTTCGTATTATTCGTTTTAAATTATAATACATGTTTTTTTTAAAGGGTTTAAAACGTCTTTTTCTACGGTAGGATATTAATGCGTGTTTTGAATAGATTTTTTTATTTTAAAAAATATACAGTTTTTGTCATTATAGCAGAGGTTAGGTTCGAACTGGGATTCGGGCAGAGGTTCGACAAATGTCTAGTTGGGGTTAAGTTCGAATTGGGATTCGGGCAGAGGTTTAGCGAAGGATTAGCAGGGCTAGGTTTGAACCAGGATTCAAGCCTCTTCGACTATTCTTTAATTGGGGCTAGGTTCGAACTTGGATCTGGATAGAGGTTTTGGCTAGGCTTTAGCTAGGGTTAGGTTCGAGTCGGGATTCAGACAGAGGTTCGAACCGGGATTTGAGAAGAGTTTCAACTAGGGTTTAGTTGGGGATAGGTTTGACCAGCGTCTAGCGGGTGTTAGGTTCAAACCGGGATTTGGGCAGAGGTTCGATTGGGTTTAGCTGGGCTTAGGTTCGAACCGGGATTCTGGCAGAGGTATGACCAGGGTTTAGCTGGGGGTTAGGTTCGAATTGGGATTCGAGCAGAGGTTTAGCTATGGTTTAGATAGGGTTAGGTTCGAACTAGGATTCAAATAGAGGTTTGACCTGGTTTAGCTGGGGTTAGGTTTGAACTCGGATTTATGTGGAGGTTCAACTACAGTTTAGTAACGGTTAGGTTGGAACCGAGATTCGGGCAAAGGTTTGACTATGGTTTAGCTGGGATTAGGTTCGAACTAGGATTCGAAGAGGTTCTGCCAGGATTTAGTTGCAGTTGTTAAGTTCAAACTGGGATTCGGGTAAAGGTTCAACTAGGGTTTAGCTGAGGTTAGGTTCAAATAAGGATTCGGGAAGAGGTTCAGATAGGGTTTAGCTCAGGTTAGGTTCGACCGGGATTCAGACAAAGGTTCGACTAGGGTTTAGTTGGGGATAAGTATGACTTGGGTTTAGTTGGGGATAGGTTTGAACTGGGATTCGGGCACAGGTTTGACCCACGTTTAGAGGGTGTTAAGTTCGAATCGGGATTTGAGCAAAGGTTCAACTAGTATATAACTAGGGTTAGGTTCGAACCGGGATTCTGGCCGAGGTTCGACCAGGGTTTAGCTAGGGTTAGGTTCGAATCGAGATTCAGGTAGAAGTTCGGTTAGGGTTTAGTTTGTAGAGCCCCGGACCTTTTCACATTTAATGCATGACACTTTCATAGCTATTTTGCCTTTAAAGTAGTACAATTAATAAATAAGGAAGAAATTGAAAATTCTGAAATGTCAGAAATGTTCCTTTTCGAAGTACGAACCCAACGCAAGTTGAATCGTCAAAATCCGACGAGCGAGTCAAAAGATATGGCCAAAACAGTCTGGACCTGCAGGCAACCGATCGCTCGGTCCATAGAGCAATCGATCGGTCCAAAACCGATCGATCGGTAGCTATCGACTGGCCAAGATTTTTGTATGGGGAAATTTTCCAGAGAGTTGATTTTTGGTCGAGAGCTCGGTCAACACACCGATCGCTCGGTAGGCAACCGATCGATCAGTCATTAACACCGATCGCTCGGTACTCGCGTTTTTGCAGAAAATTCAGTAAGGGTATTATGGTCTTTTGGTCGGTTCACTCTTACCTTAAGAGTTTAACCCGAGCCTTTAGGGCTCATTCTCAACACTTAGAGAGATTGGGAGATAAGAAGAGAGGAGAGGGCGATTCCTAAACCTAGGGTTTCTATTTTGGAGAGAAATCAAGGGGTTTGTGAACCCACACTCAACTCAAGCCCATTTTTCTTCAAGATCAAGGCACAAGCTCGTGAGGAGCATCTCCTCAAGCTAGGGCAGCAACTCACGGTCGTTTCACATTGTTCAAGGTCGGTACTTCTTGCTACCCTCCTAGTTATAGTTCCTCTTTTCCCTTTATTTCTCTTTATTTTCCTTTATTTACACATGTGCTATGAGATGGATGGTTGTGAATGGTGAATGGAGATGGAATGGGCGATTGGATGCCAATGGTTGTGTTGTGATGATTAAAATGGGGAGGACTTTGTTCCAATAATGAACATACATGCATGATTTGAGTAAAACCCATCTAGAAAAGCATGTTGTAGGGTAAATCAATAATGAACACACCATGCTTGATGAAATGCCAAGATGAATGAAATGAATAATAAATAAAGAAATTGCATGCTTAAACATTCATGGAAATTGCTAGGGTTATGGTAGTGTGTTTTCGCGCTTTCCCTAAATTGTTTAATTTATTACTTGTATATATGGTGATGTGCAATGTATTGTGAATTCCCCAAAATGCCATATTTAATTCCAAATGCAAGTATGCACACGACCTCACGAGCACGCATACATGACATGATTTACAGAGGTTTTCAAGAATGGGATTTAGAGGTGGGGCATATCCTACGATATGTTTTACCTCGCTTTTGGCAAGGACAAGACAGTCATGCATTTTCATAAGAAGGGTCTCCCTTCCCTCGCAAGTGCATACATATCATAAGAATGGTCTCCCTTCCCTCGCAAGTGCATCTCACAAGGACATCTCACAAGTGGAAGGACAAGCATGAGCATTCTAGGAAGAAGGGTCTCCCTTCCCTCACAAGTAGATTACTTTTCAGAACAAGCAAGCATGATACACGCATGGCATGACATGACACGCATGATACAAGCATGACACGGTAGACAAGGTTTCAAGCATAAAAAGTGAAATTTCAGTCAAGTCAAGTGCACAAGATTTCAAGGGTTTTACCGGCTTTTATGATTGCAAACATGATGAATTATATTGCTTTACTTTACTGTCATGATATGAATCATTCCTGCTTTATATGCATGAATTGTTTCCTGTTTTATGTATGCTATCCGTATGCTATGACTGTTGGTTAGTGCTTGGTACCCGCTGATTATTCCATGCTCAGCCGTACTTCTTATGTTGGCAGGTGATGGCAGAGCAGCTGCTCCTTTTGATGTCTGTGCTCCGAGCCCTTGGGTGGAGGAGGAGTACGTCGAGGAACCTCCAGTAGAGGGTTACCATTAGGTGGTTGTAGATTCTGAGTGAATAGCTGTGGGTGAGATGAGAGATGTATCATGTATTTTGGGGGGTCTGTCCTCACTTTCTTTTGGTTACTTTTTGTATAAACTTGGATTTACGTATGTATATACATAGAGGTTTGATAGACTTCCGCTGTGCTTTATGGTTATGTTTCCGATATAATGTCCTCTATTGTATATGCTCTGTGGGTTTTTGCAGGTTGGTTTGTCAAGCAAGTCATGTAAGCCATGATTAGTCGTCCAAAGTTCACTCTAACTCCTAGGGTGGGTTTTGGGTCGCGACAGAAGTTAGGGTTAGGTTCGAATCGAGATTCGGGTAGAAGTTCGGTTAGGGTTTAGTTAGGGTTAGGTTTGAACCAGGAATCGGGCATAGGTTTGACCAGGTTTAGCTGGGGTTAGGTTTGAACTCAGATCCGAGTAGATGTTCTACTAGTTCTTAGCTGGGGTTAGGTTGGAGCTGGGATTCGGGCAAAGGTTCGATTATGGTTTAGCTGAGGTTAAGTTCGAACCGGGATTTGGGAAGAGGTTCGACCAGGTTTAGCTGAGGTCATATCACAATGTCGGGGTTCGGGAAAAATTCATCAAGGGTCAAGTACGGAAGAAATAAAAAAATTTGGGAAAAACGGAGGAAAAAATTAATAATTATAAAAATTAGAAACAATGCTAATTAATTTATCTAACAATTAGGTGAGATAATATACAAAAAGAGTAACTATGTAATCAACAATACTTAGTTCAAAACATTATTTTAACATTCAATTCATTCCATCAAGGCATCAAAATTCATTAAAACATCAACTATCGAGATTAAAAACAAGACTATAATACTCGTAATTATAAAATCATTCATTCATATTCATCAATTACTCCAAATCTTCATCAAAGTCATCAGTCTCTGCAAAATCATGATTCCCAAAAAAATTTCAAGATTATCCATTTTTTCTCGTATTATTCATTTTAAACGGGTCTTTTTCGTATTATTCGTTTAAAATTTAAACTATAATACGTGTCTTTTTTTAACGGATTTTAAATTTCGCGCCCCAAAACCCACCCTAGGAGTTAGAGTGAACTTTGGACGACTAATCATGACTTGCTTGACGACTAACCTGCAAAACCCACAGAGCATATACAAGAGAGGGCAAAACAGCGAGGACGACTAATCATGACTTGCTTGACGACTAACCTGCAAAACCCACAGAGCATATACAAGAGAGGGCAAAACAGCGAAAACATACTCTAACATGGTATAGCGGAAGTCTACCAAACCTCTATGTATATACATAATCAATCCATGTTTATACAAAAAGAATCCGAAAGAAAGTGTGGACATGCCCACCAAAATACATAAATCTGACTCTCATCTCACCCACAGCTAATCCACTCAGAATCTAACACCACCCACAGCTAATCCACTCAGAATCTAACACCACCTACTAATAACCCTCTATGGGAGGTTCTTCCAAAGGCTCCTCAACGTACTCCTCTTCCACCCATGGACCAGGAGCATAAACATCAAATGGAGCAGCAGCTCCCTCAGAACCTACCGACATAAGAAGTACGGCTGAGCATGGAATACTCAGCGGGTACTAAGCACTAACCAACAGTCATAGCATACAGATAGCATATATAAAGCAGGAAACAATTCAAGCATATAAAGCAGAAATAATTCATATCATGACAATGAAGTAAAGGAATATATAATCATGCTTGAATTCATAAAAGCCGATAAAACTCTTGAAAACACCGTGCACTTGACTTGACTGAAAATACCATTTTCTTGCTTGAAAACTTGTCATGTTTGTCTTATCTTATCGTATCATGCGTGTCATGTGTGTCATGCTATGTCATGCTTGCTTGGGAAAGTAAACTACTTGTGAGGGAAGGGAGACCCTTCTTCCTAAATGCCCATGCTTGTCCTGCCGTGTCATGTCATGCTTGGAACAGTAAACTACTTGTGAGGGAAGGGAGACCCTTCTTCCTAAATGCTCATGTCATGTCCTTTCACTTGTGAGATGTCCTTGTGAGATGTACTTGCGAGGGAAGGGGAACCCTTCTTATGATAATGCATGATTGACTTGTCCTTTCCAAGAGCGAGGTAAAACATATCGTAGGATATGTCCCACCTCTAACCATGTTCTTGAAAACCTCGATAAATCATGTAATGCATGCCGTGCTCGTGGGAAACGTGTACATGCTTGTATTTAAATTTAAAGATGACATTTGGGAAATTTCACAACACATGTAGCATCAAAGATTGAGCAATGTAATATTCATATCCTTTAGGGAAAGCAAGAAACACACTATCATAGGCCCTAGTAATATTCAGAATTTATTAGGCATGCCTTTACAAATTTTCAGCTCACTTTATTCACCTTGGCATTTCATCAAACAGGGTGTGTTCATTATGGATTTACCCTACAACATGCTTTTCTAGATGGGTTTTACTCAAATCGTACATGTATGTTCATTATTGGAACAATGCCCTTCCCCATTTGTTCATCACACACAACCATTGGCATCCAATCGCCCATTCCATCTCCATTCACCATTCACCATTTACCATTCTCCATTCACCATTCATCCATCTCATAGCACATGTATCAATGAAAGAAAAATCAAAAGAAATAGAGGGAGAAGAGGAACTATAACTAGGAGGGTAGTAAAAAGTACCGACCTTGAAGAAATGAGGAAGAAACCCCTTTCCAAAACGACTGTGTAGCTGCTGCCCTAGTTTGAGGAGATGCTCCTCACGAGTTTGTGCCTTGATCTTGAAGAAAAATGGGCTGGAGGTTGATCTAGGGTATCAAAACCCTTTGATTTCTCTCCAAAAATGGAAACCCTAAATTGGAATCGCCTTCTCCTCTTTCTTCCATTCTCTCAAACTCTCTAAGTGTTGAATGATGCCCTAAAGGCTCGGGTTAAACTCTTAAGGTAAGAGTGAACCGACAAAAGACCGTAATACCCTTACTGGGATTTCTGCAATGACGCGAGGACCGTGAATAGTGCTGAACACATTGTGCTGTGAATAGTGCCAACTCGTGGTGCCGTGAATAGTGCCAACTCGTGGTGCCGTGAATAGTGCAACTCGTGGCGCCGTGAATAGTGCCAACTCGTGGTGCTGTGAATAGTGCAACTCGTGGTGCCATGAATAGTGCCAACTCGTGGTGCCATGAATAGTGCCAACTCGTGGTGCCATGAATAGTGCAACTCGTGGTGTCATGAATAGTGCCAACTCGTGGTGCCATGAATAGTGCCAACTCGTGGTGCCATGAATAGTGCAAACTCGTGGTGCTATGAATAGTGCAACTCGTGGTGCCATGAATAGTGCAACTCGTGGTGCCATGAATAGTGCAACTCGTGGTGCCATGAATAGTGCCAACTCGTGGTGCCATGAATAGTGCAAACTCGTGGTGCTATGAATAGTGCAACTCGTGGTGCCATGAATAGTGCCAACTCGTGGTGCCATGAATAGTGCAAACTCGTGGTGCTATGAATAGTGCAACTCGTGGTGCCATGAATAGTGCCAACTCGTGGTGCTGTGAATAGTGCAACTCGTGGTGCCATGAATAGTGCCAACTCGTGGTGCCATGAATAGTGCAACTCGTGGTGAGTTGTACAATGTACCCGTGGTGAGCTGCACAACGTGCCCGTGGTGAGTTGTACAACGGATGCACACAGTATACGTTATCAGAGTACGTTGTCTGTGCTACGATTTCCTACAGGTACAGACTATTTTGGCCATATCTTTTGACTCGTTCGTCCGATTTTGACGATTCAACTTGCGTTGTGTTCGTACTTCGAAGAGGAACAATTCTGACATTTCGAAATTTCCAAATTCTTCCTCATTTATTAATCATACCTCTTAAAAGGCAAGATGATAACGAAAGTGTCATGTATTAAGCCTGAAAAAGTCTGGGGCTCTACATTAAACGTCGGTTTCTACGGTAGGATATTAATTGTGCGTTTTGAACGGTGTGGGCAGCAAAATTGCGACACTAGATTGAGTCGGGGTTCATCAACTTCAGTGCACCGCTTCATACCAAATCAATGGAAGATTGTGTACCCTACATCAAGCGTAAACCCTCATGTGGCTTTGCTCTGTCTCTGCGGAAAGACCTGGTCAGATAAACCTTTGCATACTGGCCAAACAGTCAGTCCCTAATTGAGCCCTTGCAGACTGACTCCATGAGTTAGTTTGCAGACAGACTTCAAAAGTCAGTCCTGCGGACAAACCCTTGAAATAGCCCCATGGGCTAGCCAAAGGCCAACCCTCACCAGACCTGGTCCGCGGCCATAAAAGGTCATGGACCTAACCTAGACCACGGGTAGGCCCTTCCAGATGCCTCTGCTCCCTTGCCGAGGCACTTCTACTCCTTCCTCTCTGCTTAACTGAAGTTCTACCTCTTTCCCCCTTGATCTCACCTTCCATGCTTTTAAAAATTCTGCTAGTCTCTTCCTCGAGCCCTTCTGAAGCCAGACCTAGGACCTTTCCCACTCCCTTCATTTGGGACGTCACCCAAACAGTTATCTCCACTGCCGCCATCTGAGAAAGCATCACCTGGGTCGACCCCTTACTCTCGCCGCTTGGTCGAACCTCCTGGGCTCCTTGCCTGACTGCCCTAAACCAAAAATAGGATAAACTTCAAAGCTGGTCTGACTGACGACGGTCGTTGCCCTTTTTCTCTCCCACCTCTAACGACGGCGACGCCGGGTCTTCTTTTGGTTTGTTTTGAAATTTCTCCCTCTGCCAACTCTGCCTTGACCCATTTCTGTGAAAGGTTTGGGATTACCCTTTAGACTGTCAGCCTTCTGAGTTGCCTCCTTTTCAGAAGCTACTATAACTTTCCCCCTGGGTCTCCCGCTCCCCTTCAACCCTTCTCTCCCTCGGGGCCTTCACTCTGTCGCCTCAAAGAGTGGATAACCATCCACGTGGATGCCTCCCCTTGGTTACCTCTGAGTTCTCCAAAATTTCCCCCTCCTCTGCCCTCATATCTGTGTCCATACCCTGCCAGAGAAATCTCTGGTCACCGGAGTAACCCATCTCCTCCTCCGATAACAAATCAATGCCTGACTTAATCTCTCCATCCTTGACTGGGAAGTTCAGGCATCGGGATACTCGCCTTATGGGTTGCTAAGACCTTGATCCGTGCTTGACGGGCATCTGACAATGAAGAGGTTCTCTCGTCGGTTTCCAGATAACCACCACATGCGTCCCCTATCCTTCAGAAGGTATTCAAGTTCCACAGCAACGGGAGCCCTAAAATGCCTAGCCAAAAGGAATCTCTGAAAAAAGACACGGAAGCTTATTTGATTCTGGCCACCACCGGTGCACTCGCAGAAGCCCCCCACCCAGAAGCTGCCAGGGGGCTCTAGCGCACAAGTCCTTCACGGAGTCTCTATTATCCACCACGAGAAGGCCTTTTCTTCCAACATAAGGGATCAGTGGGGGACGATCACTGCTAGGGAGCAAGGAGTGTATGAACTCCTCCACCTTAGTCCAACTAGCAGGCGCCTAGGTAAAAATACAGACAAGAGCTCTGTCCCCCCATCCTTTTGGGAGAGAAGACTCCCCCTCAATAGGAACAGGGTATACGCCTGCCTGATAATTGATCAAGATCTTCTTCTCCATTGCCTCCTTCCCATTGCTTCCTGTTTTGAGATTTGACGGGATAATGTAGTTCAAAGATAACAGAACCCCTTCCCATCCGTATCCCTGTTTGGCCTTTGGAAAGGTAATCCACCGCCTCCTACCGCCATCCAATGGAATTGCCATCAACGAAATGAACTCCCCATGGATGTTCCTCTTCTTTTCAACGATGAAGACCCTGGATGAGAAACGACATCGCTCCACCCTATAAGAATCACCCTCTAACTTTACACAATCCCCCACGAACCTTAACAGCCACCAGAAGCTGCGCTCCCCCAGCTGAATCTCCGCCAAGAATCCCCTTCCCCATTCTGTAATCCTCACTACCAGACCATCCATTCCTTCATCGCTGCCGAAATCAAAGGTTTTTGCTTCAACTGCTAGTATCTTCCTCCTCATGTAATTTCCTTTATTACATCATTAAGATTAAAAACGCCTTCAAATAACATGTTAATAAATCTCTTTAAAAAAAATGCCAAATAGCACAAATAATACTTGCCTCCCGATGTCCTCAAGCCACCAACAAAGCAGTTTAAAAAGGGGAAATAAAAATATTTAGCCTCAAGACAACTGCCAAATCCCTTTGCAGTAAAATGAATAAATAGACTAGAGAGCAAAAGCAAGACTAGAATGAAATAAAAGTGATTATATGTTATCTCCACAAATAACGGATGCATATAACCACGAGTTTAGGCATGTCAATCCGAATTCTCATGCCGTGGGAATCTAAATGTTTCAAAAAATCCCCGCCCAAAATATAAAATCAAATCTTAAAAAACAAAAGTAACATTACGGAGTATTGTCAATTGTCATTGATTTATATCAAACCAAAATCACAATCCACACTCACTGAAGCCATTAGCTGGAAGTAGATAATTGTGCAAATCTTGTTGCAACACCTTTTCATCAAAGCATAAAAGGAAGAAGAAAAATCTGGAGAAGCACCAATGAAAATTCGGTGGGAGAAACTTCCATTGTCTTCACTGTCTGACTATTCGAAGCAGGATCCAAAAACAGTATAGAGTATAGACAAAGAATGAGATCTAAAGATGTAAAAAGACCAAAACCTTAGATTGCTATTTCGAACGTATCTCTTAAAAAAAATGTGAATCACGTTGTATGTCAATCTTATCCCTCTCTCTCCTAAGCTCATATGCTATTCATCAGCAATGGCCATCAGCCCATCATTGAGATTGATCCCGAATTTCCAATCAATGATGATTTCTGAATTTGTTTTTTGAAGGTAATGATTTTTGAATATTGATTTGACCAGTCAAGAGATGAAAACACAACATTGTAACTATGCACCAGATGCTATCCAATATTGAGTTCCAACCACAATGGATCATGAAGCCTCTATCGCCGAATGCAAGGAAACTTTGATCTGACAACACCACAACATGGTCGATGCACTATCCCCTATCTCCTCCTTAAAACCATGGTGAATTGATTAGTCAAAGAGAGGAAAACACAACATTGGAACTTTGAACCAGATGTTCTCCAATATCGATTTCGAACCGCAATGGGTCATGAAACCTGAAATCGCCTGATTCAAGAGCACTTTGATCTGAAACCATGGCACGATATTTGTCTCCAATCTCCTCCTTAAACCCATCGGCAATACGACGGTTAACCAAAATAAAATTTAAATGAATGGTGATCAAGCTGTAGACAACAAATCGTGTGGAGCATGGTATGGGAGATGGGACAACGGAAGTCATAGATGTAGGTAAGATATGCAGGAGGCGCTGTAAAAGGTTTTAAGAGGAAGGTAAACCGTTATAACATTTAAAAGCAATGGTCTAAATAATGACGAAGGGTTGTAACTGTTTGGACGGACACATCTGGAGACATATAACATCGCTCTATACAGATGCAACTCTTTGCAAACTGCCATGGATTTAGAGAAGTTAACCGATTGAAACGTTTGAAGGAAATTATCATGATTTGACAGACACATTGGAACCATCTGGAGCCGCTATATAAGGTTGTAATTCTTCGGACAAAGTCTGAATCGACTTAAAACACACCTATTAAGAAAGGGAAAAAGGGTTGCAACCCTTTGAGAGACCACACACCTCTCCACTTTATATCTCTCTCAACCCTAGTACCCCAATAGATGGATGTCATGTGGCACAGATTCCATAAAATCACTCTACAACCACCACGTAGACCTCCCCCACCCTGGCTTTCAGTAGTAGTAATAATTGGCTGTGATTCGATCTCGTTCAAATGTCCAACTTCGCACAAAAATAAATAGATAGAAGATAATAAAAGTATGGGGTGACAAAGAAATTAGAAGAGTTGGAGTACACAAAGGGAATCAAGAACAATGAAATTAGAAGACTCGAAGCATGCAAAGGGGCTCAACAATCCAACAATTTAAAAAGATTTGCTCAAGGTATCATTAAGACCAAGATTCAACTTGGGTTCGATCAAGGCAATGAAAATTACTTTCAAGAACCAAGTTTGGAAACAGAGTTTTTGCATCATTTGCCATTCTAAATAAAGATTCGGAGGCAATATTCTCGGTCCCTTCTAAATATAGATTCGGAGGCTCTCTCCCAATCAAAATTATATCTTCTCTATCCCTTCTGAATTGAAATTTGGTCCTCCCTCCCACACTTCACTCAATCGAAATTATCTCTTCTCTATCCCTTCTGAATCGAGATTAGGTCCTCTCTCTCTCTTTCTCTCTCTCTCAAAAGGTTGTAATACATTGCATACCCATTATGTAGTTTTGTTCTAGTAATATGCATATCTCTATTGTACGCAATAACGGGCTTTAATTAATACTTTCAATTTTGGTTGTATTTGTTACCTTTCTCCATTTTTCTTTTCCCCATTTCCATATGTCCACAGTCGCATCTGTTGTCATGGAATCATGGTTTAAAATTTCGGTACATATCGGCCGATACAGCCCGATATGTATCATGTTTGGAGCCAGTGTTTTAAAACCCGAAAACTCGACTCGACTCGGAACCTTCCCGAGTAGAGTCAACTCGGAAACTCAGGCAAAACTCGTCCGAGTAATGACACCCAAAACTCGTTCATATATAATATTTTTCTAATACTATATATATGGAAAAAATTGAAAATTAATGATAAAACAAGTCTAAAATTGGATATAATTCAATACAATTCATCAATTACCATCCATAAAAAAGAATAACCATCCAAATCATTCATAATTTTATAACAAATTTACAATTTCAGATTTATAATTTCAAGAGCATGAAGACATCAACTATGAATTATGACTTACAATAGTAATTTATCATTTCAAGAGAATCATAACTAATTATTTATGTTTTTATTCTAATTGCAGGTATCTATAATTGCAGGTATATACAAACTGATAAAAAAAATTGCAGGTTTCTATACAGTCTACAAAACAACTACAACCTATAGAGGAAAGCATAGAACATAACAAAAAGGTGAAAAAAATCATTATCACTACCTTATTAACCTCCTAAACTAGCTTTAAATCACACGGCCAGAAATTAAGGCCACGGATCTTACGATCAGAGGGAGTTGCATGATTTGAAGAACGAAGGCCCTGCACAAACGGGACTGTGTGAGTGAAGCATTATAGAACTGCATTAAGAAAGCAAGTATTCCCCAGATTCGAAAAGAGCAAAGGTTTGGGTTCCACAAAAGAAGGTTTGATATTTGTTCAAGAGGGCAAAGTCGAAGAAGGCGATGGCATATCGTCTTGTGAGTCTTCTGAAGGAGACGAGGATAAAAAAAAAGACTGATCATCTAGGGTTTCTACAAGCGGAGGTGGAGATATGGATGGCAACAGATCCCCTATAGTTTATTCAAGAGGATTTATAGATGAAAGAGGCAAAGGATTATCTAGGGTTTCAGACGAAGAAGATGAAGTTGGAGGAGGCGATGGATCATCATCTAGGGTTTTTGAGATCTCTGACTCCATTGACAAATCTGAAACTGATTTTGATGGTTTGGTGATCAATTTGTTGCTCATTGTTGATGAACTTTTCGGAAATAGAAGAGAGAAAACAAACACTCTGCCGTCGACAGTGAACTTCTCAGAGAACAGAGAAGTTCACTGTTGATGAACTTCTCGGAGAGGGAAGAGAGAACAGAGAGAGGAGAGAAAAACTTTGATGAACTTCTCGGAAAGAGAAGAGAGAGAGGAGAGAGACTCACAGTTGATCGCCGGCCGATGTTGATGGCCGTTGACGATCACGGGAGCCAGAGCTTCTTGGGGAGAGGGAATGGCCGTGTGGGGTTTGGGAAATTTTCGTGCCCTAACCCCCCACTCTCTCTTTTTCGTTTATATAGTAACGGGTTTTAAAGAGAATCTCATTAAATGACGCGGGCGAGTCTCATGAGTCATTAGCGTCGAGTCGACTCAAGTCGCATGAGTCACTCGCTAAAAACTGACAGTTCCGTGTTTTTCACTGAACTCGACCCGAAACTTGGCCGAGTCGAATCGACTCAGCCGAGTTTCGGGTCGACTCGCTAAGTTTTAAAACAGAGTTTGGAGCTACTGGTAACTGGAAAAAAACTCTCTTGTATCGACCCAATATCGGGCGTATCAAGCCGATACGAGACTGATACACCCGATACAGGCCCGACACAGGAAATTGTTTAATTAATTTTTTTTTCTCTTTTCATTTACACTAGGATCCACAACACAAACCCGATACTCAACTTATTTAATTAGAATTTATTTTCATTTACAAGATATTTATATGTAAATAAGGTTATATGCTCCATTCGAATTCAATAAAAATTATCCCTGATAAAATTTCTAAAAAATAAAATGTCAAGTTTTCAGTTCAAAACAAAATCCTTTTTTTAGCACCTTTTAGGGATTATATCAAAATTTTAACTTTCAAATGACAAGGTATTTCTCAAATATTAAAATTTCATAAATTCTAATATATCAAAATATTACCAAAACCAAATAGTCGGGTAAAAAAAGTCTCATTTTTAGTCTTCAAAAATATTTTCATCTACAAGGTCAAAAAGTCAACTACTAGTATAACAGTTCATTGAAAGAATTTTTTAGCTTATATTTGCATTGAAAGAAGTTTTATGTAAGGTATCCAAGTTTTTCCTTGCGTATCCAAGCATTTCTTAGCATAGCCTAATTTTTCCGTCATATCCATCCCATATGATTCGATACACCGATACGTATCCTGTGTTCGACTTACCGATACGACACCCGATACCAATTTTTGAACCATGCATGGAATAAGTGTTTGATGTCTTCAAAGAAGCATGCTTAACATAGGTTCTAACTCGAGCCACATAAGATTCTTTTCTCTATTTCCTTTTCCTGCAAAAGATAGTGAAAAGTTGCAAACTCGCCCAAGTTTTAGTAGACCTAGAAAGGTCACATGCTTTCTTGGTGGGATAGAAGCATAAATCAGTACGAATCTATCTGGTTTGTGAGAAAGGATTCCAAGAAAATAAAGTAGCCTTTTACTTGTATGTGCTTGGTTAGCTAGAAGTTTTTTAAAAGAAAGTAACCTTTACTTCTCTTCTATTTGTTTCGTTGGCTAGATTTAGTGGGGAAAATGTCTATTTCTTGATATTTCATATTCACATTAAGGAGGGTCAAAATTGGAACATGAATTTAAAATGGCTTTTTCTTTTCAATTTCTCGCAGATATACCTTCAAAAGAAAGATTTTCAAGAACGATCAAATGCCAAATGAGGACACAGTAAAGAAAGCCATTTTTCTCGAGAAATGTTCTTTTCTTGCAATCCAAACGCAAGAAAAGCTATTTTTCTTGCCAATTTTCTCACAATCCAATTGTAGCCTGTGGCCTATGGCCTATGGGGTTTTTATCCTTCATAGAAGAGATTTTGAAGTATTACATCCATAAGGAGTGACAAGAGTATTTGTAACGACCCCAAAATACTACAAGGCTAAAATAGGACTTTGGAATCGTCACATTTCCTTAACCTGCTTAAAATCCATACATACAAGGCATACTAACACGAGTCTCTAAAAATGAGGATAATAAAATTCCGATATATAAAACTCAAATCATCCTATACAACGGTCATCTGCCCAACATAATAAAATCCAACATAAACGAAATAGTCTAGTACCATCTGCAAAGCAATCTAATGAGCAACATCATTTAAAAGTCTATTACAATTCCTTCAACTAAAACAAAACATAAACTAGTAGGGGTAACCATCAAAACCCCTGGCTCCCTCCTCAAAAGGCTCACCTTCTCTTCCTTCCTCGACGTAAGCCTCTTCAATCCACGGTTCTGCTGTATACTCCTGTTCTAAACCTATCAGGACAAAAGTCTAGCTGAGTATAAAAGCACTTCGTGTATATAAAATCCAATCAACAACATAGTATACCTGCACTTAGTTAGAATCATATCCAATAGTATAATAACATAATCAAAGTGTGGAAGAACATGTGCTCATATACATCATATCATCACCTTGACTCGTGTACTTGTGAGAACCTTAGACTTAGAAGACAACATACTTATGAGATGCTTATGCTTATGAGACCACGTGCTTGTGAGATGCTTATGCTTATGCTTATGCACTTATTCAGATCATACACTTCACTGACATGCCGCTCTTGGAGGATACGGACCATGCACATGCAATTCCTTAACTGACATGCCGCTCTTGGAGGATACAGACCATGCCCAAGCCATGCTTATTCAGAATGTCATACATATGTCATGCTTATGCTTATGAGTCTTGAGCAGCTTATTCAGAACATGCACTTATTCAGATCCCTCATTGGGCTTATTCAAAATGTCAGGCGTATGCAATGCTTATGTTTGTGGTCCACATGTGTGACTTGTGAGACTCTTATCTTAACATACACGTGTGTTTGTGCATAAGTGTCGCAATTAACATTCGAGTTGGTAATCGTTTAGATTTTGATCTCTCACCATGGAAACTCCACTATGATGTCCTATACCATATAGTTAGAGAATTCCCGGTTTAAAAGATTTTTCCTTAAATTCTTACATTCCCGAATATCAATTACCATGCAAATAATTAGGATAACTTAACATACAATCACATATATATACCTTATCATAATTCTTAGCATAATTCATAATCAATTTCCAACAATTCTATAGTAATATATTAGTATTTATCCTCTCAAGCATTTTCACAAACATCTTAGGTACGTAGATTATGAATCCATTGCCCTTTCACATTTCTAACCTTTCATCATACCATAATCCATCCATACAACTCAAATACAATCCACATCCACACATTCATCCCATCCTCCATAGTATTTTCCATCCTCCATACATTCCATCCACATTATTAAACCATATTTTCATCCATAATAGCTTACTTCATACAAAATTGGAAAAAATTTACATCTAATCTCTATTTCTATCATATTAACATTCACAAAACATTATAATAGAGTTAATTTGGATATTATATCGACCTTAGGGATCCTTTCTTTGGATCCAAATCGCTCCCAAGAAGATTTGAGGAAGATCTCCAAGCTTTTCTTGCAATCCCCAAGCTTTCTCCTCCTTCTAAGAGCAATCTCCACCTTCACCAAGCATAATCCCCTTAGAAACCCTAGGTTTTCTCTCCCTTTTGCTAAATTAGGTTTAGAATAGGTTAGGATACTCTAAAACCTCAAATAGGACCCCTATTTATAATCTCAAAGGTTAAAAAAACGTACTTCTGGACTTTTAAAAAATAAAAACACGCGCATCGATCGATCGAAGTTTAGTCCCAATCAATTGGACTCAACTGGGCAACATTCGGGTTTCAGTCCGGGATCGGGCCACCAGGCCGATCAATCGGACCTACAGGCAAAACTGTGAAATTTTCAACAGAAACCCACTATGGTAATTGGCCCGTAACTTTTGAATCGGATATCGGATTTTGACAATTCAACTTGCGTTGGACTCGTCTTTCAAAGGGAAACAACTTTAGTGTTTTACAAAAATCCAAATTTTGAGTTTTTAAAGGTCTAAATGGGCTCTAAAACTGACTAGTCTGCAATTTCATCCGATAAACATCATAAAACCCACTTTTGACTTAACTTAGACTAAAAATATGGAAAAATGTTAAACATAAACCTCAAAGAGGGTTCCAATACCTTTCTAATGATTGAAGAATCACTCAATTCCGATAAACGGTGACAACACTAGAGCTTCCTCAAGTTCAAGGTGTGTTAAGGTCTCCCTCTCTTTACAACTTTGATTAAGCCTAGATCACACCACACTAATTAGATATGAATACACACACGTGAAAACATGATAAAGACTAAAATACCCTTAATACTTGCATAAAAAGCATGAAAAAGATTCGGGTCTCTACATTATTGGCTAACATTGGAATATGCAAGAAATTAAAGAGTACAGTTGCATGTTAATCTTGACTTAGCCAAAGACGTTCTCTATGCTGTCATCTATGGACGACACATGGCCTTTTTATCTAGCCGCTTGTTTAACATGTTCTTTTTCTCTAACAGCTTCTTCACGGAGAATTAACTTTGTTTTTTTACTTTTTAAAGATTTATTATTATTTTTATTATCATCTTTTAACAAAAGAAAACTTTTAGCAGAATGTGTGCTTCTACATGCTGCCAAGTGTCCCTTTTAGTACTCACTAACTATGGTTAAGAATCACTCACCCCTAGGGATCATCCATCTAACCTTGGTTTTTAGAAAAAATATATGAACCTTAGGTTGATTAAGCTTAACCACTGTTAAAGGGGGTTCTACCAGCCCTATGTGTCCCTTTTAACACTCACTAACTGTGGTTAAGATTTACTCACCCTTAGGGTTCATCCATCTAACTTTGGTTTTCAAAAACAAATATTAAAAAATATTAACATTAGGTTGATTAAGCTTAACCACAATTAAAGGGGGTTCCACAAGCCGCCAAGTATCCCTTTTAACACCCACTAATTGTGGTTAAGATTCTCTCACCCTTATGGTTCATTCATCTAATATTTGTTTTTTTTTTAATATTGACCTTAGATTGATTAAGCTTGACCACAATTAAAGAGGGACAAAAGAGACATGTGGCAACCAGTAAAGGCGCACCAGACACTGTGTGCGGAAAGAATCGGGATTTTTTTTCTTCTAAAAACTAAGGTTAGATGGATGAACCATAGGGGTGAGTGAATCTTAACCACAGTTAGTGAGTGTTAAAAGGCACAAGTGGTAGCCTGTAGAGGCACGCATTCTGCTAAAAAAGGAAAATTTTCTTCTGATAAAATATTATTTTAATAATAACAATAATAATAAATCTTTAAAAAAAATAAAATATATGAGTTAAGACTCCATGAAAAATTGGTTAGACAAAGAGAAATTTTTAATATCACTTTATATTGATTCAAAATCAATAATAGGTGAATTCAAAATTTTCCATAAGTGCCAACTGCTTTAGGGATTATTTGATTTAACAATTAAATAAAATAATACCCTAAACAATAGTATTAAATGTCCATAAAATAATTGATATCTATCAATTAAAATTCACTTGAGATAAAACCCTGTATCTCAACCAATGGCATTTATGTAATTTTACTTGATTAACTATTAATCAAATAAGAACTTATAAATACTATGTAGCCGAAAATTTTGAGCACATGTAATTGATCTAATCAACTACAATAATTATGGTATTATTCCCATAAACTTTTTAGGGAACCATAAAAGATATCATAATTAACATTTAATTAAATGATAGCCCGTGGACTCGAAGTAGATAATTAAACAATTTAATTAAATCTTAGCCCGTGCTCTCGAATCAAATAATTAAACTATTTAATTAATTGATAGCCCATTAAACGATTTAATAGCATCCCATGCTCTCAAATCAAATAATGGAATTTAGGAAAAATTTGAAAGCCTCTTGGAAAATTAATTTAGAAAACTCCTTTTCCCCGTTTTAGATTTGCGACTCAAGTTTTGACCCTCAAAATGATTGATTCTGGAAAAACTTTCTTCACGAAAGTTGTAGATCTTTTCGACGGCTTCGAAATGATGTACAGACAGACCTAAATCAGACTTACGGTCATAAAGTTATGGCCAAAATACCGAAACTGTATCGATTCTTCTAATCAAATACAAATCTGAAAATCCATGAATCAATTTTAATCGAAATAAGCTTTAATCTCCAAGAACACTTAAGCAAGGGTGTCTAATACCATGAGATTTATTAATTAACATTTAATAAATAAAATCTCATCTATATATGCTAGCCAAAATATCAATGGGTATCTAAGTGGTATATATCAAAGGGAAAACTTGCCCGGGGCTCACAAGAATAAATTAAACAATTTAATTTAATATACTAAAAGGATCTCTAAATCCTTAAAGGGATTTAACCAAATTTATATCTCTATATACCTATCCCTAATAGAATTAAGAGAGGTTTTGAAATCATCCAAAACTGAAATTAGTATCACACTAATTTCTAAGGGCTTGATTACTCCCTCAATAACTAGAGGGGGATCCCTTAAGCCTAATAAGGATTATCCAATAATCAAGAATCTAGAAGATTGATTCATTAGGGCTACCAAAATTCATAGGGGAGGCAATCTTGATATAAATCTTGATTAAACTCAAAAATCAAAGAGAAGCATAGCCCTGGCTCTGATACCAATGAAAGAATGCCTCTTTTTAATTTTAGAAACACAATTCTTGAGAGGGCATACATCAAATCCCAAGATCTGACTAAGATTCTAATTGATTTTATTCAATGAAGGTTAGAATAACATTCACCTTTGCGACTTTGAAATTGTTAAGTCAAATTCACGTTAGAATAGTACTCGCAAAACTTCACAAGTGTCAAGTCTCCTGTCGATTCACACGAACCTTCTTTTTCATTTAAAGCTTTCTCTAATGGAAGCTAATGGCCCTTCCAAATTTCCAGCTCTAGTAATCTTGAATAAAGATCCAATCTTTATTGATCAAGAACCTTTCTTAATGAACAAGATGAATTCTTGCTTTTCATCAAGATCCAATCAAGAAGATAAAAGAAGAGAGAGATGGGTGTGTGACCGTACACCTCAAGGAGAGAGAAGGGAGGGCGTGAGGTTTTTGGAAAGGGAGAGAAGAAAAAATTTTGGAGAATTATGTATCTTAAAGGGCTGGGCATCCAATCCTTTATATAAGTTCTCTCTTGGTTGCTTGAATTGTAATCCAATTATAATTCATTAACCTTATCCTAATCCAATTAGGATTCCTCAATAGTTTCCTTTATTGATTATTCTCCTAATCCAATTAGGATTAATCTTAAAAGAAACCAACCTTATCCATGAGTAACTAATCTTATCCTTATCCAATAAGGAATCTTGAATTAGTAACTAACTAATGGAATCCCTAACAATTAGGGAATCTTTAATTAGTAACTAACTAACCTTATCCAATAAGGTGTTAATTAATTAGAAACTAATTAAAATAAAACTTCCTCCATAAAGTGGGCGTCCCACCCTAGGTGGGTCCCACTCCACACGCCCAAAGGGTTTCCAAAACCCTCTTGATCACTTGAATTATTCTTTTATAATAATTCCCAATGGGTCCTACCCATTTGGTTTTTCACATCTAATATGATTCCACCTTTTAGAGCTTCACTATACCATATAGTGATTACTTAGAGAAATTAATTAATTTAATTATAAATTAAATTAAATACTTTAAGAAGGTCCTTGTGTGTGAGATCTAAAGGGATCTCCTATTTCCGGTTGTGGGACCAAGTACTTCATCTTTTTGATTGAAGCATTGTTACTAGGAAACACCTTTCCTAAAACTCCATTAGGATTATAGAATGTTATCTAAGTCCCTGGACTTCCACCAATCACAATTAATGTCCATTAACACAATGTAATTAACCTCCAGAAATTAGAGAATTGCTTGTAAGTACCATCTCACAATATATTTACAAATAAATCCTTCCACATTCCGATATCAATTGTAAGCTTACGGGATTGGAACAATTCCACTGTCTTAGTCCCTAGCTTATGAATAGAACTCTTTCTCATGATTACTTTTCATTGAACTGAACCTCCAAAACACTTTTGAAGAAACATTAGAAAAGAATTGACATATATATTTATATATACTTTTCCATATTAAAAATATCAACTTCGATAAAGACCATTTTACCGGGAAAACCACCAATACTGGATTTAACAGTTCAGTTCAACAAGTATCACCTTGATATCATTATCTCCAATTAAGGAGTTGTGGATTCCTTATTAAGTGCTTACACACTTCTCCAAACATAGTGTACATGACCCAACGTACCCGGAGTTAGTCCTGTGTATTGGACATTGCCGATTGGCACATCAAAGCCATATAGACAAATGTCTGAGAAGATGTTAACCTCTCAGGTCTAAGGACAATTTTTCAAATGGATAACCCTAATTCAATCTGACAGTGTATTCCATAGGGTATCCACTAGTGACCCCGTTCAGTATTATGTACTTGCTACATATACTCACATGTTAGTCAAGAGTCACCACTCTCTGTGAATGAGATTCATCACACTATCTCATAGAACTACACATGTGCAAGCCATGATAAAGTACGGCGCCCAACCAGTACTCTAGAGGCTTCGAACAATATTAGGTTTACAAGGAACCAAAAAATCATATCTCCTCGCAACCTTTGCATGATTTTCCTACAATGTTACCTATGGAACTTTATGTCTTCATCATATGAGACAGTAATTAATATAAATACCCTTTATAATTGGTTGTGTGAATATGATGCTTGTCTAATCAACATAGAAAAGTCTCTTATTGGCTTTCGAGGGCATATATGTCCAACATGTCTGGTAATTTTTCTTGTAGCACGGTACTATAGCCTCGCCGTCCATGTTTAAGCTCAGAATGCGCTAAATTTTCTCCAAAGTCGGACATAGTTCGTTTTTATCGAAATGAAAGACCATGTTCAAGGGATTCCAACACTGGATTACAGTTTTTAAGAGGTGCGGATCTGGGTTAACCATGGATAGGTCTAGGACGGATCCCAATTTGTAATACTAGGCCCAAAGCAATCGCTGACCGGAAGAAAGGGCCTCTACCACTTTCTGGAGGCTTTGATCACATGCCCCCTTAAAAGTCAAATGCACGGGCCTCAAAGCTTGACCAGTTGTCTTTACGATCCTTGAAGGACCTGTCATCTACCTCAATAAGGACATACTCGATGAGTATACTGTGAAATGCAGATGGAAATACAAAAGATGATGCAAATTTGATTTTTTTGATTGCGTGTGACAAACCACATGTGATCCGATAGGGTAGTCAGATAGAGTTCCAGTGTGCTTTAACCCGGGTTCTTGGGAACCGGAGAACTTATTAGATCAAGGTTAGGGGTAGGCCTGGAGACGGCCTATCCACCTAGGATTTGAATCCCATATGCTATGTCAGGACACGGGGTCGGTTGTGTTTTATTACAAGCACAGGTAAGGCTCAGTACATGCCCCTGGATGGGTGATTACTCGGGTAAAGTGTCCAGATAGCCAACCAAGATTGGGGACAGGTATAAGGTGCAAGCAGGTTAGGGTTAGGAGACCCTTCCGGATGGACTACTTATAGACTATACCCTAACCTAGGCTATATGTATGAATGTTGGTGTATGCAAGTGTGTTCCTAAGGATGGGGGGGTCACTTAACACCGTATATACTGCTCCCCAGTATAGAACATACCTGAAAAGGGATGATTGGTGTATGCGAGAGCGTTCAAAACCGTTTTCAAAGGGTCATCACCCAGCAGGCAAAGTTCCATGGACCTCCAAGACTTTTAAGCCACTGACAACGAGGATCATCATCCAGCGGTTTTTAAAATAATAAGCATGTCTAAGGGTACCGGGTTGATTACACTACTATGGTATGCATGAGATGTACAATATACAAATCATCAAAGAGGTGTAATAATGATTAGTATTAAGTTAAATACTAAAACATTTGTTTAATTTGAGGTTTATTTTGGCTTAAACCTAGGTTCCGAGTTGAACCTTGAGATGACTTCCCCAACAGAGTTGCCAGAGTTATAAGCACGGGTTTCGAAACCCTAGAAAATCTCACGAGATTAGAGTTGCCACCTATTTATTCAGAAGGAATAAGTCCCCGGGAAATATTGGATAAGGTCTTGGTCTCCGATCAAAGATCAGGGTAAGAGGTTTGGTTAAGTTTAGGGAAATGGTTAGGCACCCCGACACTTCCACTTATAGTGGTTCCCTACTTGCTAGGTTTAAGCCAAATTAAAGTTCAAAATTAATCAAATGCCTAAGTGTTTAAGTTAATACTAACCACAAGAAAAAAAAGTTAACTAGGGTCAAACTTGGGTTGGGTTGCCTACGTACTCACATTGGGGTGAGATCAGATCGAGCGTAGTTCTATCACTTGAGCCCATGCTAAGGCTAGGGGGTGTGTGTGTGTCCACCAAGGGTGGCTAATGGGCCTAATCCGGTGATTAGGGTTTTGCTTAACCAAGGTTGGTCAATGCAAATGGTTGAGCTCGGAGGCCAAGGGTTGAGCCTAGAGGCTAGGGTTGAGGCACGGTAGGCCAAGGATGAAGCCCGGAGGCTAAGGGTGAAGGCCGAAGGCTAAGAGGTGTGTTAACCCAGGGTTAGGGTTGCTAACTCGGGTTAAAAAGTGTTAACCATGGTTAGGGGTGCTAACCATGGTTAAAAAGTCCAAGAAGATCATTTTTGGGTCTTTTGTATTTTTTTGGATTTTTTGAGATTTTTCTAAATTTTTGTGGGGTTAAGTGGTGTTTAACCATGGTTAGAATTTAACCGGGGCCGTTTTAACCATAGTTAAGGGTCAAGGTAGGTCAAAAATGGGCCCAAAAGGTGTGGCAGGGCCTAAAATGGCCTCCTACCAGGTTTGGGCCCTGCACAAAACTTGAGATCAAAATTTACAGAATGGAGGTAATCGGATTACCTCTATTATAGCAAATTTTTAAACCTAGTTTGTGGGGGTTTAATAGGGGTTAGGGATCACCCCTGAGGATAGTGAAGGCACAGGGAGAAAGCCTGGAGTGCAAGGATTCTAGTGGGCCTGGTCTCAGCCTATGAGCACTTCGGATGTGGGCCCCATAGGGGCCCAAAGTTAACAAAAAAATGGTCTATAATGTCGGCATTTAAACTGCCGACATTAAGACCAGCACTGCTAACCCATGTTTGAGGCCATGGTAACCATGGTTAGCCTCAAAGTTAGGCCCTAAAATTTTTTGCAGGGAGGTAGAGGGGAGTCAGTGCTTCCCAAAGGGCCTAGAGTGGGCCCAAGAGGATGAGGCATGTGGGCCCAAAGTCATAGCAAAAGAATGAACAGTCTGTCGGTAAACAGACTGCCGACAGGGAGGTAGGTTGAGTTTGCAAACCAACTAACCCTAGTTAAGGGTTGAGTTAGGGCTTGAAACTTGGTGGGGGGTTAGCCAAGGTCCAGAGGTATCCAACTATGGCCCTGGAACTGACCAGGGCCTGACTTAACATAGGTTAAGAGGGAGTTATAGGGAATACAAAATGGGGTCGGTAATGGTATTACCGACCACTAGTAGTTTTTAACAAAACAGTATTTCCCCCGTTGAAGGTTGCACCAGCTGGGGTCTAGGAATTCCCTCATGGATTGAGGGACCCCCAGACCCCAAGGGTACTATCCATGCACACTGGAGGGGTATTGAACCCATGTCACACCTCAAGGGTATCCCAACACCCATGAGGAAGGTGGGGGATGCCCTGTCATCGATTAACATGCTACAAGAAACATAAATAAGATGATAAATGGGACCCCTGGAATAGGACCAGGGTTCCCTTACAATGATGATCAATGATGATCAAAGGGGGTGAAAGTATGCGTCTTTTTAATTTTAGAAAAACAGTTCTTGGGGGGCATACATCGAATCCCAAGATCTGACTGAGATTCTAATTGATTTTATTCAATGAGAGTAAAAATCACAATCACCTTTGTAACTTAGAAATAGATAAGTCAAATCTACGAGAGAATCCTAGATAGAAAAATCCCGAGATAGAATAAGAAGACCGGTAAAACTTCACAAGCGTCAAGTCTCCTTCGCAATCCACATGGACCTTCTTTTTCTTTAAAGCTTTCTCTAATGGAAGCTAATGGCCCTTCCAAATTTCCAGCTCTAGGATCTTGAAATAAAGATCCAATCTTTATTATCAAGAACTCTTTCTTGATTAACAAGATCCTTGATATTCTTCTTCTTCTTTGTATTCAATACTTGGAACACAAGAGAAGAGAAGGGGGAAAGGGGCTGACCGTACACCTTAAGAAAGGAGAGGGGAGGGCACGAGATTATGGAGAGGAGAGGGAGAAAAATGTGGAAATTATCTTATCCCCAAAGCCTTGGACGTCCACCCCTTAAATAGAGGGTTTGGGTTGCTTGCAACTCAAGAGTCCACTTTCTAATCCAATTAGAATTCCTCAATTTGTTTCCTCTTTGATTTCTCCATAATTAATTAGGATTAATCAAAATAGAAACTAATCTTATCCATTAGTAACCAACTAACCATATCCTTATCCTAATCTAATTAGGAATCCTTGATTAGCAAGAAACTAATAGAATCCCTAACAAATAGGGAATCTTTAATTAGTTACTAACTCTAACTAACTAATTAACTAACCTTTTCCAATAAGGATATTAGTTATTTAGAAACTAATTAAATAAATAATAACAATTATTATTTCCTCCATGAAGTGGGTGTCCCACCCTAGGTGGACCCCACTCCACATGCCCCCAATGGGTTCTAAATCCTCTTGGTTACTTGAATTATTCTTTTATAATAATTCTCAATGGGTCCTACCCATTTGGTTTTTCACATCCAATGTGATTCCACCTTTTAGAGCTTCACTATACTATATAGTGATTACTTAGAGAAATTAATTAATTTAATTATAAATTAAATTAAATACTTTAAGAAAGTCCTTGTGTGTAGGATATAAAGGGATCTCCTATTTCCAGTTGTGGGACCAAGTACTCAACCTTTTAGTTAAAGCATTGTTACTAGGAAACACCTTCCCCACACTCTATTAGGATTATAGAATTTTATCTATATCCCTAGACTTCCACCAATCACAACTAATGTCCATTAACACAATGTGATTGTAGAGCCCCGAAATTTCATTTCACTAAGAATGAATAGTGTGTGAATAGTGCCCAAGTGTGGTTTTGTACACTTATGGGTCTTATGTTAATATATGTGTTTGGAATTATGGCGTATATGTTCCAATGGGTTTATATGTCCTTAGGGAATGTGTTGAAAGCATAAAAGAGTGTTGGAAGTGCATTGGGGAAGATTCGAGTGGTGTAAACAAGGTTTTTCAGCAAAGCAGGGGTCGACCGATCGCTCGGTCATTACCTGCGATCGATCGGTCAACTACCGATCGCTCGATAGCTGTCGCACGGTCAACTTTTTTGTATGGGGAAAAATTCCAGAGAGTGTGTTTTTGACCGATCTCTCGGTCATAACACCGATCGACCGGTAAGCCACCGATCGCTCGGTCCATACCACCGATCGATCGGTCATACGCAGATTTTCTTCATTAAGGGTGTTTAAGACTTTAACCATCACCCTTTGCCTATAAAAGGGTAGGGTTCGTGCCTTAGGGTTTCACAAACCCTTTGTGCATTGTTTTTGAGGGATTTGAAGAAGAGAAGGAGGAGAGGACCTTGGTGATCGTTCAAGCTTGTGGAAGATCAAGTTCTTCCTTTCCATTTGGTGTTTTCCAACCAAGAACTCACTGTTCTTGCTTGTTCCAGCCATTGGGAGTCAAACTCATTGATTTCTCCAAGGTAGATACACTCTACTACAATCTTGCAATCCTACTAGTTACTAATTATGATTCTTCTTATCTATGCCCTATCTATATGTATTGATTTTATGTATGAAAAGGTGTGATTATATACTTGGATGAAGGTTACTATTATGATGCACTCTAAGTGTTTGATAAAATACCTCTAAGGGATTCTATGCTTAAATACGATGATTTTTCTTATTAAGTGCATATGCTCGCATGTCTCGCATAAACCGATGGTTTTCATGCATTTCTCCAAGTACAAACAAAGGTTTTTCACGAAAAAACGAATAATGAATGATTCTAAGTAACTCTATGATTTCTCTAAGATCGTTTCACAAGCTCTAAGGATCATACCATGCTCACAAGGAAACTCTATGATAATGCTCTAAGATCGTCTCACAAGCTCCACGGATCACAATGAAATTCTCTAAGATCTCTAAGGTTATGCTCTATGGAAATGCTCTAAGGTTATTGCTCTATGCTCTATGTCTCTACGGATCATAATGACTCTAAGTAACTCCATGAACTCACAAGAACTCATAAGGCTATGATTATCGATTGACTCACACGGTTACAGTTTTGGTTTCGAATATTATCTCACATACGTTTTCACGGTTTCCATGCTTTAAGGGAATTTACGGATTTCATTCTCCATGTCTTGTATGCTCCATGCCTAGCCGCTTTATTGTTATTAGTTTGTATACACTGAGTATTCCATGCTCAGTCGATATTGTTATGATCGGCAGGTGCTCGGGTTCCATTCGATTTGTGTGGGGAAGAACCTTGGGTCGAGGAAGAGTACTGTGACCCGGAGCCTTCCATGGATCACTATCATGACGATGGTGCTTTAGATAGGAGTCGTGACTTCGATTTCTGTTGATCGACCGACTTAGAACTTGTGTCTTTTTGTTATGTGAGTGTGGGGTTTGTCCACTCCACTTTTGGGTTTCTCACACATGTATACTTGTTGGTTCTTACTTGAGCCAAGTTATAGGAGTATTCATTTTGCTTCCGTTATGTTAGTATTTTATTTTCCGCTGTGCATTGTATTTCGTTTCCGCTATGTATATTCAGGTACTCTGACAGGTTTCCACGTGTGCCTTATGTATCATAATGGAGGTATGATATGGCGGTCACGAGTCAAAGTACCCTTAACTCCTAGGGGGTATTTTGGGTCGTGACAGTGATTAACCTCCAGAAAATAGAGAATTACATGTAGGTATTTCTATCTCAAGATTTATTTACAAATAAATCCTTCCACATTCCGATATCACTTGTAAGCTTCTGGGATTTGAACAATTCTACTGTCTAGTCCCTAGCTTATGAATAGAATCCTTTCTCATGATTAATTTTTAATTGAAATGAACCTCCAAAACACTTTTGAAGAAACATTAGAAAAGAACTGACATATATATTGATATATACTTTTCCATATTAAAAATATCAACTTCGATAAAGACCATTTTACTAAAAAGCACCAGTATTGGATTTAATAGTTCAGTTTAACAAGTATCACCTTGATATCATTATCTCCAATTAAGGAGTTGTGGATTCCTTACTGAGTGTTTACACACTTCTCCAAACATTGTGTACATGACCCAACGTACCCGGAGTTAGTCCTGTGTATTGGACATTGCCGATTGGCACATCAAAGCCATATAAACAGATGTCTGAGAAGATGTTAACCTCTTAGGTCTAAGAAAAATTTCTCAAATGGATAATCCTAATACAATCTGACAGTGTATTCTATAGGGTATCCACTAGTGATCCTGTTCAGTATTATGTACTTGCTACAGATACTCACATGTTAGTCAAGAGTCACCACTCTATGTGAATGAGATTCATCACACTATCTCATGAACTATACATGTGCAAGCCATGATGAAGTACGGTGCCTAATCCGTACTCTAGAGGCTTCGAACAATATTAGGTTTACAAGGAACTGGAAAATTATATCTCCTCGCAACCTTTGCATGATTTTCCTACAATGTTACCTATGGAACTTTATGTCAGCATCAAATAAGACAGTAATTAATATAAATACCCTTATATAATTGTTTGTGTGAATATGATGCTTGTTTAATCAACTTAGAAAAGTCTCTTATTGGCTTTCGAGGGCATATATGTCCAACAATGGGTTTGTTACCCTTGTATGGTGTCCACAAGCAGTCGTGACCCAAAACCCACCCTAGGAGTTAGAGTGAACTTTGGACGACTAATCATGGCTTACATGACTTGCTTGACAAACCAACCTGTAAAAACCCACAGAGCATATACAATAGAGGATATAAACAGCGGAAACATACTCTAACATAGCACAGCGGAAGTTTAAACAAACCTCTATGTATATACGAATCCAAGTTTACACAAAAGGAATCCAAAAGAAAGTGCGGACAGACCCGCCAAAATACATGGATATATAATCACTCATGCTCACCCACAGCTAATCCACTCAGAATCTAACACCACCTACTGATAACCCTCTACGGGAGGTTCCTCCAAAGGCTCCTCGACGTACTCCTCTTCCACCCATGGACCAGGAGCACAAACATCAAATGGAGCAGCAGCTCCCTCAGAACCTGCCGACATAAGAAGTACGGCTGAGCATGGAATACTCAGCGGGTACTAAATACTAACCAACAGTCATAGTATACAGATAGCATACATAAAGTAGGAAACAAATTTCATATATAGAACATGAACAATTTATATCATACAAGGAAGTAAAGCAATTTATAATCATGCTTGTATTTCGTAGAAAGCCGATAAAACCTCTTGAATACATCGTGCACTTGACTTGGCTTGAAATATCTTTTCGTACTTGAAAGCTTGTCGTGTTTGTCTTACTTGATCTTGTCGTGCGTGTCGTACGTGTCATGTCATGCATGTCATGCGTGCTTGCTTGTGATCATGTAACTTGTGAGATACACTTGTGAGATATCCTTGTGAGATGCGCTTGAGAGATGCCTTGAGAGGGAAGGGAGACCCTTCTTTATGCAATGCACTTGCGAGGGAAGGGAGACCCTTCTTTATGATATGTATGTACTTGCGAGGGAAGGGAGGCCCTTCTTCATGATATGCACTTGTGAGTGAGGGGAGACCCCTCACGGAATGTTGGTTCTTGTTTTCTTGTGAAAAGCGAGGTAAAACATATCGTAGGATATGTCCCACCTCTAACCATGTTCTTGAAAACCTCGATAAATCATGTCATGCATGCCGTGCTCGTGGGAACCGTGTACATACTTGCATTTAAATATAAAGATGACATTTGGGTAATTTCACAACACATATAACATCAATGATTGAGCAATGTAATATTCATATCATTTAGGGAAAGCAAGAAAACACACTATCATAGGCCCTAGCAATATTCATAATTTATTAGGCATGCATTTCCTAATTTACAACTCACTTTATCCACCTTGGCATTTCATCAAACATGGTGTGTTCATTATTCATTATTCATTTAAACCTAAATCATGCTTTTCTAGGTGGGTTATGCTCACATCACACTTGTATGTTCATTATTAGTACAATGCCCTTTCCCATTCATTCATCACATCATCCACATGGCATCCATTTGCCAACATCCACCTCCATTCACCATTCATACCACCAATCTCATAACACATATATAAGCGAAGGAAAACAAGAAGAAATAAAGGAAAAGAGAAGCTATAACTAGGAGGGTAGCAAAGAATACCGACCTTGATCAAGTGAGGAAGAAATCCCCCTTCCAAAAATGACCGTGAGTTGCTGCCCTAGCTTGAGGAGATGCTCCTCACGAGTTTGTGCCTTGATCTTGAAGAAAAATGGGCTTGAGTTGAGTGTGGGTTCACAAACCCCTTGATTTCTCTCCAAAATGGAAACCCTAGGTTGGAATCGTCTTCTCCCCTTTCTCCTATTCTCTCAAACTCTCTAAGTTTTGAATGATGCCCTAAAGGCTCGGGTTAAACTCTTAAGGTAAGAGTGAACCGACCAAAAGACCATAATACCCTTACTGAAATTTCTGCAAAAACACGAGTGCCGAACACATTGTGCTGTGAATAGTGCTGAACACGTTGTGCTGTGAACAGTGCTGAACACGTTGTGCTGTGAACAGTGCCAAACACGTTGTGCTGTGAACAGTGCTGAACACGTTGTGCTGTGAACAGTGCCAAACACGTTGTGCTGTGAATAGTGCTGAACACGTTGTGCTGTGAACAGTGCCAAACATGTTGTGCTGTGAAGGGTGCCGAACCCGTTGTCACGTTGTGTTGTGCATAGTGCTGAGCTCGTTGTCCGTTGTCTTATGTACAACGTACCCGTTGTGAGCTGTACAACGTACTCGTTGTTTGCTATACAACGCACACGTTGTCTGCTGCACGACGTACCTGTTGTCTGTTGCACAACGGATGCACAACGTACACGTTGTGAGCTGTACAACGTACTCGTTGTTTGCTGTACAACGTACACGTTGTCTGCTGCACGACGTACCCGTTGTCTGTTGCACAACGGATGAACAACGTACACGTTATCAGAGCTAGAGCTACGTCCTTAGTGCCTTCCGAGCTACGTCCTTAGTGCCTTCCGAGCTACGATTGCCTGCAAGTCCAGACTGTTTTGGCCATATCTTTTGACTCATTCGTCCGATTTTGACGATTCAACTTGCGTTGGGTTCGTACTTCGAAAAGGGACATTTTTGATGTTTCAGAATTTTCAATTTCTTCCTTATTTATTAATTATACCTCTTTAAAGGCAAAATAGCAATGAAAGTGCCATGTATTAAGCATGAAAAGTCTGGGGCTCTACACAAGCGGCTGGATTTGGAGGTTGCAGCTGAGCAGCAGTGATGCAATGTATGGGGGAGCTAGGACAGACTAGGGGTTGGCCTACGACCTATGTGGATGGGTTCTCAAGTAGAGGATAGACCGAGAAGAGGTGTAGATGGACTGGTGGAGCTCGGATAGGGGTTCTTCACTGTTTTTTTTTTAACCGGGGGAGACGGTAAGTGGTGGTGAAGAGTGGAGCAAAGACAGGGCTTTAGGTCTTCTGGGGATGGTTTTAGGGGTGATCCTAAGGCCTGGCTCGAGCTGAGGTTGCTGGAGGTGGACAGGCTAGGCTGGTTGTGATTTTGGCACAGGTTGGAGGTAGGTGAGAGGCATCCTTTGAACTGAGGGATGGCTTAGGATTTACAGAGGAGAAGGGGAGGTCCTTAGGGGCTGCATGGGTATTAAAAAAATCATAGGGGACCATTGGGAGCAGCCCCAAGATGGTGCAGGAGGGTGGCTGTACACGGTTGCAGAGTTACAGGTAATGGCGGTAATTGGATTACCGCCATTACCAAGCAAGGCTATTGTAGGTGTGGCGGTAATCCAATTACAACCAGGTTTGGGTTTTGCCTCTTTGGGCCACACTTTTGCGCACATGGACAGAAAGCAAGTTTGGACTTGCATTTTTGGTGTTTGCCTACCCATTTTTGAACTTGAGGTGGTGTGGGCCCCACCCTAGTTGGCCCCTATGGGTTATGGGCCCTTGCTTGGGCCCAAGAAGGCTTTTCTCTATGGTTTTGAGGCTTGGATTTTGCTAAATGGTCTTTGAGCCCGTGAGGGCTCATACCTAGGTTTGGCTAAGGTTTAGGCTAAGGCTAGGTCCAGGGCTAGGTTTAGGGCATATCTAGGGTTAGTCCTAGGGGTTAGCTAGGGCTCACCCAGGGTTTGGACTAGTGTTTAAAGGTTCAGAGGTAATGGGCCTAGCGCCCAAAGGTTGATTTCTAGGGTTTGAGGGTTATGGGGCCTACCTAGGGTTTAGCTTAAGGTTCTAGAGGGTGTAAAAATTGGTGCTTACAGGGAGTTTTTTAGTTAAATAATTATTAATTATTTAGTCCTTATCTTAAGGGATTAGATTCCAATCTTGGAAAACAAAAAACAAAGGGATAAGATTAGTTGTTATCAAAAACTTGGAGTGCAAGACTTCCCAAGGCTGACGCCCCCCTCTAGCTCACGCCCACCTCTTTTGGCTTTCCAATTTGATTAGAATCCATAATTGTTAGAAAGTTTGTTGGTATCCCTAAAATCTAGGGAATTAGTTATGAAAAATCTTAATTCCGTGAACCTCAATTCAATGTATGAGTTGAGAATCTACAAGTTGGAGGGGTTGGTTAGGTTTCCCTAATAGTCTGTCTACCCTTTTTGATGTTTTTAAATTAAGTTATTTAACTCAAGGGGAGATGATAATCAAGTGCGGAATAAGGAAAACCATGTGTTGAAGGAGCGGTTAGACAAAAACACAGGTCGTCCATAGATAGCAGCCATAGACGATCCTAAGTCGTTAATCTTGGCATGTCAAGAGTATAGATAACTATGGTTGTGGTCTGTATATTCTCCACTCGTAGGCAGAAATAGAGAGACTTAAAACACATGACAAAAAGCATCAAATTCCAAAAATAAAATTGGGTGACACTTAACATATAAATTTCAGAGATAGCCTATATTGAAGAAATTTGATGAATACCACAAGGATTATGAGGTAATACCCATGCATCAACACAACACCCAAAAACAATAAGCCATTGCGAGGAGACAAGGTATAAAAATTTACCTGCCCACAGTTCCAGCTAATGTTATGATTCTCTCCGTCAATATATCCTTCCCCATTTGGCAAGTTATGCTTGTTGTTATACATCACTAGATCAGCCAAATTAAATCCATCATGTGCGCATACAAAGTTGATATTGTTGCAAGGTTTCCTTCCTCCTTCCTGATTAATATCATAAGTGAGGGATATTAATAATTTAATACTACCAGAATAAATTTCGCAGATACAATATTGAGCAATTCCGAATAATAGATCGAACTGGAAACACAGCGGGAAATGGTATGAAAGAAATGGTCTTTTAATTCAGGTTTGAGACCAAAATCTAGGAATATCAGGAGGTTTACATTCTTAACCAAACGAATGCATCAGAAAAGTCTATATGATAGCAGAGAATGTGACATCATCCAACAAAGGTTTGATGACTATATGCATGAGAAAGTAATCACCTGGTATAGATTTGGGCTCCCACATAGGCATTCAGCAAAAGCCCCTGAAAATCCATCTGTAGCCTTGATAAATTGCCGCACTGTATCACGATACTGAAATTTATAGGAAATTGCAAATCAAACACATATTGAATCCTTAAGAAGAACAAAAATATTTTCCTATTATGTAATATCAATAAAATAAAATAAAATAAACTTAAAAAGAGTACTGTGACGCCCTGAATCTTTGGCTCAATAAATAGCCGGATGCTCACTTTCTAATGGAGATGCTTTATTTTCAAGTAGTAAAAAGAATTTTAGCAAGGAGGAAGATAAGGGTAGAGTTTTCAAAAATCATTCAAGCAAACATAGTGAAGGAGAATCTTCTGGTATAAATGATGGAAATCGGAAAGGTGTCAAGTGTTACCGGTGTGGTAAACTTGGGCATATTAAAAAGAATTATCGTGTAAAATTAAAAGGTGGAAATGTAGCCCAGAAGGAAGAATCTAAAGGAGATGAGGAATGGGGAAAGTACTTCATGGCGGGTACCACTTCGGTTGATGCATTGACGGCAATCAATTTTGAGAATGATTAGATCATTGATTCCGGTTGTGGGCATCATCTCACCGGTGATGATTCTAAGTTCTCAAACTTCCAAGACTATAATGGTAATGATGATATTATCATGACGGATAACTCCATTCAACCCATGGAGAAAGGAGTTGTTACAATCAAGGGTGATGAAAAAGAATCTTTTCTCTGTTGCAAATGCTATGGATTTGGGATATGATGTCTTGTTCGGACCTCAAGATGTGAAGTTTCTCCAGAACATTTCAAATTTGAAGGCGGACATCGTCCATACCGGTAAGAGAGTTAAAGATTTATTTGTTTTATCTTCTATTACCTCATTTGTTGATAGAATGAGTACAAATGATAGAGCATGGTAGATTAGGGCATCTTAGCATAGATAAATTGAAAGTTATGGTATTAAAAGATTTGGTGAATAGATTACCTAAGTTGACTACTTTTGGTAATGGTGAAGTGTGTGAGGGTTGTCAATATGGTAAGGCACATTGCCTTCAATTTGATAAATCCTATATAAGTGCAATGCCCCATTGGAGCTTATCCAAAGTGATTTGATGGGACCTTGTGCTAAACCTTAACATTCGGGCTATATGTTGTTGTTTGTGGATGATTTTACACGATATACATGGGTTATTTTATAAGAGTGAAGTCGGGTGCATTATTAAAGTTCAAGGAGTTTAAAGTGACAGTTGAAGGTGTCCTTGACAAGAAAATCAAGAGTTTGAGAACGGATAATGGGGGAGAGTTCATTTCTAAAGACTTCTTCTCATTTTGCCAACAGCATGGAATTAAAAGAGAGCTATCTTATGCCTATACACCACAACAAAACTGCGTAGCCGGAAGAAAGATTAGGCACATTGTAGAGACATGCAAAAGTTGGCTACATGCAAAGAATTTACCTAAGGACTTATGGGCGGAGGGTATGGCATGTGCAACTTATGTGATTAATCAAGTGCCCCTTAGCCCAGTTAATATGACATCATCGTATGAGTTAATGTTTGGGGAAAAGCCTATTGTCAAGCACTTTAAAGTCTTTGGTTCAATTTGCTATGTTCATGTGCCGGATGAAAAGAGATCAAAATTAAATGCTAAGGCAAAGAAATGTATCTTCACTGGTTATGATGAAAGAAAGAAAAGGTGGAAGTGTATGGATCCCGAAAACCCATAACTTTGTTGTTTCTCGGGATGTTGTATTTCATGAAGTTTATTCATATTACGTAGTAGATGGTGCTACCAAGGGGAGTGTTGGTAGCAATACTCATGTTCATATTGAACTACAAAGTGAATCAACATTACCAATGAATCCAAGTGCCCCTATGGTATCTAGTGGTTCCTCTTCTTCATCTATGAGGGTGCTATGTGATAGGGGGAGTGGAGTTGGTTGCCATGAGTTGACTGGGCAGCAAGATATTATTGAAGAAGTGCAAGTGCACCACCTCTTAGAAGGTCTAAGAGGCAAATTGTTTTGCCCGCTCGGTATAGAGATGGAAATTTTGTTAGTGTGCACTCTTGTTTTCTTGCTAGCCCTATAGACGATGAACCTTCTTGTTTTGATGAAGCAAAGGGTGTTAAAGAATGAGATTGTGCCATGGATGAGGAGATTAATGCTCTCATTAAAAATCAAACTTGGGATCCTACGCCAAAGCCCAAGGATTTAAAGCCTATCACATGTAACTACAAAATAAAACATAAGACGATGGGAGTGTGGATAGATATAAGGCAAGAATTGTTGCTCAGGGATTCTCTCAAAAGTATGGAGAGGATTATGAAGAAAATTTTAGTCCCTTAGCAAAGATGACTTTGGTTCGGGTTGTGATTTCCTTGGCAGCTTGTTATGGGTGGAAGCTATGGCAATTGGATGTTAAAAATGCATTCTTGTATGACGAGATTGATAGAGACATCTACATGGAGCAACCTAATGGTTATGAATCTCATGCACATCCGGAGTATGTTTACAAACTCAAGAAGACACTCCACGGACTAAAGCAACCTCCTAGAGCTTGGTATGGTAAGATTGCCGTGTACTTAAACTTTTGTGGTTATTTTGCTTCTAAGTCCAATTCTAGTTTGTTTGTTAAGAAGCAAGGAATGTCGCATGTTATTGGTCTTTTGTATGTGGACGACATGATAGTCACATGCAATAATGATGGAGAAATTCCAAAGGTTTGGGCTGACCTTTCTATTTGCTTTGAGATGAAAGATTTCGGAAATCTTAGTCACTTCCTTGGCTTGGAAGTGGAGACTTTGGAGGATGGAATTTTTGTCTCACAAAAGGGCTATGCAGAAAAAGTTATATGTAGGTTTGGTTTAGACCAAAGTAAGCGATTTTCCACTCCTCTTGAGCCTAATATGAAATTAAGACATGCTGAAGGAAAAATTCTTCCAGATCAACCTTATCGGGCTCTTGTTGGTAGTCTCACTTATTTGACTATTACAAGACCGGATGTTGCCTTTTCTATTGGGCCTGTTAGCCGTTATATGTGTCGCGCCCCAAAATACCCCTAGGAGTTGAGGGATACTTTAGAGGTGACTATTTGTACCTGTCAAACCATCCTGTAATGAACACGGCTAACAATAAAACAATAACAACCAAAATCAGGGCATGGAAGCTGAACATAAGTGCGGAAGCATAAACTAACTTTTTCTTTCTATATACGGTCTGTATTCCAAGTTATACATAACATATCAAGGTCTAGGTGGACCTGCCCACCGAACAAAATACAAAATGAGGTACTCTCTCATACTCTCCTCTCAACAGTAGTCGAGGTATGGCCACATGTCTAAATCCCTATCCGCCTGCGACTGCATAATGCTAGGAGGTTCCCTCTCCTCCATGTACTCTTCCTCAACCAAAGGCTCAGGGTCGAGGGCATCCACTGTACCTACCGACATGAAAGTACGGCTAAGTATGGAATACCCAGCGAGTACAAGCTACTAGCTAGCCATTGCAATAACAATCACACAAAAACAACAAGATACAATTCACCACATCAATTGAAACAGTAATAATAAGATAAGATGTAAACATCATGGAAGTAAAGCAAAGTAGTAGTCGTGAAATGCTTACATGAATGCAAAAACCCCGGTAAAACTCGTACTTAAAAACCATGTCTCACTCTTGAAATTAGCCTTTCGTGTTTCTTTCAAAATTTACTAATCATAAATAAAAACCTGTTTCTTGTCTTGGTCTCGCTTGCAAAAGTCATGTATACAGTCTTGTCTTGCCTTGTATACTTGTGAGCCAGAGGCTAGCACCCTTCACTTGGGCTACCAGCCTCCTTGATATTTCATTTACTTGTGAGCCAGAGGCTAGCACCCGCACATCCCTAGGCTGCCAACCTCCTTGATGTTTCATTTACTTGTGAGCCAGAGGCTAACACCAACACAATCCTGGGCTACCAACCTCCTTGATGTTTCATTTACTTGTGAGCCAGAGTCTAGTACCCTTCACTTGGGCTACCAACCTCCTTGACATGTACTTGTTTCATTTTCTTGTGAGCCAAAGGCTAGTACCCTTCACTTGGGCTACCAACCTCCTTGACATGTACTTGTTTCGTTTTCTTGTAAGCCAGAGGTTAGTACCCTTCACTTGGGCTACCAACCTCCTTGACATGTACTTGTTTTCTTGTTTGATTTATCATATACATATACTCTGGAAAACCCGGTTCATGCATGCATGCGTGCTTGTGTGCTTGTCAATAGTGGTAACCATGATGACATGCTTGAATGGGAGAATCACATGAATGTAGCATTTCAATTCCTAACATGTTCGTATGACAATTTAGGCAACATATAGGGCATTTGAGCAATTTATCATTCATAAGACAATTTACATAATTCCTACTTCCATTTCCTTCATAAAATCCATTTATCCCTTGTTTAGTCATTTTATCAAACACACGGTGTGTAACATTTCTTAGTCCTTTCATTTCCTCTTTTTAGTGCATATTTTTCATCAATACATCAAGGTACATTCATTATTTATAGAATGCCCTTTCCACCATTTCATCCACACATCCATACCTTTTATTCTATCTTGTTTATATTTAGGGATTTAGGGAAATTGATACATTTCAATAAAAGAAGAACACAAGATCAAAAGTCATGATTTTCAAGAGAAAAGATCTAGGTTATTGCTAAGGGAGTTAGTAGAGTGTACTAACCTTGAAACTAAAGCTTGATCTTGGATGGAAACCTTGAATGAAGCTCCAACTTGAAAAAGGGGAACCCTTGCTTGAAGGATGCTTGATTGGGGAAGAAACGCCTTGAGGAACACCTTGGAAAATGTTGCCCTAGCTTCGAAAAGGACTCTTCCACGAGCTTGAGGTTGGATTGGAGAAATCCAAGCTAAAGTGATGATTTTGGGTTTTCAAACCCTTGATCCTCTCTCACCAATGAAGCCCTAGGAGAAAACCCTCTTCTCCTCTCTCCTTTTCTCTCAAAATGCTCTAAGGAAGGTGTATGGGGACCCAAAAGCTCGAGCAAGCCTTATATAGCCAAGGGGTGTTGGCCAAAAGACAAAAAAACCCTTAATGAAATTTCTGCAAAACGCGATAGACCGATCGTTCGGTGGTCAGGACCGAGCGATCGATCGCCTACCGAGCGACCGGTGCTCTTGACTGAGTGATCGGTCAAAAACACCCTCTCTGGAAAAATTTCTCATACAAATTAGTTAACCAGTCAATAGATACCGATCGATCGGTTGTGGACCGATTGATCGCTACTTTGGACTGAACGATCGGTTGTGAACCGATCGATCCCTAGCGATCAGTGCTTTGCAGGTTCCAATTGTTTTGGCCATATCTTTTGACTCGTTCGTCGGATTTTGACTATTCAACTTGCGTTGGATTCGTCTTTAAAAAAGGAACATTTTTGACATTTCAGAATTTTCAATTTCTCACTTATTTATTAATTAGACTACGTAAAAGGTCAACTGGCTATGAAAGAGCTATTCATTAAGTACGGAAAAGTTCGGGTTGCTACAATATGCAAGCTCCACATAAGCCACACTTAGAGACAGCAAAGCGGATCTTAAAATAGGTTCATTTACTCTTGACATGAGTCTTATGTTCGAAAAGGGAGTTTAATTCGAATTGAAAGGATATTGTGATGCAGATTTGAGTGGTGACTTAGATGATCGTAAGTCTACCTCCGGTTATGTTTTCTCAGGTGGATCGGCATGTGTTTCATGGTGGAGCAAGAAGCAAGATTCGGTGTCTCTATCTACAACTGAGGCAGGGTACAAGGCTGCTTCTCTTGTCGCACAAGAATGTGTAAACGGCGATTGATCGAGGATGTTTCTTCACAAATCCAAAAACCAACAATTATATATGGTGACAACCAAATTGCTCTCAAGCTTGAGACAAATCCGGTTCCAAACACATCGAAATTGAACATCACTTTATTCAAGAAAAAGTGCTCAATAGATCAATTGAAGTTTTAGAGCAGCGAAGCAATGACAACATTGCCAACATTTTCACCAAGTCGCTCTCTAAAGGTCCATTTGAATTTCTTAGAGTTAAGCATGGTCTCATTTCTAGAAATTCACTTTAAGAGGGAGTGTTAAATTTGTCAAGTGTATTTTCTAGAAAATCTTTGTCCAGTTCTTTATTTTTATTTTGAGGGATGTAGTGAGACTAAATATGTAATTTGTGTTGGGGCATTTTTGTCTTTTTGTACATGGGCCCCACTTGCGCATGTTTGACACATGTCACCATCTCTCTCTCTCTCTTTCTCTCCCTTCCACCTCACCACTTGTCCATAGTCCCATGAGAATGTCCACCTTCATTTAAACTCCCAACTTCCCCTATTCAACCACCACATTAATTTCCTTCAACTACCACCACACAACCACCTCCTTAATTCCCTCAACTCCCCTCATCCTAGAATCTTCTACCTTCATGTATAAATAATAGTGTAGTGGTTTCTCTCTACAAGCATCCAAGCCTCAAAGCCGTAACGCCATAAGTCGTAAGTCCCATCTCCATAAGTCCTTCAAGAGAGAGTAGCTCTTCATCAACATCAAGGTTCCATATCTTGTGCAAATGGTGGTTCAAATCTCATCTTGTAACTTTTATTTCTTGTATCAAGTTATAGTTTCCTCATTTCTTATTTCATCAATTCTTTTTCTTCTTCTTTTGGTAGGGAGTCTTGGGCTAGTATAATTCTACTCTATTTTGAGAAGCAGAGTTCTAGTAATTGGATTTCATCTTTCTCCACACATAAGTCTAAGTATAAACTTTGGCTACCAACCTTGCCTTATACCTATCAAATGATCCATCTACTTTTCATTTGACTGGGAACACCCATTCATCTCTTTTACCATTGTTTCTCTCCGCATTGGTTATTTTAAAGTATCGGTGACAGATGATGAAATGGAAATTGATGATAGTGAAGACACAAACGATCTGTTAGTCGAAGACAATGCTTTGTTGGATACAAAGTTAGTAATAGGATGTTGAGTACAAAACCTCTTATCCTTCCTGAGAGCAATAGGAATATTAGAAAATACTAGAGGCAAAGAAGTACTTACAGGAAGGATTTTACCTAGATCATCCAAAGAGATGATTTAGTCCGGGTCCGTGTTTGCTTTCGCCCTTCTTTGGTAGACTTGAATCTCCCATTGTTTTCTAACATTCTCCTCTTAAGCAACAGTAATAATCATCAAGAGCCAATGATGAGGGAGGTAGGACTAGAATTGGTAATGGAATCCTTCTTCCTTCACACTCACTCTCACCCTGAAGAGAGGAATGATTGAAATAGAATAAAACAAACTCAAAGAATGTAACATCTATAGAGACAGTTTTTTCGAGAAGGAGGATGATAACATTTGTATCCCTTATGATGAGAGGTATACCCAAGGAACTTAGTTCTTTTGAGGCCCAAGATATGCACATAACAAACACAACCAAATACTTTCCGGGGAATTAGAAACAGAGGACTCTTAGGTTTTAAGAGTTGAGAGAGAGACTGAAAGTGCAAAACACAAGAGAAAAATTGATTAATAAGAAACACAACAGTTAAGACAACTTTGCCCAAAAAACCTTTGGCACATTACACTGTAATAGGAGAGCACGAGCTACCTCAACAGATGACGATTTTTCCTTTCAACAACACCATTTTGTTGAGGGGTGTACATACAAGAGTACAGAAGTTAAATTCCATTTATAGTCAAACATTCAATCTGCAGAGCCCCGAAATTTCATTTCACTAAGAATGAATAGTGTGTGAATAGTGCCCAAGTGTGGTTTTGTACACTTATGGGTCTTATGTTAATATATGTGTTTGGAATTATGGCGTATATGTTCCAATGGGTCTATATGTCCTTAGGGAATGTGTTGAAAGTATAAAAGAGTGTTGGAAGTGCATTGGGTAAGATTCGAGTGGTGTAAACAAGGTTTTTCAGCAAAGCAGGGGTCGACCGATCGCTCGGTCATTACCTGCGATCGATCGGTCAACTACCGATCGATCGATAGCTGTCGCACGGTTAACTTTTTTGTATGGGGAAAAATTCCAAAGAGTGGGTTTTTGACCGATCTCTCGGTCATAACACCGATCGACCGGTAAGCCACCGATCGCTCGGTCCATACCACCGATCGATCGGTCATACGCAGATTTTCTTCATTAAGGGTGTTTAAGACTTTAACCATCACCATTTGCCTATAAAAGGGCTGGGTTCGTGCCTTAGGGTTTCACAAACCCTTTGTGCATTGTTTTTGAGGGATTTGAAGAAGAGAAGGAGGAGAGGACCTTGGTGATCGTTCAAGCTTGTGGAAGATCAAGTTCTTCCTTTCCATTTGGTGTTTTCCAACCAAGAACTCACTGTTCTTGCTTGTTCCAACCATTGGGAGTCAAACTCATTGATTTCTCTAAGGTAGATACACTCTACTACAATCTTGCAATCCTACTAGTTACTAATTATGATTCTTCTTATCTATACCCTATCTATATGTATTGATTTGATGTATGAAAAGGTGTGATTATATACTTGGCTGAAGGTTACTATATGATGCACTCTAAGTATTTGATAAAATACCTCTAAGGGATTCCATGCTTAAATACGATGATTTCTCTTATTAAGTGCATATGCTCGCATGTCTCGCATAAACCGATGGTTTCCATGGATTTCTCTAAGTACAAACAAAGGTTTTTCGCGAAAAGACGAATAATGAATGATTCTAAGTAACTCTATGATTTCTCTAAGATCGTTTCACAAGCTCTAAGGATCATACCATGCTCACAAGGAAACTCTATGATAATGCTCTAAGGTCGTCTCACAAGTTCCACGGATCACAATGAAATGCTCTAAGATCTCTAAGGTTATGCTCTATGGAAATGCTCTAAGGTTATTGCTCTATGCTCTATGTCTCTACGGATCATAACGACTCTAAGTAACTCCATGAACTCACAAGAACTCATAAGGCTATGATTATCGATTGACTCACACGGTTACAGTTTTGGTTTCGAATATTATCTCACATACGTTTCACGGTTTCCATGCTTTAACCGCTTTATTGTTATTAGCTTGTATACACTGAGTATTCCATGCTCAGTCGATATTGTTATGATCGGCAGGTGCTCGGGTTCCATTCGATTTGTGTGGCGAAGAACCTTAGGTCGAGGAAGAGTACCGTGACCCGGAGCCTTCCATGGATCACTATCATGACGATGGTGCTTTAGATAGGAGTCGTGACTTCGATTTCTGTTGATCGACCGACTTAGAACTTGTGTCATTTTGTTATGTGAGTGTGGGGTTTGTCCACTCCACTTTTGGATTTCTCACACATGTATACTTGTTGGTTCTTACTTGAGCCAAGTTATAGGAGTATTCATTTTGCTTCCGCTATGTTTAGTATTTTATTTTTCGCTGTGCATTGTATTTCGTTTCCGCTATGTATATTCAGGTACTCTGACAGGTTTCCACGTGTGCCTTATGTATCATACTGGAGGTATGATATGGCGGTCACGAGTCAAAGTATCCTTAACTCCTAGGGGGTATTTTGGGTCGCGACAGACTTGGTATCAGAGCTAGTTATGTCTAACGACAGACTTAGTTAGGTCACTCAGGCTTGGCCTAAGCGGAAGTAATTCCTATGAGTTGAACTTAGAACTCAGAAGGACTCAGTTGTCTTAGGCTTGTTACCACGACATAACCGGTATCGAGTGAATCCTTAGGTCAGTATAGGATCCGAGATCGATGTGATCCTATGCGAGGTTCTAGTATAGGCTCTAAAGTATAATTATATGATGATATATATATACCTCGATGTATACTATGTACGGTATAGCATTTCATGATTATTGAATTGCTATATGATATGTGAGGTGTGGTATCCAGGTTAGACTCATGTTTTGCCAAATTTATCTCAGGATTTGATATCATGAGACGTGGCAATCGGGGTCGAGGTTACCATACTCGGAGGGCCGAGAGTGAAGTTCCGAGAGAAGAGGAACCGTTGTATTTCTCAAATGCTATGGACTCCATAGCCGAGACTTTGGCATTGTTGGCAGCGAAGCCTATGCCTACCCCACCGTCCACGCCTGTGCCTACACTGGTGCATCACACCGCGGGGCTCGAAGCTTTTAGGAGATTGCGGCCTCCTACATTCTATGGCACTCTGGACCCCATGGTGGCCGAGTCTTGGATTATGCAGCTGGAGAAGACCTTTCGGGCTCTCCGTTGTACCGATGAGCAAAGGGTAGAATGGGCTTCCTTCGTGATGAAAGGTGAAGCCGAACACTGGTGGAGAGTTGCCCAAAGGCAGAGGAATGTTGCTAAGGCAGGTGTGCCCTGGACTTGGGCGGAGTTCTTAGAGACTTTCAGGGAGCAGTACTTTCCCAGGTTTATTCGGGAACAAAAGGCGAGAGAGTTTATGCTTTTGGAGCAAGGGTCGATGAGCGTAGCCGAGTATGAGGCTAAGTTCACCGAGTTGTCTAGGTTTGCTCCGCACTTGGTGGCTACTGAAGACCTACAGGTCAGGAAGTTTGAGATGGGCTTGAAGGCTTTCATCCGAGATCGGGTGTCCATTCTCCAGGTAGAGTCTTGGAGAGAGATAGTAGGGAAGGCGAAGATCGCCGAAAAGAACGCGGAAGACTTCGTGAGAAGAAGAGACAGTGGCTTCGGGAAGAGCATGTCTCGGGGTCAGTCGAGTAGTTCTTCAGAGAAGAGGACTAGGACTGTACCGTACCAGTTCTCCCAGCCAATGTCGGCTCAGAGACCTTCTTTTGCGCCTCAGGCACCACGTCCTACTGCATCGCAAGCTACGAGGGTTATGCCTCCGGCTTCCTCCGCATCGCAGACATTTGAGGAGTGCGCCATATGTGGTCGTCGGGATAAGACTGGAGATTGCCGAAGAATGTCAGGTGGATGCTTCCACTGTGGCGAGATGGGCCATATGATTCGAGATTGCCCGCGCAAGCAGTCACAGTCTGGATCACAGGGAGTTCGGCCTCCAGGAAGGCAGAATTCACTTCAGGGGTCTTCATCTCAGGCCTCTAGATCCTTGCAGCCTACCCAGCAGCCTCGTCAGGCGAACCAGGGCAGAGTCTTTGCCATGACTGATAGAGATGCACATGCATCTGATGATGTTGTGCAAGGTACGCGCGAACTAGTCTTTGTCGAAGTTCTAATATTGCCATGATATGTTCGTATCTATATATATCCTATGTGGTGTTTTGCGATGTTTGTATCTATATGTATAGTTATGTTATAACTGGGATGATTCAAATTCTCAGGTTCGTTGCTCATAAATGAATGTTTGGCAAGAGTGTTGATAGACACAGGATCCACTCACTCGTTTGTTTCACCAAGCTTTGCCAAAGGCTTTACGTCCGAGCCAAGCAAGCTACCTAGGGAGTTGTCCATTTCGACTCCATTGGGAAAATCTATTGAGACAGATAAAGTGTATCCGGATAGTGTTGTACAAGTCGTGCAGCACGAGTTGCCAGTCGACTTGATCCTTCTGGGATTTCAGGATTGGGATTTCGATGTCATCCTAGGTATGGATTGGCTCTCAACTCACCATGGACACGTGGCGTGTTTCGAGAAGGTGGTGCATTTTAAACCCGTGGGGTTAAAGCCGTTTCATTTCAGGGGACTTCAGAGAAGAGACATCCGCTTTGCAGCTCTTAGTCTCGAGGGTGTAGAAGTGCGAGACTCCACACCCATTCCGGTGGTATGTGAGTATATGGATGTTTTTCCGGAAACCTTGCCGGGATTGCCTCCCGATCGTGCAATCGAGTTTGCGATTGAGCTAGCTCCAGGCACAGTTCCGATTTCAAGAGCTCCGTATTGGATGGCACCTATTGAGCTTAAGGAATTAAAAGAGCAGTTAGAAGAATTGCAAGGCCTTGGTTTTATCCGGCCAAGTGTTTCACCTTGGGGAGCTCCGGTTCTCTTCGTGAAGAAGAAAGATGGATCAATGCGTATGTGCATTGATTACAGGCAATTGAACAAGGTCACGATCAAGAATCGTTATCCATTGCCTCGGATAGACGACTTGTTTGACCAATTGAAGGGTGCACAGTTTTTCTCCAAGATTGACCTTCGATCTGGTTATCATCAGTTGAAGATCAAGAAAGAGGACATTCTGAAGACAGCATTCCGAACTCGATACGGTCATTACGAGTTTTTGGTCATGTCTTTTGGACTGACTAACGCGCCGGTAGCATTCATGGATTTGATGAATCGGGTGTTCAGATCGTCTCTCGATCAATGTGTGATCATGTTCGTAGACGATATCCTTGTGTATTCATAGTCACAGGAGGATCACACGAGAGATCTCCGTCTGGTATTGCAGACACTTCGAGAGCATAGTCTGTATGCTAAGTTGAGCAAGTGCGAGTTCTGGCTGAACAAGGTGTCTTTTCTTGGACACGTGGTATCTGCTGAAGGTATTTCAGTTGATCCTGCAAAGATTGAGGCGGTGATGAATTGGGAAAGGCCGAAGAGTGTCACCGAGATTCGTAGTTTCCTCGGGTTGGCAGGATATTACAGAAGGTTTGTGGAAGGATTTTCAAGTTTAGCAGCTCCGCTTACCTATCTCACAAGGAAGAACACGAGGTTCACTTGGAGTGATAAGTGCGAGGCCAGTTTCTTGGAGTTGAAAAAGAAGCTTACTTCGGCTCCTGTTCTCACAGTTCCATCTGGGAGCGGTGGTTTCGAAGTCTATAGTGATGCTTCACTAGTGGGACTTAGATGTGTTTTGATGCAGCATAAAAAGATGGTCGCCTATGCTTCCCGTCAGCTGAAGGAGCATGAGCAGAATTACCCCACACATGACTTAGAGCTCGCTGCGGTCATTTTTGCACTGAAACTTTGGCGTCACTACCTCTACGGAGAAGAGTTCGTGGTGTTCACAGACCACAAGAGCTTGAAGTATCTTTTCCTCCAGCAGGAGTTGAATATGAGGCAGCGTCGTTGGATGGAGTTCATGAAGGACTACGACTGTTCCATCCAGTACCATCCGGGTAAGGCTAACGTGGTAGCCGATGCTCTTAGCAGAAAACCTTACGGAGTTATGGCTCAATTGAGAGTGCAAGAGTGGAAGTTATTATATGATATGTGTCATTTGGACACTACTCTCAGGCATGTCACCTATGGGCCGATAATGTCCAACGTGGTGGTTAGGCCACAGATCCTGAGCCAGATCAAGGAGTTACAGAATTCAGATGTTGAGTTGCTTGCTTACCGAGACAAGTCGGTGAGTAACGGCAATCAGGAGTTCGCTTTAAATGATGATGGTGCTATCACATTTAAGGGCAGGTTGTGTGTCCCCGTCGACACAGTTTTGAGGGATGAAATTTTGAATGAAGCTCACCGATCAAAGTACACGGTACATCCGGGAGGTACTAAGATGTACCAAAATCTCAAAAAGCACTACTGGTGGCTGAACATGAAGAGGGAAGTCGCTGAGTACGTCGCCAGATGTTTGATTTGCTAGCAGGTAAAAGCCGAACATCAAAGGCCGGCAGGTCTTTTGCAATCTCTTCCTATTCCGGAGTGGAAATGGGAGAACATCTCGATGGATTTCATTGTGGGTTTGCCGCGAACGGCGAAGGGCTCCAATGCTATTTGGGTGATTGTGGACAGGTTGACTAAGTCTGCACATTTTATTCCGTACCGAACTACTTTCAATGCAAATCAGTTGGTAGCCCTATATGTTAAGGAGGTGGTTCGACTGCACGGTGTGCCAGTTTCTATCGTGTCTGATCGAGATCCTCGGTTTACTTCCAGGTTTTGGAAAACTTTCCAGGACGCTATGGGTTCTCGTTTAGAATTCAGTACCGCCTTCCATCCTCAGACCGATGGACAAACGGAGAGGGTGAATCAAGTAGTGGAGGATATGCTCCGAGCTTGTATGCTGGATTTTCAGGGTAGTTGGGAGGAACAGTTGCCGTTGGTTGAGTTTGCCTACAACAATAGCTATCAGGCAAGCATCCAGATGGCACCTTTTGAAGCTCTGTATGGTCGGAGTTGTCGATCACCGCTATACTGGGATGAAGTTGGTGAGAGAAAAATTCTTGGTCCTGAGTTGATAGAGCGGACCGCAGAAAGGGTCAAAATTATCCGGGAGTGATTGAAAAGTGCTCAGGATAGGCAGAAGAGCTATGCGGATATACGCCGCAGAGATTTAGAGTTCCGAGTTGGAGATCGGGTCTTTGTGAAGATTTCGCCGAGTCGGGGAATCATGCGATTCGGGATGAAGGGAAAGCTCAGTCCTAGGTACGTGGGACCATTTGAGATCGTCACAAGGGTTGGTGAGGTTGCTTACAGGGTGGCACTACCGCCTCACATGGCAGCGATCCATAATGTATTTCACGTCTCTATGCTTAGAAAATACATTTCGGATCCGTCTCACGTCATCGCTCTTGATCCTGTTGAGATTCGAGAGGATCTTTCGTTGGTTGAGCAACCAGTTCAGATTCTAGATCGTCGAGATCAAGTGTTGCGAACCAAGACTATCCCTTTAGTCCTAGTGAAGTGGCAACATCATTCCAAGGAAGAGGCTACATGGGAGCGAGAAGCGGAAGTGAAGGAAGAGTACACTCACTTGTTTGAGTAGTTTTCTTTGCTAGTTTTGTGTGTATTTTGTTCTTGTTATGTTTTGGCATCGTTCTAATTTCGAGGAAGAAATTCTTGTAAGGGGGGAGGGATGTAGAGCCCCGAAATTTTATTTCACTAAGAATGAATAGTGTGTGAATAGTGCCCAAGTGTGGTTTTGTACACTTATGGGTCTTATGTTAATATATGTGTTTGGAATTATGGCGTATATGTTCCAATGGGTCTATATGTCCTTAGGGAATGTGTTGAAAGCATAAAAGAGTGTTGGAAGTGCATTGGGGAAGATTCGAGTGGTGTAAGCAAGGTTTTTCAGCAAAGCAGGGGTCGACCGATCGCTCGGTCATTACCTGCGATCGATCGGTCAACTACCGATCGATCGATAGCTGTCGCACGGTTAACTTTTTTGTATGGGGAAAAATTCCAGAGAGTGTTTTTGACCGATCTCTCGGTCATAACACCGATCGACCGGTAAGCCACCGATCGCTCGGTCCATACCACCGATCGATCGGTCATACGCAGATTTTCTTCATTAAGGGTGTTTAAGACTTTAACCATCACCCTTTGCCTATAAAAGGGCTGGGTTCGTGCCTTAGGGTTTCACAAACCCTTTGTGCATTGTTTTTGAGGGATTTGAAGAAGAGAAGGAGGAGAGGACCTTGGTGATCGTTCAAGCTTGTGGAAGATCAAGTTCTTCCTTTCCATTTGGTGTTTTCCAACCAAGAACTCACTGTTCTTGCTTGTTCCAGCCATTGGGAGTCAAACTCATTGATTTCTCTAAGGTAGATACACTCTACTACAATCTTGCAATCCTACTAGTTACTAATTATGATTCTTCTTATCTATACCCTATCTATATGTATTGATTTGATGTATGAAAAGGTGTGATTATATACTTGGCTGAAGGTTACTATTATGATGCACTCTAAGTGTTTGATAAAATACCTCTAAGGGATTCCATGCTTAAATACGATGATTTCTCTTATTAAGTGCATATGCTCGCATGTCTCGCATAAACCGATGGTTTCCATGGATTTCTCTAAGTACAAACAAAGGTTTTTCGCGAAAAGACGAATAATGAATGATTCTAAGTAACTCTATGATTTCTCTAAGATCGTTTCACAAGCTCTAAGGATCATACCATGCTCACAAGGAAACTCTATGATAATGCTCTAAGATCGTCTCACAAGCTCCACGGATCACAATGAAATGCTCTAAGATCTCTAAGGTTATGCTCTATGGAAATGCTCTAAGGTTATTGCTCTATGCTCTATGTCTCTACGGATCATAATGACTCTAAGTAACTCCATGAACTCACAAGAACTCATAAGGCTATGATTATCGATTGACTCACACGGTTACAGTTTTGGTTTCGAATATTATCTCACATACGTTTCACGGTTTCCATGCTTTAAGGAATTTACGGATTTCATTCTCCATGTCTTGTATGCTCTATGCCTAACCGCTTTATTGTTATTAGCTTGTATACACTGAGTATTCCATGCTCAGTCGATATTGTTATGATCGGCAGGTGCTCGGGTTCCATTCGATTTGTGTGGCGAAGAACCTTGGGTCGAGGAAGAGTACCGTGACCCGGAGCCTTCCATGGATCACTATCATGACGATGGTGCTTTAGATAGGAGTCGTGACTTCGATTTCTGTTGATCGACCGACTTAGAACTTGTGTCATTTTGTTATGTGAGTGTGGGGTTTGTCCACTCCACTTTTGGGTTTCTCACACATGTATACTTGTTGGTTCTTACTTGAGCCAAGTTATAGGAGTATTCATTTTGCTTCCGCTATGTTTAGTATTTTATTTTCCGCTGTGCATTGTATTTCGTTTCCGCTATGTATATTCAAGTACTCTGACAGGTTTCCACGTGTGCCTTATGTATCATACTGGATGTATGATATGGCGGTCACGAGTCAAAGTATCCTTAACTCCTAGGGGGTATTTTGGGTCGCGACACAATCAACACCCAATATATATATTCTCCCCTTGATCAAATTGATGAATCTTAATCCCCTTTTAAAATTATGTCTGAATTAACATATAGATTTGTGTGAAATAAAATAGACCTTATCTTTTGATTTCATGAGATAAATCCATGCATATTTAGCATAATCAGCAACAAAACTCATAAAATATCGATTACCAGAGATAGAGGTAACAGGTGAAGGACACCAAACATCAGTATGAATGGTATTAAAACATAGCAAAAATTTTATTAATACTAAGAGAAAAAGAAGCACGGTGATGCTTTGCATTTCACACACTTCGGGTAGAGGTTCGATTAAGGTTTTGTTGGGGTTAGGTTTGAACAGGGATTCGGACAAAGGTTCGATTATGGTTTAGCTGGGATTAGGTTCGAACTGGTATTCGGGTAGAGGTTTGGCTAAGGTTTAGTTGGGGTTAGGTTCGAACCAGGATTTGAGCAGAGGTTCAACCAGGATTTAGTTCAGGTTCGGTTCAAACTGGGATTTAACCAGAGCCTGGACAGAATTTTGACCAGGATTTAGTTGGGGTTCGGTTCAAACCGTGATTCAAGCAGAGGTTCGGGTAGGGTTTTGTTGGGGTTAGTTTCGAACTGGAATTCGGGTAAAGGTTTGATCAGGGTTTAGCTGGGGTTAGGTTCGAACAGGGATTCGGGCAGAGGTTCGACTAGGGTTTAGATGGGTACAGGTTCGAACCGAGATTCAGGTATAGGTTCAAACAGGTTTAGTCGGTGTTAGGTTCGAACTGAGATACAGGCAGAGAGTCTATTAGGGTTTAGCTGGGGTTAGGTTTTAACTGCGATTCGAGCAGAAGTTCGACTAGGGTTTAGTTAGGGTTGGTTCGAACCGAGATTTGGGGAATGTTTTTACCAGGGTTTATCTAGGGTTAGGTTCAAAACAGAATTTGGGCAGAGGTTCAACTATGGTTTAGTTGGGTTAGGTTTGAATCAGGATTTGGGTAGAAGTTCGGCTAGGGTTTAGTTGAGGTTAGGTTTGAACCGGAAGTTGGGTAGAGGTTCGATTAGGATTTAGTTAGGGTTCGGTTCAAACTGAGATTCAGGCAGAGCCCGGGCAGAGGATCGACTAGGATTATTTGGGGTTGGTCCAAACTGTGATTCAGGCAGAGGTTCGGCCAGAGTTATGCTGGGATTATGTTTGAAGTGGGATTCAAGAAGAGGTTCGACTAGTGTTTAGTTGGGCTTAGGTTCGTACCAGGATTCGAGCACAGGTTTGACCAGGGGTTGTTAGTTTCGATCCGGGTTTGGGCAAAGGTTGGCTTGGATTTAGCTGGAGTTAGGTTCGAATCAAGATTAGGGCAAAGGTTCGATCAGGGTTTAGCTAGGATTAGGTTCAAACAGAGATTCGGGCAGAGGTTCACCTAGGGTTTAGATGGGGACAAGTTCGAACTAGGATTCAGGCATAAGTTCAACCAAGTTTAGTCGGCATTTGGTTCGAACTGGGATTCATGCAAAGATTCTACTAGGGTTTAGCTAGAGTTAGGTTTGAACTAGGATTCGAACAGAGGTTCGAATATGGTTTAGCTTGGGTTAGGTTCGAACCAAGACTCGGGCAGAGGTTCGGTAAGGATTTAGTTAGAATTAGGTTCGAACCGAGATTTGGGGAATGTTGTGACTAGGGTTTAGCTAGGGTTAGGTTCAAACTGGTATTCGGGAGAGGTTTGACAAGGATTTAGTCGGGGTTAGGTTTGAACTCGGATTCAGGTAGAGGTTCAACTACGGTTTAGTTGGGCTTAGGTAGGAACCAGGATTCGGCAAACGCTCGACTATGGTTTAGTTGAGGTTAGGTTTGAATTGGGATTAAGGCAGAGGTTCGACCATGTTTAGTTGGGGTTAGGTTCGAACTGGGATTCAGTAGAGGTTCGGCCAGGATTTAGTTGGGGTTAGGTTCGAACTGGAATTCGGGGAGAGGTTCGGCCAGGATGTAGTTGAGGTTTGGTTCAAACCGGGATTCAAGCAGAGGTTCGACTGGGGTTTCGCTGGGGTAAGGTTTGAACCGGGATTGGAGTAGAGGTTCAACTCGAGTTTAGTAGGGGATAGGTTCGAACCGGGATTTGAGCACAGGTTTAACAACCATTTAGCATCTGTTAAGTTTGAACCGGGATTTGGGCTGAGGTTCGTCTATGTTTAGCTGGGCCTAGGTTAAACTGGTATCTGGCAGAGGTTCAACCAGGGTTTAGCTGGGGTTAGATTCAAACCAGGATTCGAGCAAATTAATATACAAAACGAGTAACTATAATCAATAATAATTAGTTCATAACATTATTTCAACATCCAATTCATTCCATCAAGGCATCAAAATTCATTAAAACTTCAACTATCAAGATTAAAAACAAGACTATAATACTCGTATTTATAAAATCATTCATTCTTATTCATCAATTACTCTAAATCGTCATCAAAGTGATTAATATCTGTAAAATCGTCATTCACAAAAAATATTCCAAGATTATCATTTTTTTTTTCGTATTATTCATTTGAAACGGATTTTTTTTGTATTATTCGTTTTAAACTATAATAAGTGTTTTTTTTAAAACAGGTGAGAGCACGGATTCCGGTCCCCACCCACAGTTAGGGGGATTGATTTATTGGACAGATGTTTAGAGTCACCACTAATTTATTCAGTAGGGATAAGTCTCTGGGTAATGGATAAAGTTTTGGTCTGCTCAGAGTTCTAGGTAAGAGGTTCGGTTAAGCCCGAGGAAGGTGTTAGGCATCTCGACACTTTCACTTTTCAGTGGTTCCCTACTTACTAGGTTTAAGCCAATTTAATGTCAAGTTGTTAGTCAAATGCGTTAGGTTTAGTTTGTACTAACTTAAGAAAGGAAAGTTAAACTATGGTCAAACCCGGGTTGGGTTACCTACATACTCACATTGGGGTGAGATCAAACCGAGCGTAGTTCTGGCACATGAGCCCGTGCCGAGGCTTAGGGGAGTGTTGTGTGTGCACCATGGGTAGTTAGGGTCTAGCCCAGGGGCTAGGGTTTGTTGACCTGGTTGGTAAAGTGCATGGTTATGTTGGATTTAGACCCGGTAGGCCAGGGTTGGGCCCGGTAGGTTAAGAGATAATCCCGGAGGCTAGGGGCAAGCCCGGTAAGCTTAGGGTTGGTCCTGGTAAGCCAAGACTAAGTCCGGTAAGCTAGGGTTTGGCCCGGTAAGCAGAGAGAGAAGCCCGGAGGCTAGGGTTTGGGCCCGGTAGGCTATGGTTGGGCCCAAAGGCCAAGAGTTGGACCCGGAGGTCAAGGGCAAGCCCGGTAGGCTTTGGGTTGGGTCCGGTAGGCCAAGGGTGAGCCCGGTAGGCTTTGAGTTGGGCCCAGTAGGTCAAAAGGGGTTTAACCATGGTTAGGATTACTAATCAGAGTTGGGCAAGGTCCAAAGTATGGTTTATGGTCCTTAAGTGTGATTAGTGATTTTTAGGGATTTTTTCCCATTTTCTCAAAATTAAAGAGGGGCTAACCATGGTTAAGACATGGGTTTAACCATGGTTAGTTCGGTTAACCATGGTTAGGCAACCTACAAAGTTAGATTTGGGGTTAGATTGCCATTTTAGATTTTTTATGATTTTTTGAGATTTTTTTAAAGTTCAAATTGGCTTAACCATGGTTAAACTCATCTAACCATGGTTAGATATGCTTGCACAACCCAAAAATGATATTTTATGGAATCTCAGAATATTTTGGAATTTTTGAGATTTTTTGGAATATTTCCAAGTAGTTAGGCCAACTAACCATGGTTAGTTTTTAACCTGAGATAGATTAATCCATGCTCAAGGTCTGAGATGGGTCCAGGGGGTCAAGTTAGGTTTGGTAGAGGCCTCTCATGGGCCTTGGGCCACTGTAAGGCCCATCAAAAACCCAAAAACAAAACTAGCGACAGATTGATTACCGCCAATTTGGACTGGTTTTAACCAGGGTTTAGGAGGTCATAACTCAGGTTAGGGGTGGACCCCTGGGGTCCTGGACCCACAGGGGTGAAGAGCTCAATTAAGGGAATCCCTGGGCCTGCTGTGGGCCCTGCAGGAGGCCTTATGTGGGCCTAGTATGGACCCAAAGTCTGCTCACATAAAATGACAGAATGTCGATAATCTAATTACTGATATTCTGTAAGCTCTTAAACCCAAGCATTTTAACTGTGGGTAGGGTGATGGGGGAAGTCTAAAATTCTCAAGTTAAGCTCAATGGAGGGTTAGGATGCTAACCCATGCCCTGGACAGGACCAAGGTTAGCTCAGGTGGGGTCCACAAGCACTAGAATTGAAACCTTCAGAAATGGTCGTAATAAGTTTAGCGTCATTCCTGGAAACTTTCCAGATTTTGAAAATGCCCTATGGGGCTGGCATAGGGGAGGAACCAGGGGTTCCTTCATGCTACTGCACCACCCTCCTCCACACCCTCGCTTGTAAAATCAAAACTCCCTGATCTGGGTATGCCACTACTCAATCTGGGTACGCCACTACTCAATCCCTCTCCACCGGTGGGACTAACTTCCAGAGATAACCCAATAGAGTATACCACACTGCCCCCCTTCGGAAAAACCCTATCCCGCTTCACAGGATGACTGATCATCTCTGTGTCTCGGTTCCAAATCTTTAGCAAATGTGAGATAACCCCTACGAAGCCTCCCCCTTCCTCTTCGAAAACATAAAGACGACTGCCACTGGATTCGACCCTCCCGAACACTGATTTATAACACCAATAGTCGAGCCCTTCCTCGTCTTGGATCCAGCCCAAAATATAATATTATCCAACCCAAATGAGTCCTCAGGGTCCAAGCCCAAAATCACAGGAGCCATGGCCCCTCCCCCACTAGACCCCCTCTGATTAACTGAGGCCCATCTAAAGATAGGGCTCCCAAACACCCTACCGCTTCTATTGGGCCCAAAGAATCTGGATCCTGGTTCCTTTGAAACTTTCTTCAACCATACTCTCTTCTTCCTTCGACGTACCAATCGCTGTAGATTTCTTTTGCTTTTCTTATGCTTGATCCTCTTCTTGCAAACCTTCTGCTCAACATCTCCTGCACCAGGCTCCCCTAACAACTAATGAGTTCCTCTTCAGGAAAAAACCTCTGCAACAATGGTAATATTGGAGCCATCTGAACTCCTGAAAACCAACTCAGGCCTCTAGTTAGAGGGCGACGCCTGATGCCCTAACCTTGCTGGAGAAGACTCCACCTTCGTCAAACCCTAACCCGCTCCACGTGTCTCTCTCTATGGTGGACACCTTACCACCACCAGTGGTGACTTGCTCCAGCAAAGATTTTGAATTTGCCCCCTCGGGCCTGCACTGGACAACGCAATTTCTGCCGGAGCAACCAACTTCATCACTCTTTAGCACTGAAATCATCAGAGAAATATCGCCAACGCGATCAAGAACCCGTATGGAGCGAGGAATTTTATCTCTACTAGTCGAGACAATTTGAATCTGAGTGAGGCAAAGATCCGACAAATCCAACGAGCGAGAATCGATAACCAGGGTGCCTCCACAAACATTAGCATTCCAAAGGTGCAAAGGTAGCCCGAAAACTCCAATCCAAAATGAATCCTTCAACAAATTTTTAGCGACTTAGTTTGACTCTGACCACCACCGAAGTAATTTAATCTTGCCACCTCCTTTGAGCGTCCTTTCTTCCCAGACACACAGATCTCTTACCGTTGAATGGCGCTTAACAATAATGATGCCTCTGCTGTTAACAAATGAAATTATAGTTTTTCGCTCGTCTTGAGGCAACACTTCGTTAACTTCATTTTCCAACTCGGACCAGCTCACCAGTGAGTTTTGAAACACACAAATCATTGCCAAATCCCACCAACTTGGTTAGCCACAACAGGCAGGACAGGAGTAGACTCGTGAGGAAGACCAACTGATGAAGTAGAAGGCTTCTTGAGCACCAAAGAAGGATCACACAAAGTAGCCGAGAAAACAGGGCTGCTCTGCTTAGGGGTGCTTTGCTTAGTTGTGATAGTGATCGGAGCTACCAACACTCCTTTCCATCCATAACCCTGACTTCCCATCAAAAAAATGATCCATCTCCTCTGACCCCCTGCCGCTGGTATCAACATTAAGGAAATAAAAGCCCCATTGACGTTCCTCTTCCTCTCTGACCTCCTGAGCCGGATGGATTCAGTATTGAATTTTTCCGTTTATGTTGGGATATTGTCAGTAAGGATTTTCTTAAGGTGATGAGAGAGTTTTATGAATCAAGGCGTTTTGATTGAGTGATCAACAACACTTTTGCTGTGTTGATCCCGAAATTCAAAGGTGTTGTAGATATCAAAGATTTCAGGCCGATTAGCCTTGTTAGCAGTGTGTACAAGATTATTTCCAAAGTTGTAGCTCACCATTTTAAGAGAGTGATGAGTCACATTATTTCTCCCCATCAAGGAGCTTATGTGGGAGGCCGTCAGATTCTTGATGGAATTCTAATAGCCAATGAAAGTATCGATGCCAGGATTAGATCTAAGGATCCAGGCATTCTGTGCAAAGTGGACATCGAGAAAGCCTACGATCACGTCAGTTAGGACTTCTTGGGCTATGTGTTGAAGAGAATGGGTTTTGGTCCTAAGTGGTCTTTGGATGCGATGGTGCATCTCATCAGTGTCCTTTTCCATCCTTATCAATGAGAGTTCGACTGGTTACTTTCAGAGTTCTAGGGGTTTGAGACAAAGGGATCTCCTTTCCCCCTTTCTTTTCATTATGGTCTCAAAAGCTTTGAGTAGGATGTTGTCTCGTGCTAACGGAGTGCTCTTTGAAGGTTTTTCTCTCGAAAAAGGAAGGTTAAGGATCTCTCACCTCCAGTTTGCTTACGATACTTTAATTTTATGTAGAGCCTCCCATCAGGATCTTAGTTCTTTGATCGGTTTATTGCAGTGTTTTGAAGCAGTTTTCGGGTTACGGGTTAACCTGTCCAAAATCGAAATAATTGAGGTCAGGGTAGTCCCTGATCTTGATATCCTAGCGGAGAGTATTGGCTATAGGGAGGGGTCCCTCCCTTCGGTCTATTTAGGGATGCCCCTCGGAGCTCAATTCAAATCTAAGGCAGCTTGGGCCCCGGTGTTGGAGAAGGTTGCCAGGAGATTGTCTGGTTGGCAGGCTTCTTTTTTATCTAAGGGGGGGGGGAAGTTAACATTGATTCGCAGCACCCTGAGTAGTTTGTCAACTTATTTCATGTCTACTTTGGTTATCCCCCGCTCGGTGGCTTCGTCTATTGAGCATTTGCAAAGAGAGTTCTTGTGACATGGGAAAGCAGGTGAGTTGAAGTATCACTTAGTCAAATGAAGGCGTATCTATCCCCCAAAGAAGGAAGAGGGTCTAAACTTGAAGCCACTATCTTTGGTTAACAAGGCTCTTCTTGGGAAATTGATTCAGATATTTGGGGAGGAAATAGAGAGCCTCTGACGATCTGTCATTGTCGCCAAATATAAGGAGGTTTCGTGGTGGGTTCCCAAGGATGTATCGAGGCACCATGGGGTGGGTTTGTGGAAGGGGATTATGTCTATGGCCTGCCTTGTCACCCCGAATGGCACTGAGATCAGTTTTTGGAAAGATGTGTGGAGTGGGTCCATGAGGTTGCATGATGATTTTGCCTCTATATTTCGTTTAGCTACTGACGGAAACGCGTCTGTTGGGGATTACATTGACAGAGGTAGTGGGGGGGCAGCTTGGTGTCTTAATCTGAGGCGAGGGTTAAATGATTGTGAAATTGTTGAGTTCAGCAAGTTGCTAGAGCGGTTGGGGCCTCTCCCTCTGGTTTCTCAGGGCCGGGATTACAGAATTTGGTCTCAAGACAACAAGGGTCGTTTTTCAGTGAGATCCCTATTGCAGTTGCTTGAAGTCGGTCCTTCCGTTCCTTTTCCTCATAGAGTTGTGTGGAATCCAGGTATTCCATCTAAAGTATCATTTTTCTATGGAATGCGGTTTTGAATAAAATTTTCAGTGTGACCACTTGAAAAATCGAGGGTGGAGGATGGCTAACCGTTGCTTTTTGTGCCTCCAAGCGGAAGAGACGGTGGATCACTTTCTCTTGCATTGCCCATTAGCTCACAAGATTTGGAGTTTCTTTCTTTCTCGCATGGGCATATCCTCGGTCTTTCCCTCATCCTTTCAAAGCTCCTTATCCTGGTGGGATTTGATAAGTGGGGGAGGATCATGGTTGTCGATGTGGAAGATTTTACCGGGTGCCATCGCTTGGTCTCTCTGGAGAGAAAGAAATACGAGAGTTTTTTAGAACTCTTCTCTCTCTTCCTCTTGCTTATGCGATAGAACTAGATCTATGGCATTGGAGTGGGGCTTAATAAGGCAAGACAGGGAGAGGTTAGACTTGTTGTTTGTCGTAGGAGTCCGCTTAGGTCAATTTGGTGGCCTTTGTTTGATCTTTTCTTTCACGCTTTGGTTTATGTTCTCATGAATTGAGCCTATCTGCATCTCTATACTCTCTTTTTCTCTTATATATTATCGCTTTGTTTACCAATCAAAAAAAAAGTATGAAGACCTTCGACGAGCAAGCACACCTCTCCACTCTATAGTTTTCCTCTTTCAGTCGCACACAATCCGCAACAAACCTAATAAGCCACCAATATACTCACTCCTCAAACTGCAGGAAAATGGAAAATCCCCTACCCCTCTCCACGATCTTTGCAATGAACCCTTCGTCACTATCTTCTCCAACAAACTCGAAGCTCTTGGATTCCACTGTAATTAGCTTCCTTCTTAACATGGTTCCCTTTGAGAAGATGGAGAAACTGGCTTCTTCATTGACACTTTAGAATAAGGTATTTGTCGGCATGTGGCTATCATCCTTGGTTTAATTGGAACTCTCCCCATTCTAAGAGAGGGAATGTTAGTTACAGTTTCTCAAAGTATACATAAAGTTTGATTTGAATTATTCAATACAATAGGACTTGAAAACACACACCTTACATGCCTATTTAAGGTAGTTTCATAATTTTCTTGATTGCTGGATTCAATTTCTAATCTCAGAAATAGATCAGAAATTGCATCATCCTAGGTTAGTTGAATGATCGTGTGTCGCCTAATTGTCCGAATCAAAATCTTCACTTAACAAAATCCTAACCATCCAGTTCAATGGTCATCATGATGGTTAGCTTATAGGGAAAATGTGAAATTTTGATTATTGTCAATACAAAGGCTAGCCTAGCACCTGGATAGTATGGGTCGATGAGCATGTGTGTCACATTAAAGAAAATTGTTGAGTGACATATTAAAGAAAATTGTTGTAGGTGCAAATAAGAAGCCAGGATTGTCAGTTTGCCCAAAATTTAAGAAATTAACCTCATAAAACTTTTGAAAGACCATTGGTCCAAAGCAGGGGGGTTATCAGCTCCGAACGAAGAAAATGAACAAACACACCGAATGAAGAAAAGGAACAAATACAGTGATGAAACTTGAAGCTTCAGGCATTCCAATGCATATTTGGAAGAAAGAAGTAACCAAATAACAACCAATACTTACCACTAGAGCAAGATCACCAATAACTCTTAGTATCAACTCCAAACTAATAGGGATGGCAATATGACCCGCCCCCGCTAGGGCCTCGCTCCGCCCTGCCCCTATAGGGGCAGTTTTTTTTCAAAAAAATCGGGGGCGGGGCGGGGATGGTATAAAAAATCATGCCCCGACTCGAGAGCGAGGCGGGGGTGGTTTTAGTATACCCCACTCCAGTGCCCCGCCCTGCCCCGGAACCACTTTAATATATATATATATATATATTTTAAAAAAAAGGCAGTAGGGGCGGGGCAGGGCGGGGATCTTATAAGCGGGCCGAGGCCGGTTTCACCACATATAAGCCCCGGTTGGGGGTGGGGTGGCTGTATAATCGGGGCGGGGTCAGGGAGGTAGAAACCCGCCCCGCCCTGTCCCATTGCCATTCTTACAAACTAACCTCTTCTCCAGGCTAACCAAGAACTAAAACGAGCATAGAGCAAGAATGATTGACTTACGCATTACGAGAATAAATGTATATCTGATGTAAGCATTAAATAACCATAGACGAGCCTTGCAACTAAAATACATAATATTATATTGTTATGTTAAATCTTCATGGTAAGGTATCAGATTTCTTGGAGCAAATGATTATAATAAATCTGATGTATTCATGTTCCCAAAGTTGTTAATACTGATCTTCAATTATGTGATTTGGGTTTCATCTTTTTAAAATTGTAGTATCAGCTGTCCTTTCCGAAACTAATTATGAAGAAACTGCTATGAAAGTCTACAAGAAATAGAAACGGGAAAAAAAAAAGTTAGAGCAAAATAGTGAGAATAAGGGATAGACATGAACACTCATATATAGAACTGAATGCCAGAACAATAAAATATTAAAATAATCAACATTTCTCCTATTAATCAAATAGAAGAAGTAAATGAAGTCTGATCTGGCCAACAATTAATTAACCAAAGAAATTCCCCTAGAGTGCAGCATCGGGCACAACCAGAGATCTAATAATTCTAGCAACAAATCCCCCAAAGATATTGTCCCATGCACCAATTGTTGGACATATATACCCTTGAAAGCCAATATAAGACTTTTCTATGTTGATTAGTGATAAGTGCTTAATGTTGCTTAATTATCCCCATTTAAATTAGCATTATCAAACTTTTCTGGCTTATATCTTCAACTTTACACGTAAAGTGGTGTATTCTATTTTCACCATTGCGTTGTCCTCTTTCTTCTGATTTAATGGTATATTTGAATATATTTATACATGCCCGGAAATATCACATGCAAAACTTTTATTCTTAAAGGGGTCTGACAGCACTGCCCATTTAAATTAGCTCGCTTGTGTAAGTTCAATAATGTTTTCACTGTGGAGCCAGTTGACTTATCAGGAGGACTGGCATCACTGTGGACAGATTCGTCCATTTTGAAGATTGATGATTTTAACACAAATAACATTGATGTTGAATTCTTGAACAAGCTATCCAAATGGAGGATAACTTTTGTCTATGGCCTCATGGAGGGGGTCAACCACCGTGCGATGTGGAAGAGGATGGAAGCTAAGAGTCAGACCCGTCAACAAGCTTGGCTAGTGATGGGAGATTTCAATGATATAGCTTCGGGTGACGAGAAGATATGAGGGAACAACCCCACTGCAGAACAACTCAAGCATTTCCAAGAGATGATTTCCTATTCCAATCTCCTAGACTTGGGATACCAGGGCCCTTGTGTTACTCGATCAAATAGGAGAGCAAACAAAAATTACATTGCAGCCCACCTTGATAGAGCCTTGGAAAACGCTGCGTGGTGTGGGGAGGCTCCTAATGCAGTGGTGCATATTCTCCCAGCTATAGGGTCAGACCACTGTCCTATTCTCGTTTTGAACGAGCTTCCAAGGCAAAGAAGAAAAAAGCTCTTCCGTTATGAGGATATGTGGAAAAACCATCCAGGATATAAGAATGTTCAGTCTTTGCCAAAAATTCAAGCACTGTCGCGAGGATCTCATTAGATGGAACAAGCAATCATTCGGGTACTTGCCATCTAAAATCATCCATCTAAAGAACCAATTAGAGGAGCTGCAGAATCGGGCCCAAAATGATATAACAGTTGATTTCAAAAAAGTCATAACGATGGAATTGGACAGAGCTTATCAACAACAAGAGACGATGTGGACACATACATCAAGATACGATTGGATGACTCTCGGTGATAAGAACACAAAATTCTTTCACACTGCTACTATCCACATGCAGCAAAGAAGTAGGCTCTACACCATAAAGAAGGAAGATGGGCAGTGGACCCGCGTTGGAAACCGAGGAAGTAGTCCTCAAGCATTTTGAGGAGCTCTTTACTTCATCAAGACCAGATCAGTTCCAAGAGGTGTTAGATTATGTGCAACCAAAAATTACGCGGAATACTAATGAAGAGTTATGCGGCATGGTGACTAGAAATGAAATTGAACAAGCTATTTTCAGCATAGGCCCACTAAAGGCCCCAGGCCCGGACGGTATGTCAGGTATGTTTTATCACTCACATTGGAATACCATTGGCACTGATGTTTGTAATGTTGTGATGAGATTTTTCTAAACAGGTTTCCTTTTAAAAGAGCTCAATTTCACACATATTGTTCTGATTCCTAAAATCCAAAATCCCGAGAATATGAATAACTATCATCCTATAAGCCTCTGCAATGTGATTTATAAGGTGATAGCTAAAATATTAGCTAGTAGACTTCGGGACTCCTTGAATAAGATCATTGACCCCTCAATCAGCGTTTATCAAAGGCCAACAAATCACGGATAATGTGTTGTTATCTCAAAAAACAAATCATTTCCTAAGTCGAATGAAGAAGGGTCCCCACCATTGGGCAGCAGTCAAGCTTGACATGAATATGGCCTATGATTGGGTGGAGTGGAATTTCCTTTTTGTACTCATGGAGAAAATGTGATTCATTTCATTTTGGATTCACCTTATTCGTCAATGCGTTACCACAGTCCGGTATGCTATCATGATAAATGGCGTACCAAAAGGCTTCATCACCCCGACCTGGGGTCTCTGCCAAGGTGATCCTCTCTCCCCTTATATTTTCCTTATTTGCGCTGAAGCTCTCTCTAGTATGTTACAGGAAGCGCACAAAGGTGGAAGAATTAATGGTATCACCCTTGCTCAATCAGCTCCCTCGCTGTCTCATTTGCTATTCATGGATGACTGCCTCATTTTCATGGAAGCCAATATGAGTGAAGTAGGAAACATTATGGAAATCTTATCTAAGTATGGCAAGGTTTCGAGGCAGCTTGTCAACTTCTCCAAATCGGCCATATCCTTAAGTGCTAATATGATGTCATGCTTTAGACGCATCATTTCTCGGATTATGTGTAGTCCGAACCAAGTCCTCCCCAACAAATATTTGAGGCTTGCAATTGAGCTCGATCGGTCCAAATGGAAGGCCTTTGAAGAAATCAAGAATCACATTACAAAATGGATGCAGGGGTGGTCCAAATCCCTACCATCCCAAGTGGGTAGGGGAGTCCTCATTAGAGCCATGGTGCAGGCCATTTCAGCATACACCATGAGTTGTTTCAAATTATTGATGAAATTGATCAAAGAAGTTAACTCGATTACTACTCGTTCTTAGTGGAACCAGTCCCAAGAAAATAAAATTCATTAGCTAAGTTGACAAAAACTTTGCAAACCGAAGGATAAGGGGGGCTTGGGCATCAAAGATCTGCAAGCTTTCAATTTGGGGCTTTTAGAAAAACAAGGGTGGCGAATTCTCACCCAAACAGAAAGTCTATGGTTCGGGTATTGAAAGCCATCTATTTTCCCCATTCATCATTCATGGAGGCCAGAGTGGGCAGCCACCCTTCATGGGTTTGGTGTGGTATTTTAGCGGGGCAGTCTATTCTTAAGCAAGGCACGAGGTGGCATATAGGTTTAGGAGATCAATTGAGGGCCATGAAGGACCCCTAGATTCGGTCCTTGCCACAATTTATGGCAATTCTTCATGCGGGATCGATGAGTACAAAAAAGAGATTGTCGGATTTCATCCTAAAAGAAGAAGGTAGGTGGAATACCCCGGAGCTTCAAAAGTTTTTTGGTCACTCTACAGCTCAAGAGATTCGGAAGATTTTGGTCAGTTCTTTCAATGCCCCTGATCGATGCACCATTGTCAGAATGGAAGGTTCACGGTCCATTCAGCCTCCCACCTAGCTCTTCAAAGCTTGGAAGAACAAAGCCAGGAAGTGAAGATAGGTTTCATCCCTCAGGAAGCTAATGCATTAGCTCATCATCTGGTCTAGAGGTTGCTCAAAAGGAGTATCGATAACATTGTTATTCAGGCAAACGTCTCTGTAACTGGGGATCCTTAGCCAAGTGCAGGGATTCCTCATGTATCTCATGTAACTTCCTTCTTTTGAATACAATTTTCTTTCTACAAAAAAAAAGAAAAAGAAATTGAGTTGTTTCCTTTAAAAAATCTTAGATTTTGGCTATACAAAAACAAAAACAAAGTACAATAATTCAAGTCTCGCCTCTTACAAAGCCCTTTTAACTACCTTTGAACCCAACAAGTAAGAACCTACATAGGATGATGATATTTGGCAGCAAAAAGAGTTATGACATGTAGATGAGACATCTGTCATTGCTAACTATTCAACAGGCTAAAAAATAATTTTTTATTTTGTGACCTCAGTTGGTTCTAAAGGAAAAAAGAGCAATGATTAACTGACCCACATTCCGTTAGCTTCAATTTTTTTTATAAAGGAAATAGATAGATCACACATTTCGTTACCCATCCTCATTAGTCCGCGCCACTCTTTTTAACACATACAATATTCGCTCACCCTTAAGATTCATCCATCCAATCATGGTTTTTAAAAAACAATAAAAATGATTAACAATAAAAATGATTAAACTAAATTTAATCAAGCATAATCATATTTAAAAAAAGGGTGTCAAAAGGGACAAGTGGACTGGTATTAGCCGAATGCACGGTCCGCTTCGAGATCGAATCATAGCCAATCGTGATCGAGCTCAGGGAGAGTTCAATCACACCCACATGTCAACACATGTCCCTGGTAATCTCTATTAACTATGGTTAAACCCTTAGGTTCAATAATACCTTGGTTTTTACGAAAATATTATTTAACACTGATTAAGCCGTGAAAGTTAATATTATTTTCTTCTAAAACCAATGTTAGATGGTAGATCTTAACCATAGATAATAAGGACTGCTTTTTTTGTAACGGTAAAGACGCGTATCCTCCATGTATAATCGACGCTCTCCTCACTCTCACGGTCAGTCGGTCACTTTCTCAGAAGTGCTAAGCTCAGAACGTCTCTCTCCCTCTCCTCCTTTCAAATTTGAAGAGGATCTTCGTGGACAAGATTTGAAACGGATTCCTTCTCCTTCAATTTCCTCAAGTGACTGATTCTGAGCTCTGCAACTGGAAACCCTAGATCATATGCATATCTCTTCGAAATACGAAAGGATATCCATGAATCCTCCCACTCGAAGCTGGAGCATCTACAGCCGCAATATGAAATTCCGACGATCTCATCGTTTCTCTGAAATGGATTCACGATTACCAGATCGAAATCAAGATCTTCAAATGGAATCTCTTTCGGTGGATGGTTCAGATATTGCATGGCGTCGATGCATGTCACAGGAATTCGATCCTTCATGGAGATCTCAAGCCGGCGAATTTGTTGATTTCAAGCGATGGTGTTCTCAATTTGGCGGATTTTGGTCAGGTAACACTCTATATTTTTTCTTAATTGATTTTTCCAGTCAGCTATGAGGAGTGGTGTTTGTGATTTTTTCACTTGATTACGATTTTTTTAATTGATTTTTCCAGTTCAAGTTTGGGAAATTTTCTTATATTATGTGTTTTTGCTTTTCTGTTTCTATTAGAATTCTTCAAAAAAAAAAAAATGAGAACAGCCTCAGTAATTGGGGATTTTTCGGAGTTCTTCTAAGAGGTCTTTCAATATTCGAAACAGAGCAGTTGCAGAGCTTCTTAATTCTCATTGGCCTTCTTCTTTCATTCACTCCTCCTTAATTTTTGAAGGATCTGGACCTTCCGCATTGTCTCTCAGAACCTGGACTGTTGGATAACCTTCCCATTATACCCTCCAACGGTAATCTCAACGGTACCCTCTCAAGGTCATTTCCGTCTCCTGAAAAAACCCATTTTAATTTTTTTCTATTTTCCTTTCCTTTGCTTTCCTTTTCTTTTCTCTCACACACTCTCACACACTCTTAGTTGAAACGAACACACTTTAGAACCTTAGAACGGAGGTTCGTTGGAACCTTACAAGCTCTTGCTGGTAAGTCCCTAAACCCTAACCTGAAATTAAAATTTAATCGACTCTCCCTTTGTTAGTCTCTGCAGTTCTCCTTTTTTTTTCCCTTTAATGGGAGTTAGTTTAATGCTGAATTCTAGGGTTTTTGTTTTGATTTTGTTGTGTTTGACTGGTTTTTGTGGTTTGTTTCAGAGAAGAAAAGAAAAGAAAAAAGAGGAGGCCCACGCGTGTATGAAACTCCTTTTAATTTCCAAGTCTTGTAATTATTACTTTTCTACTAATTAACTTCTTTGAGACTCTCAGCTTCACCTCACAATCATGGCTTCTCTCAATTCAACTAATGGCGAGGGTGACCAGGTATTTATTCATTTCAAATTTTACCATCTTGCCCTTGTAATTTTATTTTATCGACTTCCATAATATCAATCATTTTCTTCTTCTTCTTGAGGAAACTACCTGGATGGTCGTAGATTCTTAGCATTCATCCCCGCTACATGCATGTTCTGCTTATGAATTCTTATTGGCTCGCTCTGATTTTTCCTGATAAATGGAAAACCCAATAATCGGATATCTGTGTTTTACACTATTCTGGTGTTAATTTAATTTTTTCCTTTACATTTCAACCTTTGATATTAATATTTTTTTGGCTTGTTTTCTTGGAAATTACAAGACGTCGGTTAAAGAATCATTGCCAAAAAAAAAAAAACCAATGTTTTTTAAACAGATACTTGTATTAAGGTTTCTGCTGTACCATACTGTTCACGGCTTACTGTGAGAAACACCGGTTTGAAACATTAGCTTAGTGCTAAGACTAGCTGATTTTCTTCATTGTTTGAATCTGATTTTGCAGAATACTGTTTTTGTTACTTTTAAGTTATAAATTCATATATCTGCTACCCCATTTTCTCTTTGAGTAGGCACTAATCTTTGATTTAATTTTCTTGTCACAATACATATTTTAGGTGGAATAAATAAATTACCCTTCGTATATGCTCAGTAAGTAAGAATTTGTATAATTCATAGACCAGGTTCCGAACTAAGACAAACCCGGATGTTGTTTGTGTGTGAAAAGTTCTCATTTGTGGATTTAGTATGGTTCATTCACTCTGTACTCTTTTGTTGGCTTGACAGGTTTTGGTTGAAAAGATATCTTGTGCAAATAGGCTTAGGCAATGGTATGCTGATTGGTTCTTTGGATAATTTTCTCTGATATCCTAAAATCCTTTCAACCCCCTATAACTATGTTAAATAAATTCAAATATCAAATGTTTTTAGTTTGAAATTTATCAAAATATTATTTATTTATTTTCTTAAAAGCGTAGACATTATTTATTACTAGCGGAACGTACGTTCTATGCACGTGAGTGTACAGTCCTATCATCCACCAAGTGATTTGAAAGAGGGAAGGAGAACAGTAAATACAATTCCAAAATCGTATTCCACCAAAACAAACAAAAGATCTGCAAATACATTAAAACTATAATCTATTTACAGCCAATAATATCTATTTTTATTTTTTAAAAATTCACGAAAAAAAACAAGTAGAAGGAGAAAACAGCCTATAATTCTAGTCCATTGTTTTTGCCTCCAACTCCTCCAATATTCACTCCATTGCAAGCTCCACTTGAATTCAAATCTCAAATTTTCTCTTCGTAAGATTCTTGAACAGCATGCATGATCTCATTTGTGGAAGTATAGGCCATTCAGATTAAGAGCACAGCCTTGGTGTTATTGGCAGACTGTCAGTGGACACCATCGCCTTCTCGACTGCTAGCCTAACAGGCTTGTTCAAGAGTTTCAAGTTCCCTACAAAGTATACCCTAATCCCACAAAGGTTCACAATGCTCTCTTCCTTGAGCAACCACTCAATCTTCTCCTGTATCAAATCCATCACATACTGAACATCATCAGGTTGTCGGTTGAAATTGTTAACACTGAAGGCATAGATTGTCATATATTTCACCCCATCTCATAGCAGTATACTTGAGTAGTAAGATGAGAGCCGAGAACCCAACCCTGTGGACTTCCCCTTCTTTCAAATTCAACTTCTTAGCATACCTCCGGTTTCCATCCATTATGAAGGCAATGTATAGATTGTTATATATTTCACCCCATCTCATAGCAGTACTTGAGTAGTAACATGAGAGCTGAGAACCCAACCCTGTGGCTTTTCCTCTATCTTTCTCTCTCAAACAACTTGCTTAATGTACCGCCACTATTTTTCTCCATTTCGACACCTTGCACGGAAACTGAATTCGTAAGACCAAGAGTGACCCTTGTTCATGTGAAATCCAACTTCAGTCTTTTATAACCCACAAAAGCATTGATTTTGAGGAAAAAAAAGTGGAATTTCAGTTATATGTGGCTTATGCCACCAACAAAACCCCACATGGAAACAAATTTGTAGAATGGAAGAAGAGGAGCACTAGCCCTTTAAATGCGTCTGAAGAGTCATGTCTCATACATTTTCTATTTAAAAAAAGTAGTTACAGAAATGCGAGCCTCTTCGTGGAGGTAATACTACCCAGCAATAAATATTATCATGTGTTAATAGGATAACATAAATATTGGGGTCTTGTTGGTAATAATAAGAAAGATCAATCAACGTTATTTACCCTTATCATTCTCTTTATAATAGTCTCTTTTATAATAGTAAGGTTTTATAGTAATTTATATATTTTCTTAGTTTTATGTTTTTTTTAATTGTTTTGTATTATTTTCCATACTTACACAATTCACCTTCCATAAACATTTTTTCATGTTGTACAATGGTCTAAATGACAAGGAGGGCAATCTATAGCGTTGCAAGTGCAAATTCGGAGTCAAACGTTGTTGCTGCCCATACTGTACAAAACGATGCCGATTTACAACCCCCTTTTCATAGTATGGATGATAGTGATTTTTTTTCTTGGTTCTCATCCTCTTGTTTTTTTAAATTATGATAACATCCGGTGGTCAAATAGGATATATGAAGATATTAGCTTTTTTTAAAAAAAATTATATGAATCTATTAGATCGTTGTGATTGGTTTTGGTTGTCCCTTTTATAGGAGCATCTGATGCGTACCCTTAGGTGTTTCTGTTAAGCCAACTGTTTCTCCCACTTAGAGAAGTATCCGATCTGCTCGCATATTCTCAATCTGCTATTGGGGCTTCAGATTTGGCAGCATCCACAACCCCTGCAAAAGGTATGACCTTTATGCATCCGGTATGTAACTAAGCTGTGGATATCAGTGACGTTAGTCTCTCTTCATTTTAAAATATATTGTTTTTGCTTGCCTCCACTGATGCCCATAGATCATAAAAATTGAGATCCTCATCATATATTGTCATTTAAAATATATTGTTGTGTCCTTTTATTTTTTTCTATATAAAATTTTCTTCTATTTGCCTGTTAATTTTTTCTGATATCTATTGGAATTTGCTAATTTGGGTTGTTTTTGTTTGTCCTACTAATTGTTGGGGTTATTGCTGGAATTGAAGTTGGAGTTGGCTACTTTTTATCGCATTCATAGTCATTGAGAGTAGTAAAGATAAGGATACTATGAAGGAGACGAGTTACAATTGTAGAAACAAGACCAATGTTAATGTTTAGGAGAGATTACATACTGGCTTTGTGAAGGTGAATATAGACGGAGCACCAATTGGGAGGAAGGTGGATCTGAATCCTCATGCTTGCAATGATACCTTAGTGCAAACATTGGACTATTAGAGGATATGTTTCCTAGACCCACCACAACCATCAATGGTATCCGTGAGTCTTTTCCTTCCTTTATATTTTGTTCTTCAAATTGTAGACATGACGACCCAATTCAAGTGTTTATGATGATTGCCTCAATGAAGGTGATTTGAAAGCCAAGGCAGTAGTTTAAGTCTAAACTCTCAAGCGAATATTTCTAGTTGTAAAATAACTTTACTCCCCCTATTATATATTACTACAAGCCAGAGTTTGATTTGCTTACGTGTCACACTTCAAAGGCTTTAACACTCTTTTCTTTTCAGTTTGGGATGCCATACCTTTCCCATTCACCTCCCCATTCAACCTCTCATTTGAAACCTTTCTCTCCCCATTTTAATTTCTTTTCCCATTCAACCTCTCATTTTAATTTGACACATTGAAGGCCTTGAAGGACTTGGTGCTCATGGCGAAATAAGGAAAAGGATATCAGATGTTAAGAACTCAGAAGATGAGAAACGAAGGATGCAAATTGGGGATTTCTCTTTCTCTCTATTCGTTACGTTTACTTCTTCCCAGACCTCTTTCCATTTTTTCCTCTCTTTCCATCTATCCCTACAGTGAGATCTCTACCATCGTTGGCAATAGAAATTTTTTTTTTTGGAAGGTAAACTGGGGTTAGGCAGATCCCTACCAGAGAAACATATAGGCGGGATTCGATCCAGGTCCCTGGTACGAGGCCACGGAATTTATTATAACTATTATTGTTTTTATTACACTCCTGATTTCTTATTCCGTGTTTCTTCATTACTGATCTTCATTTCTTCTATAGCGTTTTATTTTTTAGAAGGACGTTGAGATATAGAGAGGCGAGGAGTAACAGAAAGTTTGCGATGCTCTGAGATGTGCCTGGGGTTAAAGGAATGTTCGCAAATCGGCCCATAGAAATCTAAATCAGATATCATAAGAATACTTTAGGATTTTTTGTTATACAAGTTCAAAGAGGGAAAAATGGGTTAGGTTTTGAAGGAAGGAAGTTCAAATGGGGAAAGAGGGGTTAGGGTTTGAATGTCTTTCATGGAAATATGGGTTACTGTTGGTTCCGACCAATAGTGGAAAGGTAACTAATGTAAGCCTTCAACTAACAACATCTTTGTCATCACGCTTCATTATTATTTCCTTCAACTCTTATAGGATATTTGAGTTAGTAAAAACTACATTGTTTTTTTCCCATTATTATCCATTTTCTTTGTTATCCCATTTGTTTAGTACATTGTCAGCCATTACCTTTGTTTTTAACATCTTCTATTTATAGTAAGTCATTTTATCTTTTCCTTTTTTGTTTGTGCATGCAAGATAAGCAAAATCAACTAGCATACAAATAGATATGGTTTTGCTTCATTGGTTGTGATTTCATTTTGCGCACTAAAACCAATCTTGTTAGCAAAGATAATTTCAGGTGGGTTTATATACTCTATCTGTTAATACTCATTGGAATTGGATAGAGTTAGTAGACTCTAGGGTTTGGATTTCATTTTGCAGACTAAAAACCAATCTCGTTTTGCTTTGTGGTTTATTATACAAAGCATAGATAATTTCAGGTGGGTTTATATTCTCGCAAAATATTCATTTGAATTAGGGCTGTCAACTATCCGATTATTATCCGTATCAGATCTGTATTTGAATCCGATTAGGCGGATATTTATCCGAATAAATATCCGCCGGATCGGACTCGGATATTCGATTAATAGATCCGTTTATAAACGGAGCAGATACGGATAGTCCCCTATCCGCTCCGCTAAATATCCAAATCCGATTAGAATAGGTATAGTTTTTATAAATCAAATATGTCCCTAAATGATTTTAAGGCTTATGTAACATTTCAGATTTTAGGAGTAATTCTCCTACATAAGGAGGGTATTATTGTAATTGTAAAGCTTATTATATATACTCTACTAACAAGAAACCAAACCCTAAACATTTCTCAATCCTTCGAGATAGCCGCAGAGGGTTTCGTTCTGGTTTCAAACCCTTTGTAGCTTTTGCAGAAGGTTTCAACGAAGGAGATCGTGCTGGTACGAGGATAAGGCGCGAACAATAGCTTGATCTTCCTGATAGGGTTAGGATGAAGGGTGCCAAAGCCCACTTGGAGATGAACAATAGAGATAGAAGAACAAAGGAACGACGCTGGCTTGGTATAGCTATGAGGCACTTGAAGGGGTTTTGGGGGAGGCAGTGGAGGCGCTTTCAACAGTCGGAGTTACCTCTTGGAGATGAACTCATTATAGTTCTACCCACTATTTGTGTATGGATTTTGTTTTGGGGTTCACAATTAACACATTCGAGTTAATCAATTAATGGATTTTGGCTTGTGAGTTATTTAAATTTTGCAAATTATTGTTACTAAACTTTTAATTTGAGTTAACAATCTCGGGCAGTTTCATTGGTTTGATAGGTTGTGGAGGATTCAACCGTCGGAATAACAACATGCGACGGTAAACAAGATTTTATTAATGGCTCTACTCTCCTTTCACAAACTAGGGTTTCAGAGAGCTAATTCGGATATAATCTAAAAAACCAATATTTGAATTCATTTAGAATAATTAGTCGAATTCGGATACTATCCGAATTCGATTAGAATAATCGGTCGAATTCGGATAATTATCCGAATTCGGTATTTTAATTTTACTACCCGACAGATATCGGAGCGGATACGGATAGCATGTAGGATTAATCGGATCGGAAACGGATATAGCACTGTCCGCTCTGAATCCGCTCCGTTGACAGCCCTAATTTGAATTGGATTTTTAAGCATATTTTTTTCTCCCTTTCCTTTGAAACTTATAAAACAACCTCATGGTTGGCTGCTCATTTTACAGTGACACCACAATACGGAAACACTTCACCATGAGCATACACCATTGGTCAGTTTGCATTTACAACCAATGAGGCTAGCAACTACCTGATATGTTTATCTGGTTGAATGGCCATCATCAAGGAGGTGCAGGGGCAGCAAGTATTAACCTCGACTAGAAATTTAGACTTGCAGCAAGGGATTGGGAATCAATTGTAGGAAAAAAAATATCGAGGTGAGCACCTTAGAAACTCTTTATTTCCCTATGTTCTTAATTGAGAATTACTTTTCTCCTCTTTTGATTATTCACTTATTATGCATATGATACACATCATACATACAGGGGTTGAGAATGAGCTGACACTGTGATCAACCCAAGCCAATAGCTTAGATTTTTACAACAATGTTAATTGGAGAGTGGTTAGAGCATCACCATCTTTCTCTCAGTCTATCATTTTTCATTCTCTCTCTCCTCTGATTCATCTCCCCAACTAAACACCCTCTCTCTGTGTCCTTCCTTTTCCTTTCATTGACCATCTTTTGATTGTATTTCCAAACCACTAATCACCCCAATTTGATGAGGCTCACATTTTGCTTTCCAAAAGATAGCACAATGCGATGTGAATTGGAGCCTCTCACATTCGTCACCTACTAAACCCAACCTTTTCACATTTGGCTTTGGTTAGTGATGTCAGGGATATCCTTTACAAACTGTGGCTTGAACATAATGTTTTTAGTGGAACTTGACCTATACCGAATTTCTGGGTCTACAGAAAGTTAAAAAAAACCCAACTACCTGGGCAAATGAAATAGAGAGCTGCTTGGCTGTTACAATATATACATACGATCATTCCGCATTATCATAGAGAGCTGCTAGGCTGTTACAACTCTTGATAGACATCTTTTTCTCCCTTTCAAACCTACCAATGGTGGTGGCTGTCACCCTTACGTTCATTTAGGCACTACAGGGACTTCTAATTTCCCCCATTAATTGTGTACTAAATATTTTTTATTTGTTTGTGATTATTAATATATACCTATGATCATTCCGCATTATGATAGAGAGGTGCTTGGCCGTTACAACTCTTGATAAACACAACTCTTCTCACTCTTTTTCTTTATATATCTCCCTCATGATATCCCTCTCCTTGTTGATCAATCAATTGTAGCACTTGCAGCAGAAGCAAGTATATTTATTTCTGGAAAAAGAAAAAGGTAAAACAAAACTCCTTTTTTGCTAAGATCATAGATTTGAGAGTTTCTTAAAAAGCTCTGGCTTGCGACTGTACACTATGGGATTGTAGAATGCATTTACTCATGACATAATAGGGCCAGTCACACCATTTAGTTATTGACTTTAGGATAACTGTATTAGCAATTCCAACAAAGTATTTTAGGAATTCAATCGTCCACATGGGTCTTGAAGATGTCTTCTCTATGTCATGCAGGCACATTGGTGGTTGCTGTTCCTTCTTCTACACCAAGAAAAGCCTAACTACAAGACAGACACATTGGTGGTTGCTGGTCCTTCTTCACCAAGAAAAGCCTAACTACAAGACATAGAGGTTGCCACTTCTTTATGCAAATACCATATAAATATTGATGTGTAATATCTTTCTAATATCATTTAGAAATAAATGAAGATATTTGTAATCAGTGTTTATCTTTTACATTTTCCCTCTTTTCTATAAACTTGGTTGTGTGAGAGATGAGTGGTGTTTTTTCTAATAACCAGTTCCGATGGCACACCTCATGTGACGCCCCGAACCCGCGCCTAGGAAACAAGTTCCGAGACACGTGCTCATTCGTCATAACCACGCATGCGGAAGACTTTACCCGCGAAAATGCGGGAATTTTTCAATTTTTCTTATGAGCTTACATAAGCAATAACAACTGGTCATCACAATAACCCATCATAAGCAAATACGTTACCTTACTGGCTAGAATAGCCTTTACTTTTGGCGCCACAACTGTGCCGGAACACTCTCCAAACTCTATCAAGCTATCCGCTTCAAAATCTGAAAACATCAAATGAGAGGAGTGAGCCATAAAGCCCAGCAAAATCCACAATCCATCTAGGCTATTTTCCACCTAGTAATACACATCAGAATGATATAATAATATCGCTCAATTTCCATATTACAATAGTAAATAATATCATAAATCGTGACACGAGGTCACCCAGAGTTATTTCACTTTAGTCGAGGTTCTCAACCTCCAAATATTTTCCCTTGTCAAATTCATCCAATATCAACTATATTCACAACACAAGGTTACCGATTCCAGATAACCGCTCACTCTCTATTCTTGCGTCCACAGATTCGATCGACTAGGCTTTCGTCTGCATACAACTTCTATCCCTGAGTTCACAGACTCAGCTATCAATCAATCGGGCTCATGCCCATTCAAATCATACCTTAAGTCTTTAGACTCAATACAAGATCATACAACTATCTGACTCGGCCACAGTGAGAACCTTGTCCTCACGACATCTCTTTTGAATAGTACACCCATCACTTTCCCTGACCTAGTTAAAGAGGATCTATGAATATCAAATCCACCCACTTCCAACTATCAGTCACGGAGGACTAACATAACTCACCACTACAGACCCAGCCAAAGAGGATCTATGGATATCAAATCCACCCACTCCCGACTATCAATCACAGAGGATTACATAACTCACCACTCCAGACCTAGCCAAAGAGGATCTATGGATATCAAATCCACCCACTCCTGACTATCAGTCACAGAGGATTACATAACTCACCACTCCAGACCTAGCCAAAGAGGATCTATGGATATCAAATCCACCCACTCCTGACTATCAGTCACAGAGGATTACATAACTCACCACTCCAGACCTAGCCAAAGAGGATCTATGGATATCAAATCCACCCACTCCTGACTATCAGTCACAGAGGATTACATAACTCACCACTCCAGACCTAGCCAAAGAGGATCTATGGATATCAAATCCACCCACTCCTGACTATCAGTCACAGAGGATTACATAACTCACCACTCCAGACCTAGCCAAAGAGGATCTATGGATAACACTCCACCCACTCCCGACGATCAGTCACGTACCTCGCCAAAGAGGATCCATGGACATTATTCCACCCACTCCCGACGATCAGTCACGCACCTCGCCAAAGAGGATCTATGGATATTATTCCACCCACTCCCGACTATTAGTCACGGAGGACTAACATAACTCACCACCCCAGACCTAGCCAAAGAGGATCTATGGATATCAAATCCACCCACTCCCGACTATCAGTCACAGAGGATTACATAACACCACCACTCCAGACCTAGCCAAAGAGGATCTATGGATAACACTCCACCCACTCCCGACGATCAGTCATGGAGGACTATACGACATCACCACTCCTGACGTAGTCAAAGAGGATCTATGGATAATAATCCACCCACTCCCGACTATCAGTCACGGAGGATTACACTTTAACCCTGGTTAGGTTTTCTAACCACCGAGTAACCCCAGTTAATCCAAGCTTTGCTTGATTAACTGAAACAGTTGGGTCCCACGCCCGTGAACCAAATCCAGTAACACACCGTCCCGTTAGGGAACATTTTCAGGCTAATGGATGTGTTCATAGCCTTATACGACTTGCAAAATAACTTTTCGACACCCCAGGGTGACGATACAATTTACCCGGGACCTGATCTGGGCTCCCGAAGGTCCACAGAAAATCAAAACATCATTTAGGGGTTTCTGACCCTTTTTCCATCCACGCCTTTTACACAGTGAGTCTAAATCCGGGGTTTTGAGACCCGAGACCGAGGGCTACACCCCTCTACTCATTTTTCACGCACAACCACCTTCCCATAACACTTCCACGGGGTCTCGTACCGTTTTCCATCAACGTACATACATTCCACATAAATAATATAGCAAATAATAGGAAAAATAGAAGAGATGGAAGAGGTTTTTTACCTCTTTCACGCACTTCGAGACGTCTATGGCCGAAACGGACACCGCCAACGCGCTCGGGAGGATGATCAACCCCAAGGTAGAACGCATGCAACTCTCTCTCCACTTTCTCTCTCTACCTTTTTCTCTCTCTCTCTCTCTACACGCCAAACGAGACGCCAGGAAAAGAAACGGGCGTCACCAGCGCGTCGGGAACGTCGAAAAACCCCAAGGTGATCTCCCTTTTCCTTTCTCTCTCTTCCTTTCTCTCTCCTCTTTCTCTCTCTTCCTTTCTCTCTCCTCACTTTCTCTCTCTAAACATGTATGTGGCTCTGTCTGCACAACCGTGAGAATGAAGGGGCTGGTCCTCTTTTTATAAGCCTTATAAGGGTTTAGATCATGTGCAAAAGCACATGACCATTTGGTGTGGCAAAAAGTGAGGTTGACCAAGTCAACCGGTTTGACCGGTTTGACTGGATTTTCACACTTTTCACGTATATATCATTTGAAATCCTACGATATAATACCCGATAATGACGAAACTTTAGGTGACCGAACTTGGGACAGTCCGACACCCGCTGTAAAATTTTGGGGAAGAAATACTGAGTTTTGATAGCTGCACTTTAGTCTGGAAGAAAACTGTAAAACCCACTAACTTCCTGATTTTGGACACAAAATACGTTGTCGCTTCTTCGTTTGAGATAACTAACTGCCGAGACGACAAACATTAGTCCCCACGGCCGACTGACACGCATTAGTGCCGACCGCACGGATTTCTATTAGGATCTCCAACAGATATTGGGTCCCACTTGATTTCTGGAAATATGGAAATTTCCCGTTTTTCTCAATTTTATCACACATAATGGCCCCGCGGTCCCGCGAAATGATACCTGACGGAACCGATACGGTAGGGGTGTGTCCCGGCGGTCGACCGGCACACTGTGTGCGATTTTTGCCAAAAGATACTGAGATTTCCTCGATGCACTTCAATCCCGAGCAAAATTCACTTTTTATTACTTTAGCAAATAATTAACTAATTACCTTCATTAAGGACCCATAAACACATAATTTTATTATATTAAAATTCCGGGTCATTACACCTCATGCCCTCTAGGGCACCGGCCTTTACAGATCACGTCTAGATATCAAAATATTACAAACAACCTAGGACTGCATTGATCTGTTTTTGAAAGTTATGGTATTGAGGCATGTCTCTTCATCAGTACCCACTGAGCAGTTTTCCACCCCCATTCCTCTGCCCCCACTCTCTATTTTTGGATTACAACGGTACCCTCTTGCCCATTGTTGGAAACGATTAGTCAAGTCCGTTTTGTTCTTGATGTCCTTTGTTCTATCATTTAGTTCTACCATCTTATATTTTTCACTATAATTTGTTATTAATTATCTTTTTCTGGTTCTGTAAATCAAATGAGAGCAACAGTAAAGAATGTTAGATATTTGCCCACTACCATAGTGAGTGGGAGGTGCAGAGACAAGGTACATTCTCTGTCAAAATGGTTAATTTTCATTTTGTGGGTTTTACATTTAATTTACTTCTCATATACTCATTGTCTGATTCTTATTATTTTCAAAGGTTTAACATTTTAATTGCTTTTTTTTCTGTAAGAATCAAAAGAGATTATCATCAAGAATAGAATTTTTAGGTCGCCTGAGTATTGATACAAAACAGGGAATGGGCATGGGTGTAGGTTCTGGAGTTTCCTGACTCACGCTAGAGGTTACAAGGAAAATGTTGTATATTTTGTGTTTTGATAATGTAAAATTTCTATATGAATTATAAAATGTTATTGTACCTTTTAAAAACAATTTTATAAAATATTCAGGTGTGTCTGGACGATATTCAACTTGGATCCCACACAAGTACCTATGTCAAGTTAATCCTGAGGGCTTTGAAGGATTCAAGTGTCATAGACCATCGTCCTTTCAGATCATAAAGTTGCTTCCTTATGTTCATTTATCTAACACACGCTTGACTATTTTTGCAGTTTAGCCACGGAGCAGTTTTCCACCCCCATTCCTCTGCCCCCACTCTCTATTTTTGGATTACAACGGTACCCGCTTGCCCATCGTTGGAAACGATTAGTCAAGTCCGTTTTGTTCTTGCTGTCCTCTGTTCTTTCCTTTAGTTCTACTATCATATATTTTTCACTGTAATTTGTTATTAATTATCTTTTTCTAGTTCTATAAATCAGATGAGAGCAATAGTAAAGAATGTTGTTAGATATTTCCCCACAGCCATAGTGAGTAGGAGGTGTATAGACAAGGTACATTCTCTGTCAAAATGGTTAATTTTCATTTTGTGGGTTTTACATTTAATTTTGGAGTTTCCTGACTCACGCTAGAGGTTACAAGGAAAATGTTGTATTTATATATTTTTTTTTCTGATAATGTATAATTTCTATATGAATTATAAAATGTTAATGTACCTTTTAAAAACAATTTTATAAAATATTCAGGTATGTTTGGGCGATATTCAACTTGGATCCAACACAAGTACCTATGTCAAGTTATTCCTGAGGCTTTGAAGGATTCAAGTATCATAGACCATCGTCCTTTCAGATCATAAAGTTGCTTCCTTATGTTCATTTATCTAATGCACGCTTGGCTATTTTTGCAGTTTAGGGGGGTTATGTAGATTAATTTTGTTCTTTCAAATACTTGAGGTTTCTTAGGTATAAGGCTGAATTTATGTAACTACTGTTTATGTCCAAGAAACATGATGGAGTGGCATGGTGTAGTATAATTGTTTTTTGAGGATATAACTATTCCTAATTTAAATAGTAAAAATTATTATCTGGTTGTGTTCTTGTGCATGTGCAGATGTTGATTTATGAGTTCATGCCTAATGCTACACTGTGGGTTGGCTTTCTGGTAATTCTTATTATATTCATTCTGTAGTTCCATACTCTATCATCTTATTTTGTTTAATCCTTGCATCCTACTTTTGATAGTGGGTCTCTAAGGTGAAGGGGGTGAGTCTGGACTAGGCTCATCAGGAAGGTCATCGTGTGGGCTATCATATGGGTCAGTAGGTGATGCTGCTGGACCTCTAAAAAGAACAAGGTCCTCCACATTGAATATTGGGCTAGTACCCATGTCAGGTGGAAAGTCCACCACATAGCCATTAGGATCAACCTGCTTCAAGATCTTATGTGGGCTAAGGGCATGTGATACCATTGTCATCACATAATATCCCACTTGAAGTTCTTTACAGTAATGATGTGAATCAACAAATATTTTATAAGTTTCATTATTGACTACAATTTGTTCTTCGATCTCATCATCATAAATTTGTTGTGCAAATGAATCTGTGGACTCACTCTAATGACCTATGATAATGGGATCTAGTGCGTGTTGGATGTCACGCATGGGTGAGAGCTCATCTGGAACTTCTTCAGGGAAGACCTCCTGAAATTCAGGGACTACTGACACCACAGATGGTGGTAGCTCCAAAAACGACTCAGGGATTGGTGGAATCTCTATAAGGGACTCAAGAGCTGATGATAGCTTTACAAGGGACTCAGGAGCTGGTGAAAGCTCCACAAAGAGACTCAAGAGCTGGTGGAAGCTCCACAAGGAACTTAGGAGCTTGTATTAGCTTCATGGAGGACTCAGGAGCTGGTGGGAGCCACAAGGGACAAGAGCTAGTGTTAGCTCCATAAGAGACTCAAGAGTTAGTGTTAGCTCCATAAGAGACTCAGGAGCTTGTGGTAGCTCTATAAGGGACTTAGGAGCTAATGGTAGCTCCATAGGAGGAGTGGACCTACTGGTAGGATAACGAGAATCAAATTGCCTAGTGAATTGTGGTTTCGGATACCGCTCTAGCTCTTGCACCATTTGATAGACATGCTCTAAGGTGCTAATATCATGAGGGATATCTCTTGCACCATTTGATAGACTTGCTCTAAGGTGCTAATATCATGAAGGATAAGCTCTCTCTGGAGTTCTGGGCAGAGAGGCCCATTCTGAACCTAGAAAGTGTGACTAGAGAGGGTCCTCTCTTACATCGCAGCGCATCATAAATTAGACCAATTTTGCAATGTAATTAGTGGCAAACATAGAGCCTTGCCGAAGGGATTGTCACTGGTTCATGATTTCTCACGATAGGTTAGAGGAAGATAATTCTCTTTGAGATTCTCTTTCATTTCAGGCCATTGGACAATGGGCTACTTACCTGATTGTTCATTCAATCGTTCAACATTGATCCAATAGAGTTTTGCTTGGCCCAACAGTTTCATTTTAGCAAACCTAACTCTACGACCTTCAGACATTTCATACCACTCGAAGTAGTGGTTCATGTCTGCTAGCCAATCAAGAAAGGCCTTTGGGTCGAGTTGACCATTAAAGCTCGGGGCTTCAGTGTATGATGGATCTCACATGTCGATCATCCGGACCATATGGATCCTAATACTCGACAGGACGATGGTACTCACTCTCTTCCACGGCCTAAGTTCTGTCTCTACCCATACCGACACCTATATTATGTGACCCTTTTTCTTCCTCCAAATATTGGTCATTATGAAGGGAAGTCTTAAGGATAGCTAATCGGGCATTGGTATTATGGGTTTCCATACTTGCCTCCATTTGGGCTAGACGGTTGTTGAAGGACTCTAAGACCTTGGTGAATGGTGTGGGGTCCATGCTTGGTTGGTAACTCTTCCCACTACGAGTAAGCATGCACTAACTAGGTGTCCTAAGGCTATATGTGATGCATGAGATGCTAATGAGCCTGAAACCTAAATGCAAGAGACAAACCCTAAGCTGAGCTAATGCTTTGATACAAAAGTTGATGCAGGACAAATGCAAACTAACCTAGGATGATTGTTTTAGAGATCTGAATTTGAAATTGCAGCATTAATAAGACTTATAAACAATCAAGATTCACACTTTTACTAAGAAAATCAAGTAAGAATTACTAGCTTAGGGATTCAAAATCCTGCAATAATGAACTTTCAAATTTGATCGAGTGATCGTAAAGGAAGTAGGAATTTCCACTAGCTTAGGGATTTTAGGCCAATAACCAATAAGATTTCCATGTTCAATTAAGGATTTCAAGAAAGTAAGTTAGGCTCAACAATGGTATAGGTTGAAACATGCATGTGAGGTCTATTTTCAAGCCCTATTGAAGGGAATAATACAAACCAGCAGCAATAGTAAAATAGCTTTTAAAGTCTAGAGTTAGGGTTGTGGGATTGTTGTGTTTTAGGATTTCGAATTGTATTAGGCTTGAGGTTTCAAAATGGATTAGGTATAGGGTTGTTGGGACATCAAGAATGAAGGTCAAAATTCTGCAACAGTCAAAACAGGGATTGTTTGGGGTGGCAGCAGCCAAAGAAGGCTGTGGGATATGGTGCAACAGCTTTATAGATGGGGTAGGCTATAGAAGGAAGGGGCAGCAGTTGTAGGGACTGTAGGAGGGTTGGATGGCAAGGAAAAGGTATTAGGGTTGGGTATGGCTGAAGGTTAGGCTTGGGAAAAGGCTGCATTTGCATTGGGACAGATGCAGGGTGGGGCTGCAGTAGAAGGAAACAGGATGTAGGGTAGTACGGCAGTGAGAGAAAAGTGTAGGGTCTGTGGTTGCAAGGAAAAGGCTGTCAGGGGGGGCTGTACGGCAGAGGCAGCAATAAGGTTGGCTGCAGGTGGGTGGAATAAATCTGAAACAGTCAAAAAGGGGGTCTGCAGGGGCTGGGGTATGGTGTGACAGTGATGGGACAGGTTGGGAGATGAGCAGCAGCAATACCTTGCTGCCTAGGGTTTCTTTTGAATTGATTTCAAACAGAAAATAAGCAACAAAAACAAAGCAAAGAGAACAGAAAAAATATAGAGAAGATTACCTTTTTTTGATCGGTAACCAAGCAATTTTAATAAAGAGAAGAGCAAGATACAAGAGCAAGCAACAAGACAAGATAGAGTTTACAAGACAATAAACTCAAAAACACTGAAAACGAGCACTGCCGTCACTCCTGACCTACAACACTCCCAAAAGGAAAAATCAGCCTAGCACCACCCGAAGATCTTCCCTTTCCTTTTATGGCCCTACCCATTCCAACACAACCTAGACGCACCCGGGCACAAATCCAAGATAGGGACGCCGAAATACCCTAAAAAACTCTAAGCTTTCTTTCTTTCCCCAACACCCGGGCACTTGGCAACACCGATCAAATAGCCTCCACCACCCCATCTTCACTATCCCTCGACCAACACGCTACAAAACTAAAAAAGGTCGCGGGAAATACCCAATCCACTCCCAAGCGAGAAAAGAAATAACCCCAAATGCCAACCACTATAGGACAATGAAGGAGCAAATGGTCCACTGACTCCTTCGCTTGAAGGCACAAGAAACATCTATTGACCAACCTCCACCCTCTATGTTGTAGAGAAGATTACCTTGGAATCACTCTAAGATTGACGTCACACCATGTCTCATCACAGGAGATTCTAAAAGCTAAAAAACTCTCATATTTCATTCATAAAAATTTTCTAAATTTCTAATCGCCAACGACAGTATTTATAAACAAAAGAATAAAACACTCCTTAAAAGAAAAATACCAAACTACCCTTATTATGTTCTCTTATAATAAATTAACTACGAGAGACAAAACAAAGTAAAAACAAACTAGATAAAATAAACTAAATAACTAAAGGGGTGGGCCGGCCACTATGGTTGCCCATGCCCATCTATGGCCTAATCTCGGTCCTCCGATCGTCATTTCTCAATCCGACAGTTGATCGTCCTCCAAGTCGTGATCTAACGGTGGATCTCCATCATAAGCAAAATCCAAAGGTCCAATGTCCGCATCACCTATACAACTCTTAAGCAGCTTCTTGTAAGGCTATCCAAGTGTGATTTGTAGATTTGATAGCTTCTTGTAAGACTCTCCAACTCTAGACGATAGGGAGTTCACTAGGCGATCAAAAAATTTCATTATTTGTTTAAAATATATAAGATTTAGTAAGTGCCTGCCTTTGATCATGTTTGAAAGCTCTGCAATTAACAACAATAATAGTAAGAGCAACATTGATGAGAGATTCACGATGCTTTTGCCATCGGAGTCTTCGCTGCGAGATGAAGCTATTGGTGAGTATATCTTTGTCTCCAAGACTCCAACAATGACACCATGTACCGATCAAAAAAACAATGACACCATGCAAGAGAATTTGAATAGGCAGCTCTTTGGTATGTACATCTATTTCTCTCTTGCTATCTCTCTTTGTTTATGAACTGGGTTTGCTTCTATTTAGTCATTAATTACTCAATTGCATGTGACTTGATCCCAAATGGGTGATACTAAGCATTCATCCTCTGGTCCACAAAATATAGTCTATTGATCAAATGATTAGGATCATATAATTGGTGATATGATTTGAGGTTGATAGGTTGTACACATCTATGGGCATGGAGTATGGATCTGATGTTTTTGGATTGATGATTATGAATGGATTGGATAAAAATTAATATTTTTCTAGCATCATCGAGGAAACTTGCAGGAGTTTGTTCCTTTGGAAATGAATAATTCTAATTCAAATGAATCTGATCCTTAATTTTCTGAATTAAGGGTTTTATTAAACTGGATTTTCTTGTTTATTTATGCCAATAGCTCTTTTAAAGGTATTTATTTATTTAATTAATTCAGCCAATTAGTATAAGAATTTTTTTGAACATTTTTTTTTTTTACAGGTCTGCCTCCATGATACCGAGACCCAATGAGGGTGGTGGGTTTGCCTCTTTTCCTCTAGGACATGGAATTTGTTATGTTTTTATTTTTTTTGTTTAATTTAATAGCGGACATTCGTATGTTCTGGTTTAATCTCCAAAGAGAGCATTTGTTGTATATCTCTATCATATAATTGGTGATATGATTTGAGGTTGACAGGTTTACACATCTATGGGCATGGAGTATGGATCTGATGTTTTTGGATTGATGACTATGAATGGATTGGATAAAAATTGAATTTATTCTAGCATCATCGAGGAAACTTGCAGGAGTTCATTCCTTTGGAAATGAATATTTCTAATTCAAATGAATCCGATCCTTCATTTTCTGAATTAAGGGTTTTATTAAACTGGATTTTCTTGTTTATTTATGCCAATAGCTCTTTTTAAGGTATTTTTTTATTTAATTAATTCAGCCAATGAGTATAAGAATTTTTCTTAACATTTATTTTTCTTTACAGGTCTACCTCCATGATACCGAGACCCAATGCGGGTGATAACCCTGGGTTTGCCTCTTTTCCTCTAGAACATGGAATTTGTTAGGTTTTTATTTTTTTTGTTTAATTTAATAGCGGGCATTCATATGTTCTTGTTTAATCACCAAAGAGAGCATTTGTTGTATATCTCTATTTCTAGATTTTTGATTCATTCATAGGTTGCTAGCTTTGGAGGAACAAACATCGATCTGACTGCTTTTGAGGACAAAAAATGCTCGGTCTTGCTCAGGTAAATTGTTTTAATTTTCATAATTTTTGTTTTCGGTTTTCGATTTCAATTTGTTTTTAAAGTACCAACAAATGACTATAAAAGAAAAGAAAGAATTAGGCTCTTAAATTTTGATTTTCTATTGTTGAGGAAATGACTATAGACAAGTTGTTCATGGAAACAGCAAGATATTTGTATCCATAGATTCTAACTATCTTTTATTAGTTAGATTGGTAGTTGTAACTGCTAGATTATGGTTTCATACTTCACTTGTCCGATCTGTAGACTCTACATTTGCATTTCCTTGAGAGTAAGAAGTGTTAGAATTATCTCCAGATTGTAACATTTGATTTTGGTTGTGCCAATGTGTGTGATTGTCATACTATGAAAAGATATGAATTGTTACACGGAAAATTTGTGAGATTATCAAGTCCAGTTTGCCCTTTCTAACAAGGATGCATTACAGATTAATATGGGATGCTAAAAAGTTGAGAGATAATTTGTTCATACAACTCTTTACTTCATAGTTCATACCATACCTACAATATATTTGCTTACCTCATCTTTCTTATTTTATTATAAAATTTTTTTTTCCTCTTTCTTCTATTTCCCTATAGAAAAGGGAGTAAACATGTTTTGTTTCTTGTGCTCTTAAGAATTTCTAACCATGAACATTTTCTTCATTGGGACTTGAAAATGGTACTAATCATGCGTCATTTGTGAAGAAAGATGATCATGATGCATTTCATATATATTTTTTTCCAGTTTGTAATACCCCCTCAATAAAAAAAATTTGAATATTAGCAACCAATACTTAGCTAATCAATTAAGAACTGGGGTGCTTACCTGCCAAAGAGGAATTTCCTGACAATGTCGTTTACACCGAGGGATACACTCATACACACGAAGCACAGGTCTAATTTGCATTGGAGCGATGTGTTCTTGCTATGATTGGTATCATGGCATCATAGAGAATCTCTTACCCAGCCAAAGCTTTTGATATGGTCCACTGTTTGTGTTGCTTGATTGGCATAAGTATGGTAAGATGCCATTAGAGTTAAAAAAAAATTTGACGCTGTTAATTATTAAAGCAGGTTGAATTTGTCTGAAATTCTGTTAATCACTATAGATGGTATGTATCTGATTGAAGTAGATAAGAGTTTTTAAGGCCTGCTGATTATTGGATTTTCTCTGGCCCTCTTAAGTCCTAGGTTGGGAGACAACCCAAGAAGACCTGAAACAAGAGCAAGATGCAATTTTGGACGTTGCCAGACATCTAATGCACTTTGCCTATGCTTTGAGTTGACGGTTTGCTGTTAGGGATTTGAAGAAAGGGTCAGAGGAGAAGCTGTTAGCGGTTTAAAAAGGGTGATACGAGAAGATGTAGAGGAGCTTTGAAAAGGGGTAGGTTTGAAAATTGGGTTCTTTCTTTTGAGAGAGAGAGAGAGGTTTTCAACTTTAAGGACAATGGTTTTTAAGTTTTGAAAATGAGTGTATTTGGGGCCTTGGGCTGTTGGATCGCCTGTGAGTGGCACCCTTTAGAACCTTTTTCTCTCTATATATATAACAAATGACGCTGATAAAACACTGAACTAATTACATCTCCTTTCCATATCTGATTCTCTATTGTCTATGAAGTTTGCTCACTTCCTTTTTCTTCTAATTTCAAAGTGTAAAATTCTAGAGGGTATTCTTACTTATGTAGCTTTGCAGCTAACGGAGAAAGATGTGGTAAAGCCATAATCGGTCCACAATCCTCTATGATAGCTCATTATAAGCATTCATTGCTGGGCCCCCAGAAGAACAAATATCTTATTGAAATTGATGTGTATGATTTGTCACATTGGTTCTCTTTAATGTCAGTGGCATTAGAGTCTAATGTAGACATTGTCAATATGCTTACCTATCCTCATAAAAGGGGTAAAATTATGATGGATACCATACATTTGTTTGATACACACATTTAGAAATAAGTTTGTTTTGCTGAATTTAAGTTCTCCTACTTCTTGGTTGTGTTTTCAAAATCCACATATTTAACATCCCCATTTTTCACTGGTATTAAATATGAAAGACATAACCATCACGTAAAGTTTTCAAGTTTATCCATAGTGCTTTTATTGATTCTTTGCTTTTGTCATGTTTTACATTGTTTGCAGGATTATAAATAACATGATGCCCCAATGGAGTCAAAAGACAATAAGGAGGATGTTAAGGATATAATATAGCAAAACGATTGACGATAGTGTCATTCATTGTCTAGGTCACCTTGTTTGGTCCAACAAGAGACCCTAGATGGCCGAAATCTACATTGTAACTTTTCAGGCCATAACATATTTATGTGAAGAACTTGGATTCTTTACTAATGCCTTGCACGTGCAATGCCTAAATTTGTACATAGTAGCTTTGTTAGCTTGCAAATTCTCTCTTAGGCTTCCTTGAAGCTTGTGTGTTTCATGATGTTAAGTGCAGATTCATATAAAGCATACAAGGACACTAATGTTTCCTACATCTTATCTTTGCATTCCAAGACTTCAAATAGTATTTTTATTAGGAGAAGTGAATAAAAATATTAATTTTAGGATTTTGTTGCTTGTAGACTCACGGGACCGTACACGTCCCACTGTTTCCAATAGGACAAACATTGGGTGTGAGCCCTACCTCAAAGTGTTTGTCCTTGTCCCAAAATTGTGGGGGCGTATAAGGCTAGCAATCCCCTTAGTTTTATTATGCCACACTTTTATTATTATTTATCTAGTGTTATTATTTAGCTTAGTGAGTAAATCAATGGGGAGTAGATGTCTTGCTTAAGGGAAATCCCCCCTTCTAGTGACTCGATCAGAATAAAGTCCTCCTCTTAGTTGTACTTTTAAGTCTTATATTTTTATATTCCTTCTTTCCTCAAAATTTTCTATGTGAGAAACTGATTTTGAATTTTCTTTATATGTATTCCTTAAATTAGAACTACACCATGTGAGCTACATGGAATGATCTGTAATCCCACTCATGCTTATGGGCCATTAACCCTAGGTAATACGTTGCTCTCGGCTGCTCTTCAACTTTCGTCTGTGGTACTGTCGATGACTGTCTTTCGCTCTCGGTTTTAATACCCGGTAAGTTTATTGTAATTATAATATTGCAGTGTTATTTTATGTTAGTTAATTTTATCGTTATACAATTGATAATCTAAAAATTTAAAGTTTAGTCTTACTTTAGAATAAAAATATTAATTTTAGGATATTGTTGCTTGTAGACTCGTGGGGCCGTATACGTCCTACTGTTTTCAGTACAACATACATTTGGTGTGGGCCCCCTAAAGTGTTTGTCCTTGTGCCAAGATTGTAGAGGGCGTATGTGACTAGCAATGCCTTAGTTTTATTATGTCATTCTTTTTTTAATCATTTATCTAGTGTTGGTATTTAGCGTAGCGAGTTAAACAATGGTGTAGATGTTCTTCTCAAGCAAAATTTCATTTTATTGACTTAATCCGAATCCTAAGTCGTTTTAATTCTTGTAGTTTTATGTCTGATTTTTTAATATTCTTCATTTCTTTAGGATTTTCTATTTTAAAACTAATTTTTTGAACTTTTTTTTCATGTACTCCATTATACAACTACACCATGTGAGCTATTTGGAATGGGGTGGGAACCACGACTTCTTCAAATGGACCATTAAACTGAAGCTGGACGTTGCTCTCAGCTGCACTTCAGCTATCGTCTTTGCTGATGTCGATGATTACATTTCTCTCTCGGCTTCACTCCAGGTAAATTTATTGTGATTAGAATATTCTTGTGTTACTTTTGTTAGTTATTCTTATCGTAATATTATATTTTGGAATAAAAATATAAGTTTTAGGATTTAGTTGTTGTAGACTTGCGGGGCTGTAGACGTGCCACTGTTTCCAGTATGACAAACATTGGGGTGTAGGCCCCACCCCAAAGTTTTTCTCCATATGGCATGCTAGTGGGGGTGTATATAGCTAGCAATCCTCTTAGTTTTATTCTGACATAATTTTTTTATATCATTTATCTAGTGTTAATATTTAGCTTAGTGAGTAAATCAATGGTGAGTAAATGTCTTGCATAAGGGAAATTCCCTTCTAGTGACTCAATCTCAATACAATCCTCTTCTTAGTTCTTGTACTTTTATGGCTTATATTTTTAATTCCTTCCTTGTTAATATTAATAATTTGATTTCTTTATTTCTAAATTTGATTAGTTTGCTAAAATGGTTTATTGCATATTTGGAAATATCTGGAAACTATGATGCAGAATCCACGACTTCTAAAAAAGGACTATTACTTCCAGGCTGCACCTTGCAATCTGCTTGAGTAATGGTAAGTCTCACCCTTTTATTTCTTTTTCCTTTCGTTAATAATCTAATACTTCTGTCGTGTTAGCGTAGCTCTTATTATATAATTTAATTAAGTAATATGTTAGTTGCATCGGTATTTAATTTGTTATCGTACTAGATTTGATAATTTTTTAGATTAATCTAATTTTTTTTAGTTTAATATTATTTTAGAAAAAAATATTATCATTCGGATTGAGCTGCATGTAGAATTGCAAGGCTATGGACATCTCAATTTTATCAGTTTGAGAAACACCTAAGTGCGGGCCCCACCTAAAAGTGTTTGTCCTTGTGGTTAGAAAGTTGGGGTGTTTATGGCTAGCACTCCGGTTAGTTTTAATTTTTTTGATCGATAATGAACATAGATATTAATCAAAAGAGGAGTACAAGAAATATAAGATTTAGTACAAAAAGAAGTTTATAGCAGCGTAAACTAAAAGACTCTAGGATATCGGAGTGATCCCACTATGATTGCCGAATCTAATACTCTATCATGTGTCACCCTCGTACCATACTCAGGTCCACCTTACCATTTTCGAATGGAGACCAAGCCGAAAATCAGCAAATGAATATGGGCTTGAATAGTAGTAATAGGAGAGGTGGAGTTGTCAAAAGCTCTCTTATTTATTTCAAGCCAAACTTACCATTAGATGGCCCCAGGTAGAAAATCTATTATTGCCGTATGTATACTTTTTTTAAAAAAAAATTATCTAGTTTTTGTATTTTGCTTAGTGGTTTAATGAATGGTGAATGAATGTCTTTCTTAAGGAAAATTCTTTCTAGTGACGCAGTCCAAATACCATCCAATTCTTAGTTTTTCTGCGTTTATGTCTTTTTTTCTTTCTTTTTTTACTTCAAAATTTCGATGTGAAACTTATTTTTTTGTACATGTACATGTATTCCTTCATTATACAACTACACAATGCGAGTTATATGGAACGGGAATGAACGTCGAATTCTGCAAAAGGGCCATTTAACTTAGGTTGCGTCTTGCTCTCGGCTTCATTTCACCTTTTGCTTAAGTTGCTATCGATGACTCCCTTCGCTCTCAGCTTCCCTCATGGTAAGATTCGTTAGTTTGTTTTATATCATTTTTTGTCTTGTGTTAATAATTTGATTTCTTTATTTCTAAATTTGATTAGTTTGCTAAAATAGTTTATTATATATTTGAAAATATCTGGAAACTACGATATAGAATCCACGACTTCTAGAAAAGGACTATTACTTCCAGGCTGCACCTTGCAATCTGCTTTAGTAACGGTATGTCTCACCCTTTTATTTCTTTTTTCTTTCGTTATCTTTTATTAATAATCTAATACTTCTGCAGTGTTAGCGTAACTCTTATTATATAATTTAATTAATTAATATGTTAGTTGCGTCAGTATTTAATTTGTTATCGTACTAGATTTGATAATTTTTTAGATTAATCTAATTTTTTTTAGTTTAATATTATTTTAGAAAAAGATATTATTGTTCGGATTGAGCTAGATATAGAATCGCAAGGCCATGGACATCTCAATCTTACCAGTTAAGAAACACCTTGGTGCTTGCCCCACCTAAAAGTGTTTGTCCTTGTGGTAAGAAAGTTTGGGTGTTTATGACTAGCACTCCGGTTAGTTTTCATTTTTTTGATCAATAATGAACATAGATATTAATCAAGAGAGGAGTACAAGAAATATAAGATTTAGTACAAAAAGAAGTTTATAGCAGCGTAATCTAAAAGACTCTAGGATATCGGAGTGACCCCACTATGAATGCCGAATCCAATACTCTGTCATGTGTCACCCTCATACCATACTTAGGTCCACCCCACCATTTCGTCAGAGACCAAGTCGAAAATCAGCAAATGGATACGAGCTTGAATAGTAGTAATAGGAGAGGTGGAGTTGTCAAAAGCTCTCCTATTTATTTCAAGCCAAATTGACCATTAGATGGCCCCAAGTAGAACCTCTATGATCGCCTTAGCTATACTTTTTTAAATATTTATGTAGTGTTAGTATTTAGCTTAGGGGCTTAATGAATGACGAGCGGATGTCTTGCCTTAGGAAAATTCCTTCTGGTGACGCAGGCTCAATACATTCCTGATCTTAGTTCTTCTGTTTTTATGTCTTATATTTTTTTTACTTCAAAATTTCAATGTGAGAAACTGATTTTTTGAACTTTTATATATATTCCTTCATTATACAACTACATCATGCGAGTTATATGAAACGGGAATGAACGTCGACTTTTGCAAAAGGGCCATTTAACCTAGGTTGCGCCTTCCTCTCGGCTTCCCTTCACCTTTTGCTTAAGTTGCTATCGATGACTCCCTTCGCTCTCAGCTTCCCTCACGGTAAGTTTCATTACTTTGTTTTCGTTCGTTTCTTGTCTTGTGTTGTTTATAATAATAATTTGATTTCTTTAGTTGTCGCGACCCAAAATACCTCCTAGGAGTTAGGGATACTTTAGGCTCGAGACCACTGTGTCATACCATCCAGTCATGACACATAAGGCGAACATACCAACCTGCAAGAGCATATAAGGCATACTAAAAGGCGAACCTGCAAATTTCTTCATACATAATCCTGCAATTTGTATTCTAAGTCTAAATCAACAGTTTATACAAAATGTAAAGTTTAAAATGGACATTCCCCACTTTCAAAATAAACAACCCTTTTCCCCCCATCACTCAAGAATAGTCTAGGTAGGGCCTCCTATCTAGAGCTCCATCATCCTGGTAATGATCCATGGTCGGCTCCAGCTCGTAGTACTCCTCCTCTATCCAAGGCTCAGGAGCGTGTGCATCCACAGAACCTACCGAAGTCAACAATTCGGCTGAGTGTAGAATACTCAATGTATACAAACTACTAAATAACATTACTATAAACACCAAGGATAGCATATGCATTTATCAGAACAAAACAGGCAAAAGCAAAGCAGAATGAGCATATAACATAGAGCAGTTCATAAAACAGATAGCATGTGAACATTTCTTTTCAAGGCACATATCGTTGAGCATTTCACTAACCATATACTTTGAGCCATAACAAATCCGATAGTTAGAGTGATTCACAAAACCGATAATAATACCCTTGAATCCCGGACAAGCAAGGCGGTCCCTTAAGAATAATACCCTTGAGTTCAAGACAGAGCGATACTTTACCAGCAAGGAGGTAAACTCCCTTGAGTTCGAAAATCAAGCGATACTTTACAAGCAAGGAGGTAGACTCCCTTGAGTTCGAAAATCAAAGCGATATTTTACAAGCAGGGAGGTAGACTCCCTTGAGTCGAAAGTCGAAATCAAAGAGATACTTTACAAGCAAGGAGGTAGACTCCCTTGAATCGAAATCAAAGCGATACTTTATAAGCGAGGAGGTAAACTCCCTTGAGTCGAAATCAAAACGATACTTTACAAGCAAGGCCTAAGCCCTTGAATCCCGGAAATCATTCTTTGAGCAAATCCACTTTTGAGAAACACCTCTTTTAGCAAAACCATAGTTGGAAACCTTAACTTAGAACAAAAACCCTTTTGAGCCGAAATCTTAACTTATAAACTTAATAAAACACTTTTCTTGTGAGAAATCATCTGATCATGCGAGACTCGTGAACATGGAGTGCATATAATACTTGTGAGCGAGCATCATGTGGACTTAGAAAGCTTGTAGACATAGCATCATATTCATAGAACTCAATACTAGTGATAAATTACATCTCATAGCAAAATTAGGAGCATACTTAAACATAAAATCCCTTTGAGACATTTAACCAAACACATAGAGTGCCTAATAGTGGCAGTTTACATCCAAGTATAAAATCAACATCCAATCCACCCAAGAGCATACTTTAAATATGGTTTTATTAAAAGAATAGCACATGGTAGGTACCTTTTAGAAGAACTCCTTTGAAGCTATAAAATCTTTGAGAAAGCTTATTGAATCCACTCCAAGCTTGAGAAAGCTTGAGGAAGTGTAGATCGAGCTTCGGAAGCAAGAACAAGCTTTACCTAACGATTCTTGACGAAGCACAAGCAAAACCTTTTGCAAGAAACCCTAACTTATCTCTCTTTTCTCTCAAAATCTTCTCTAAGGGTGTTGTAAACCCTAAGCCACGAAATTGGCTTGTATTTATAGCCAAATGAGTTGGCCAAAGACTCCCATACCCTTAAAAGATCTCAAAAGAGTCGGTTTCAGCAAAAAAATGTATGGAGGGGTCGATCGGAGGTGTGACCGGTCGACTGGAGGGGTTCTAGAAATGAACCCCATACAAAAACAGTGCTAGAGGGGTCGGCCCCTGGTCTGACCGGTCGACCCTTAGTGGAGGGGTCGACCGCTCGTCTCCCGCTCATGCTGTTCGGTTTTGTCTGGCTCGATGTTTCGGCCATAACTTTTGACTCGGTGATCCGATTTTGACGATTCAACTTGCGTTGGATTCTACATTCAAAGGGGAACAACTTTATGTTTTGCACAAAGCCTAGTTCCGAGTTTTAAAGGGTCGAAATGAGCCCACAGTTGGACTGGTCCAAACTGTTCCAGGAATTCTCAGCAGACCAAGTTCCGGAAATCCCACATTTGATTTAACTTCTAGTCCAAATCACAAAAAAGCGATAAACATGAAATTTAAAGAGGGGTTCAACATCTCTCTAATGGTTCAAGAATCACTCGATTCCGATAAACTATGACCCAACTAGAGCTCCCTCAAGTTGAGGTTCTGGTAAGACATCCACCCTCTTGACACTTAGAACCTTTCCCCTTTTTTATTTTAACACCCATAAACATCAAGGATGGTTCTTTAGTACCCTCACACACCATAAAACCTATACTAATTGACTTAATAAACTCCTCACCTAATTTACAAGCACATAGAGAACTTTGAGCCTCACAAGCACTATTCATAGCACTATTCACCGCACTATTTACTTATGACCCTTTAAGCACTTAGGGTATTTTATACCCTTGACTTTTACCTACTTAGAGTCTACTCATACTCTCTTTTTGAGCCTCAACACATATACCTAAAATACTTACTTGACTCACCATACAACCAAGAACAAGATGGAAGGCTCTAAGCCTTTACAAACACCATACAAAGGCACTATTCACTGACACTATTCATAGCACAGTGAATCCAAATTCCGGGGCTCTACATTATTTCTAAATTTGATTAGTTTGCTAAAATAGTTTATTACATATTTGGAAATATCTAGAAACTACGATGCAGAATCCACGACTTCTAAAAAAGGACTATTACTTTCAGGCTGCACCTTGCATTCTGCTTTAGTAACAATAGATTTGTTAGTTCCATCAGTATTTAATTTGTTATCGTACTTGATTTGATAATTTTTTAGATTAATCTAAAATTTTTAAGTTTAATATTATTTTAGGAAAAAAATATGACTCCTCGAATTGAGCTGGATGTAGAATTGCAAGGCCATTAACATCTCAACCTTACCGGTTTGAGGAACACCTAGGTGCGGGCTCCACCTAAAAGTGATTGTCCTTGTGGTAAGAAAGTTGGGGTGTTATGCCTAGCACTCCGGTTAGATTTAGTACAAAAAGAAGTTTATACCAACGTAAAGTAAAAGACTCTAGGATATCGGAGTGACCCCACTATAAATGCCGAATCCAATACTCTGTCATGTGTCACCCTCGTACCATACCTCAGGTCCACCCCACCATTTTGATTGAGACCAAGTCGAAAATTAGCAAATGAATACGAGCTTGAATAGTAGGAATAGGACAGGTCGAGTTGTTAAAAGCTCTCCTATTTATTTCAAGCCAAATTGACCATTTTATGGCCCCAGGAAGAACCTCTATTATTGCCCTATGTATACTTTTTTTAAAAACTTTTATCTAGTGTTAATATTTTTCTTAATGGCTTAATGAATGGCGAATGGATGTCTTTCCTAAGGAAAATTCTTTATAATGACAGCAGTCTAAATACAATCCTCTTCTTAGTTTTCTGCATTTGTCTTTTTTTCTTTACTTCAAAATTTCGATATGAGAAACTGATTTTTTGTACATTTACATGTATTCCTTCATTATATAACTACACCGTAGGAGTTTTATGGAACACGAATGAACGTCGACTTTTGCAAAAGGGCCATTTAACCTAGGTTGCGCCTTGCTCTCGGCTTTCCTTCACCTTTTGCTTGAGTTCCAATAGATGACTCCCTTCGCTCTCAGCTTCCCTCACATTAAGATTCATTAGTTTGTTTAATTTCTTTTTTTGTCTTGTGTTGTTAATATTAATAACTTGATTTCATTATTTCTAAATTTGATTAGTTTACTAAAATAGTTTATTACATACTTGGAAATATATTGAAACTACAATGCAGAATCCCTGACTTCTAAAACAGGACTTTTACTTCCAGGCTGCACCTTGCAATCTGCTTTAGTAATGGTAAGTCTCACAATTTTATTTCTTTTTTCTTTCGTTATCTTTTGTTAATAGTTATTAGTGTTACTGTAGCTCTTATTATATAATTTAATTAATTAATTTGTTAGTTGCATCATTATTTAATTTGTTATCGTACTAGATTTGATAATTTTTTAGATTAATCTAATTTTTTTTAGTTTAATATTATTTTAGAAAAAAAATATGACTCTTCGGATTAAGATGCATGTAGAATCGCAAGGCCATGCACATCTCAATCTTACTAGTTCGAGAAACACCAAGGTGCGAGCCCCACCTAAAAGTATTTGTCCTTGTGGTAAGAAAGTTGGGGTATATATGGCTACCACTCCGGTTTGTTATAATTTTTTTGATCGATAATGAACATAGATATTAATCAAAAGTGGAGTACAAGAAATATAAGATTTAGTATAAAAAGAAGTTTATAGAAGCGTAAACTAAAAGACTCTAGGATATCAGAGTGACCCCGCTACGAATGCCGAATCCAATACTCTGTTATGTGTCACCCTCGTACCATACTCAGTTCCACCCCACCATTTCGAATGGAGACCAAGTCGAAAATCAGCAAATGAATACGAGCTTGAATAGTAGTAATAGGAGAGGTGGAGTTGTCAAAAGCTCTCCTATTTATTTCAAGCCAAATTGACCATTAGATGGCCCCAGGTAGAACCTCTATTATTGCCCTATGTATAGTTTTTTTTAAAATATTTATTTGGTGTTAGTATTTTGCTTAGTGGCTTAATGAATGGTGAATGAATGTCTTTCTTAAGGAAAATTCTTTCTAGTGACGCAGTCCAAATACAATCCTCTTATTTTTTCTGCATTTATGTTTTTTTTTTTTTTTTACTTCAAAATTTCAATGTGAGAAACTGATTTTTTGTACATTTACATGTATTCCTTCATTATACAACTACACCATGCAAGTTATATGGAACCGGAATGAAAGTCGACTTCTGCAACTGGGCCATTTAACCTAGGTTGTGCCTTCCTCACGACTTCCCTTTACCTTTTGCTTGAGTTGCTATCGATGACTCCCTTCACTCTCAGCTTCCCTCAGGATAAGATTCATTAGTTCATTTTTTTTCCTTTTTTGTCTTGTATTGTTAATAATAATAATTTGACTTCTTTATTTCTAAATTTGATTAGTTTGCTAAAATTGTTTATTAGAGATTCGAAATATCTGGAAACTACGACATAGAATCCACGACTTCTAAAAAAGGACTATTACTTTGAGGTTGCACCTTGCAATCTGCTTTAGTAACAGTAAGTCTCACCCTTTTATTTATTTTTCTTTCGTTATCTTTTGTTAATAATCTAATTCTTTTGTAGTGTTAGTGTAGCTCTTGTATATAATTTAATTAATTAATTTGTTAGTTGCGTCTTTATTTAATTTGTTATCGTACTAGATTTGATAATTTTTTAGATAATCTAAAAAATTTTAGTTGAATATTATTTTAGAAAAAAATATTACTTTTCATATTGAGCTGCTTGTAGAGTCGCAAGGCCATGGACATCTCAATCTTACTAGTTCGAGAAACACCTAGGTGCGGGCCCCATCTAAAAGTGTTTGTCCTTGTGGTAAGAAAGTTGAGGTGCTTATGGCTAGCACTCCGATTAGTTTTAATTTTTTGGCTCGATAATCAATATTGATATTGATCATAAGAGGAGTACAGGAAATATAAGATTTAGTACAAACAGAAGCTTACTGCAGTGTCAACTAAAAGACTCTAGGATATCGAAGTGACTCTACTATGAATGCCGAATCCAATACTCTATCATGTGTCTCCCCAGTACCATACTCAGGTCCTCCCCACCATTTCGAATGGAGACCAATTTAAAAATCAGCTGGCGATTACAGGCTTGACTATTAGTATTAGGAAAGGTGGAGTTGTCAAAAGCTCTCGTATTCCTTTCAAGCTAAATTGACCATGAGATGGCCCTAGGTAGAACCTCTATTATTGCCCTATGCATACTTTTTTTTAAAACTTTTATCTAGTGTTAATATTTTTCTTAATGGCTTAATGAATGGCGAATGGATGTCTTTCTTAAGGAAAATTCTTTCTAGTGACAGCAGTCCAAATACAATCCTCTTCTTAGTTTTCTACATTTATGTCTTTTTTTCTTTACTTCAAAATTTCGATGTGAGAAACTGATTTTTTGTACATTTGCATGTATTCCTTCATTATATAACTACACCGTAGGAGTTCTATGGAATGCGAATGAACGTCAACTTTTGCAAAAGGGCCATTTAACCTAGGTTGCGCCTTGCTCTCGGCTTTCCTTCACCTTTTACTTGAGTTCCAATCGATGACTCCCTTCGCTCTGAGCTTCCCTCATGGTAAGATTCATTAGTTTGTTTAATTTCCTTTTTTGTCTTGTGTTGTTAATATTAATAACTTGATTCCTTCATTTCTAAATTTGATTAGTTTACTAAAATAGTTAATACATACTTGGAAATATATTCAAACTACGATGCAGAATCCACGACTTCTAAAAAAGGACTTTTATTTCCAGGCTGTACCTTGCAATCTGCTTTAGTAATGGTAAGTCTCACCATTTTATTTCTTTTTTCTTTCGTTATCTTTTGTTAATAGTCATTAGTGTTACTGTAGCTCTTATTATATAATTTAATTAATTAATATGTTAGTTGCATCACTATTTAATTTGTTATCTTACTAGATTTGATAATTTTTTAGATTAATCTAATTTTTTTTAGTTTAATATTATTTTAGAAAAAAAATATGACTCTTCGGATTAAGCTGCATGTAGAATCGCAAGGCCATGAACATCTCAATCTTACTAGTTCGAGAAACACCTAGGTGCGGGCCCCACCTAAAAGTGTTTGTCCTTGTGGTAAGAAAGTTGGGGTATTTATGGCTACCACTCCGGTTTGTTATAATTTTTTTGACCGATAATGAACATAGATATTAATCAAAAGTGGAGTACAAGAAATATAAGATTTAGTACAAAAAGACATTTATAGGAGCGTAAACTAAAAGACTCTAGGATATCAGAGTGACCCCGCTACAAATGCCGAATCCAATACTCTGTTATGTGTCACCCCCGTACCATACTCAGTTCCACCCCACCATTTCGAATGCAGACCAAGTCGAAAATCAGCAAATGAATACGAGCTTGAATAGTAGTAATAGGAGAGGTGGAGTTGTCAAAAGCTCTCCTATTTATTTCAAGCCAAATTGACCATTAGATGGCCCCAGGTAGAACCTCTATTATTGCCCTATGTATACCTTTTTTCAAAATATTTATCTGGTGTTAGTATTTTGCTTAGTGGCTTAATGAATGGTGAATGAATGTCTTTCTTAAGGAAAATTCTTTCTAGTGACGCGGTCCAAATACAATCCTCTCCTCCATGCAGTTTGAATAATCCTATCCTAATGTGTTTGTCCATTTGGTTGTAGCTTACATGGCGAATGTCCTCGTACCAGGGACATGATTTTGACAATCAAGCATATGAATCATAGTATAAGCCATAATCATTGAGCATGTGATTGTGTTTCCACTCTCTGAGAGAATGCAATTGACCATACAATCATTATCATTTGATTGTTAGATCTTCAGCTTATATATTGTGAACCCCAATAAAAATCTCTTTGTTCTTTCATCCTTTGAGAAACTCACTTTATTCATCTTTTCGTGGTTGTAATCCTCACATGATTTCGAGCCTATGGATTCTAAATCAGGTAGCTTTTGTTTTATGTGGATAATTTTCCTCTGTTTCTCAATCATATAAGAAATTTACTCACCTGCATCTCAACCCACCCTATTTGGAGTAGGGTTTACTCATTCTTCGTCAACGTAGTCACATAACATGACGAACCTTCGTCACATAAATCCGTCTCTTGTGTGGGTTTTTTTTTTTGATCACCAATACGGTTAGGCAACAACCCCGGTTAGAGTGTTAGTATCTGTTCAGTTAGTGCCTAGCAATTTTAAGCTTGGCCAGTGGGGCAAGGCACCCCTCGGGATGGATCTCGGGACCTCCCCCTAAGTAGGGGATACACTACCATTGGGCTACTCCCAAGGCGTGTTTTGTGTGGGTAATTGATTTTACCTATTTTATTTTCTCCAGTAATCATAGATCGTAGAACTGTTTGTTTTGATTCATTTTGTAGCAACAACTAAGAACATAAAGGGTTGATTATCATAAAGAAACATAATGACAATATTAGTAGTAATAATAATAATATGAATAACAATATAATAGTATTAGTTGTTGTTGATTATCAAAATTCAAACGTATGGCTAGCAAAATTCAAAAATAAAGGCGGTAGTAGTTATTTGTGTAATACAGCAATCTACGATTTGGACAAATTAAAAGAAATCAGTGAAAGTAATTATTTTCATTTGCATAGGAATACAATCTGAAATTCCTAAAGAGCTATAGATTGTAATGCTATGGCCTCCAATATACTTATAAGTATTTACCCATCAATACCAAATACTTGTATGCTGCTACGAGTCTACTATGAAATCTATGTATTACTAACTCACATTAACAGCATTAAACTCCTTTATTCCACCCTTTTTCAAAGTAGTTATCACTAGAGCCTTCTCTATTCTCTCTCTTTAGTTCCTTCCTTCTATCGGCGATAAACAACTCCATGCGCATTGCTCATCTTGCTATTGCACTCCATGGCAACGCCAAAGGCTTGGTCACTGATGAAATCTCTGGCGAGAAAATGCAGAAGTGAATCCGCAGAAAGCAGCGAAGAGGTCATGTATTTGTCTTCACCACCGATTATCGCAACATCTCTCTTCACTGGATGGGCTCTGGAACTCGTCTGGCCCAACAGTCCTTCAACCCTCTTCGAGAGATTGAAGAACCTGAATTGAACCTCTAAGTGGGCAAAACAGTCGTCTGATAGTTATGGATGCAATCATCTTCTTTTGTAATGGGGATCACTTATGGAAACTCCTGGAAATGTCATTGTGATGCTGTTGCACTTTACGGTCTGCTCCACCACTAGGTGATTGTCTGAGGAAGCCAAGGTAAAGGTGTGACCTTCATTGATGAAAACTGGCATGTTGTCGTAGGTGAATACAAGTTGGTCCACATTGTCATTCCAATGAGAGACCTTGTTAGCAGAAAGGGTGAAGGTGTGAGATTCGAACATGAGACCTAAGGCTTGGATCCAGGTGTTGTCGAGCATTCTTCCCTCTGGTCTATGGAAATAGAACAAGATCCCTTCGCTTCCTATGAACCTCGGGTCACCACAGGCAGTCCCATTCCATTGCAGTTGGCTGTGTGATCTGCAAGAAAAAGGTAGAGACAATGTTTAGAGACTCATGGTAAAGATATTATTGGATTTTCCTCTATTTTTCGTAACATAGAGATATATAATTGCTAATCACTACCTTGGATTAGAGTTAAATATTATATGGTGATTTACTGTCGTAAGGAAGCCATGCATATTATTTCCTGTTGTATCGTTTTTTCTTTTTTGCTTTGGATATCATTACAGCCTAAAATTGTGCTTTCTGTTAATATCTGGATATCCGATGTTCCTTAAAGAACTGCTTAGTTTCTAAGTTATTATCTTATATTGTGCTTTCTGTTAAAATTGCAATCCTAAAATTTTTAATGGGTTCCACAAATATGATAATGGACAAATGGCATTTCCATATATATTGTGGTTTGTAGTTTTCTTTCCAATTTTCCACTGAAGGATGGTTCAAGAATTCATCAATATCTTTAACTATCAGTTAAAAAAAACTTTTGTATACAAACAATCTTAATTCCCAATGCTAAAGCCATATGTGTAAGGTATTACTAGACACCCCTGTTCTAACTTTTGTATGCTCTTGATCTTCTGTCCTTGCAGGCCTTTCTAGAAGCAAGGTTTAAGGAGCATTCTCAGAGGCAGGACCATATTAATCATTACATCTTCACTGACTCAGATGTGGCAATAATTGATGATCTTGGACAGTTATTTATAACTACCCAAATTTTGATCTCGCTCTCACTTCCGGAAAAACAAAGATCAACCTCTGAATTCAGGATTTGTCGTGGTGAGGGGAACACCTGATGGAATCCTGAGGTTGGTAAATTGCACAGCCTGCATTCCCTTTTTTCCTCTAACTAATTTTGGTTCTCTTGCTTTAAGGATTCAGTGTGCAAATTTTGGCTGCAGAGCAAAGGTCTTTCTACAAGAAATACTGGGAATGTACAGTTCTAAATACATGAAAGCTTCTCGCATGTTAGGAGACCAGCTAGCCCTGGCCTGGGTTGTAAAGTCTCACCCTTCATTTGATGTAAAGAGATTTACTAGACAAAGCCTTTTTGGAAGAAATTCGTGGAGCATCAGTGCTGTTTTTACCATGTGCTATTTACAATTGGAGACCACCAGAAGGTGCAGGGAAAATTCACGGCATGCCCTTGGATGTTAAGGTAAAATTTAACTTCTAAAAGCAGTCTACCCTGATGTTTTTTAACCATGAAGCATCTGCTGTTTACAATTATTTTGGGATGGTGAAACACCAATGTCAGTGGTCCAAAATCAAAAGAAAGACCAATAAATCAGAAAATTGTGATCATCAGATGAGTTTCAACTTTGACCTAGGAGAATCTCCTTGGGCCAATGAAAAGTTGATACTCATCCTGCACATGCCATATGACAGCGGGATGGTGAAACTGAAAAATTCCTTACGTATGTAAAAGTTACTTAATAAGCTTTATTTTTTAATCTTGTCTTGCCTCTGGTGTTATTTGTTGGATAAAGGTGGTTCATTTCAAGCGATCGAGGAAGTGGCTAATGCTCGAATCTTGGAACTTCTTCAACTCCTCTGCATCCTCTGACATTTCAGATATGTTGTGCCTTATCTTAAAGAGTGGGAGAACAAAGTACGATTTTTACAACTGTGAACTTCAGTGTTGTTTGTAGAAAAGTAATCCCAAGGCTAGCTGCATGTCCCTGTTGCAGTGCTTGCCATCGTAAAAGCCCAGGACCGTATGAAGGCATGGTTCTGCACCTGGATCATCTTCTAGTAATTTAGTTCAGAGTAAAGCCCATTTCAATCAAGAAGGAACTGGATGGAAATTCTCTTCAATTGTCAGAAGAATCTGTTTCAGTGGCATTGCAAGATTGCTCCTATGCTGGTTAGCTCCGGATTTAGCCAATCAACCAAGCCCCTTTCCCAAGTCGAAAATCACAAATGAATATGAGCTTGAATAGTAGTAATAGGAGAGGTGGAGTTGTCAAAAGCTCTCCTATTTATTTGAAGCCAAATTGACCATTAGATGGCCCCAGGTAGAACCTCTATTATTGCCCTATGTATATATTTTTTTTAAAAAATTATCTAGTGTTAGTATTTTGCTTAGTGGCTTAATGAATGGTGAATGAATGTCTTTCTTAAGGAAAATTCTTTCTAGTGACGCAGTCCAAATACAATCATCTTCTTAGTTTTTCTACATTTATGTCTTTTTTTCTTTTTTTTAACTACCAAATTTCGATGTGAGAAATTGATTTTTTGTACATTTACATGTATTCCTTCATTATACAACTACACCGTGCGAGTTATATGGAACGGGAATGAACGTCGACTTCTGCAAACAGGGCCATTTAACCTAGGTCGCGCCTTGCTCTTGGCTTCCCTTCACCTTTTGCTTGAGTTGCTATCGATGACTCCCCCTCCTCTCAGCTTCCCTCACGGTAAGTTTCATCAGTTTGTTTTATTTCCTTTTTTGTCTTGTGTTGTTAATAATTTGATTTCTTTATTTCTAAATTTGATTAGTTTGCTAAAATTGTTGATTACATATTTGGAAAAATCTGGAAACTATGATGCAGAATCCACAACTTCTAGAATCGGACTATTACTTCCAGGCTGCACCTTGCAATCTGCTTGAGTAACGATAAATCTCACGCTTTGATTACATTTTTCTTTCGTTATCTTTTGTTCATAATCTAATACTTCTACAGTGATAGTGTAGCTCTTAGTATATAATTTAATTAATTAATATGTTAGTTACATACTTGCATCAATATTTAATTTGTTATCGTACTAGATTTGATAATTTTTTAGATTAATCTAATTTTTTCCAGTCTAATATTATTTTTAAAAAACATATGACTCTTCAGATTAAGCTGCATGTAGAATCGCAAGGCCATGAACATCTCAATCTTACTAGTTCGAGAAACACCTAGGTGCGGGCCCCACCTAAAAGTGTTTTTCCTTGTGGAAAGAAAGTTGGGGTATTTAAGGCTACCACTCCGGTTAGTTATAATTTTTTTTGATCGATAATGAACATAGATATTAATTCAAAGAGGAGTACAGGAAATATAAGATTTAATACAAAAAGAAGTTTATAGGGGCGTAAACTAAAAGACACTAGGATATCGGAGTGACCCACTACGAATGCTGAATCCAATACTCTGTTATGTGTCACCCCCGTACCATACTCAGTTCCACCCCACCATTTCGATGTGAAACTGATTTTTTTTATACAACTACACAATGCAAGTTATATGGAACGGGAATAAATGTCGACTTCTGCAAAAGGGCCATTTAACTTAGGTTGCGCCTTGGTCTCGGCTTCCCTTCACCTTTTGCTTGAGTTGCTATCGATGACTCCCTTCGCTCTCTGCTTCCCTCATGGTATGATTCATTAGTTTGTTTTATATCATTTTTTGTCTTGAGTTGTTAATAATTTGATTTCTTTATTTCTAAATTTGATTAGTTTGCTAAAATAGTTTATTACATATTTGGAAATATCTGGAAATTACGATGCAGAATTCACTACTTCTAGAAAATGACTATTACTTCCAGGCTGCACCTTGCAATCTGCTTTAGTAACGGTAAGTCTCACCCTTTTATTTCTTTTTTCTTTCGTTATTTTTTGTTAATAATCTAATACTTCTGTAGTGTTAGCGTAGCTCTTAGTATAGAATTTCATTAATTAATATGTTAGTTACATACTTGCATCAATATTTAATTTGTTATCGTACTAGATTTGATAATTTTTTAGATTAATCTAATTTTTTTTAGTTTAATATTATGTTAGAAAAAAAATATGACTCTTCGGATTGAGCTGCATGTAGAATCGCAAGGCCAAGAACATCTCAATCTTACGAGTTCAAGAAACACCTAGGTGCGGGCCCTACCTAAAAGTGTTTGTCCTTGTGGTTAGAAATTTGGGTGTTTTTGGCTAGCACTCCAGTTAGTTTTAATTTTTTTGATCGATAATGAACATAGATAGTAATCAAAAGAGGAGTACAAGAAATATAAGATTTAGTACAAAAAGAAGTTTATAGCAGCTTAAAATAAAAGACTAGGATATCGGAGTGACCCCACTATGGATGCCGAATCCAATACTTTGTCATATCTCAGCCCCGTACCATACTCAAGTCCACCCCACCAGTTTGATGGAGACCAAGTCGAAAATCAGTAAATGAATACAAGCTTGAATAGTAGTAATAGGGGAGGTGGAGTTGTCAAAAGCTCTCCTATTTATTTCAAGCCAAATTGACCATTAGATAGCCCCAGGTAGAACCTCTATTATTGCCTTATGTATACTTTTTCTTAAACATTTATCTAGTGTTAGTATTTTTCTTAATGGCTGAATGAATGGTGAGTGGATGTCTTCTTAAGGAAAATTCTTTCTAGTGACACAGTCCAAATACAATCCTCTTCTTAGTTTTCTGCATTTATGTCTTTTTTTCGTTTTTTTTTTTACTTCAAAATTTTGATGTGAGAAACTGATTTTTTGTACATTTACATGTATTCCATCATTATACAACTACACCATGCGAGTTATATGGAACGGAAATGAACGTCAACTTCAACAAAAGGGCCATTTAACCTAGGTTGCACCTTGCTCTTGGCTTCCCTTCACCTTTTGCTTGAGTTGCTATCGATGACTCCCTTCGCTCTCAACTTCCGTCACGGTAAGATTCTTTAGTTTGTTTTATTTCCTTTTTTGTCTTGTGTTGTTAATAATAATTTGATTAGTTTGCTATCATAGTTTATTATATATTTAGAAATATCTGGAAATCACGATGCAAAATCCACGACTTCTAAAAAAGGACTATTACTTCCAGGCTGCACCTTACAATCTGCTTTAGTAACGGTAAGTCTTACCCTTTTATTTCTTTTTCATTTCGTTATCTTTTGTTATTAATCTAATACTTCTGCAGTGTCAGCGTAGCTCTTAATATATAATTTAATTAGTTAATATGTTAGTTGCATCAGTATTTAATTTGTTATCGTACTAGATTTGATAATTTTTTAGAATAATCTAATTTTTTTTAGTTTAATATTAAAAAATATTACTCTTCGTATTGAGCTACATGTAGAATCGCAAGGCCATGGACATCTCAATTGTACCAGTTCGAGAAACACCTAAGTGTGGGCCCCACCTAAAATTGTTTGTCCTTATGGTAAGAATGTTGGGGTGTTTATGGCTAGCACTCTGGTTAGTTTTAATTTTTTTGATCGATAATGATCATAGATATTAATTAAAAGGGGAGTACAAGAAATATAAGATTTAGTACAAAGAGAAGTTTATAGCAGCGTAAACTAATAGACTCTAGGATATCGGAGTGACCCCACTATGAATGCCGAATCCGATACTCTGTCATTTGTCAGCCCCGTACCATACTCAAGTCCACCCCACCATTTCGATGGAGACCAAGTCGAAAATCAGCAAATGAATACGATCTTGAATAGTAGAAATAGAAGAGGTGGAGTTGTCAAAAGCTCTCCTATTTATTTCAAGCCAAATTGACCGTTAGATGGCCCCAGGTAGAACCTCTATTATTGCCCTATATATACTTTTTTAAAAAACATTTATCTTGTGTTTTTATTTTTCTTAATGGCTTAATGAATGGTGAGTGGATATCTTAATTAAGGAAAATTCTTTCTAGTGACGCAGTGCAAATACAATCCTCTTAGTTTTTCTGCATTTATGTCTTTTTTTTTACTTAAAAATTTCGATGTGAGCAACTGATTTTTTGTACATTTACATGTATTCCTACATTATACAACTACACCATGCGAGTTATATGAAACGGGAATGAACATCGACTTCTGCAAAAGGGCCATTTAACCTAGTTTGTGCCTTGGTCTCGGCTTCCCTTCACCTTTTGCTTGAGTTGCTATCGATGACTCCCTTCGCTCTCAGCTTCCCTCACGGTAAGATTCATTAGTTTGTTTTATTTCCTTTTTTGTCTTGTGTTAATAATAATAATTTGATTTCTTTATTTCTGAATTTGTGAAGTTTGCTAAAATGGTTTATTACATATTTGGATATGTCTGGAAACTATGATGCCGAATCCACGACTTCTAAAACAGGACTATTACTTTACTTCCAGGCTGCACCTTGCAATTTGCTTTAGTAACGGTAAGTCTCACCCTCTTATTTCTTTTTTCGTTGGTTATCTTTTGTTAATAATCTAATTCTTTTGCAGTGTTAGTCTACCTCTAGTATATAATTTAATTAATTAATTTGTTAGTTGCGTCAGTATTTAATTTGTTATCGTACTAAATTTGATAATTTTTTTAGATAATCTAAATTTTTTTAGTTGAATATTATTTTAGAAAAAAACATTACACTTCGGATTGAGCTCGAGAAACACCTAGGTGTGTGCCCCATCTAAAAGTATTTGTTCTTGTGGTAAGAAAGTTGAGGTGTTTATGGCTAGCACTTTTGTTAGTTTTAATTTTTTGGCTCGGTAATCAACATAGATATTAATCAAAAGAGGAGTACAGGAAATATAAGATTTAGTACAAGTAGAAGTTTACAGTAGCGTCAACCAAAAGACTAGGATATCGGAGTGACTCCACTATAAATGCCGAATCCAATACTCTGTTATGTGTCACCCCAGTACCATACTCAGGTCCACCCCACCATTTCGAATGGAGACCAATTTAAAAATCAGCAAGTGATTAGGAGCTTGAATATTAGAAATAGGAAAGGTTGAGTTGTCAAAAGCTCTCCTATTTCTTTCAAGCGGAATTGACCATGAGATGGCCCCAGTTTGAACCTGTATTATTGCCCTATGAATATTTTTTTATATCATTTATCTAATGTTAGTATTTAGCTTAGCGGCTTCATGAATGGTGAGTGGATGTCTTGCTTATGGAAAATTCTTTATAGTGACAGTCCAAATACAATCCTCTTCTAAGTTTTTCTACTTTTATGTCATATTTTTTCTACCTCAAATTTAGATGTGAGAAATTGATTTTTTGAACTTTTACATGTATTTCTTCATTATACAACTACACCATGCGAGTTATATAGAACGGGAATGAACGCTGACTTCTGTAAAAGGGTCATTTAACCTAGGTTGCGCCTTGCCCTCAGCTTCCCTCTCGGTAAGTTTCATTACTTTGTTTTATTTCCTTTTTATCTTGTGTTGTTAATAATTTGATTTCTTTAGTTCTAAATTTAATTAGTTTGCTAAAATAATTTTTTACATATTTGGAAATATCTGGAAACTATGATGCAGAATCAATGACTTCTAAAAAAGAACTATTACTTCTAGACTACACCTTGCAATCAGCTTTAGTAACGGTAAGTCTCACCATTTTATTTCTTTTTTATTTCGTTATCTTTTGTTAATAATCTGATATTTCTGTAGTGTTAGCGTAGCTCTTAGTATATAATTTAATTAATTAATGTATTAGTTGAATACTTGCATCAGTATTTAATTTGTTATCGTACTAGATTTCATAATTTTTAAGATTAATCTAATTTTTTTTAGTTTAATATTATTTTAGAAAAAAATGTTAATCTTCGGATTGAGCTGCATGTAGAATCGCAAGGCCATGGACATCTCAATCTTACCAGTTCGAGAAACACCTAGGTGCGGGCCCCACCTAAAAGTGTTCGTCCTTTTGGTAAGAAAGTTGGGGTGTTTATGGCTAGCACTCCGGTTTAATTTTTTTGATCGATAATGAACATAGATTTTATTCAAAAGAGGAATACAAGAAATATAAGATTTAGTACAAGAAGAAGTTTATAGCAGCATAAACTAAAAGACTCTAGGAAATCGGAGTGACCCTATTATGAATGCTGAATCCAATACTCTGTCATGTGTCACCCTCGTACGATACTCGGGTCCACCCCACCATTTCGAATGGAGACCAAGTCGAAAATTAACAAATGATACGAACTTGAATAGTAGTAATAGGAGAGGTGGAGTTGTCAAAAGCTCTCGTATTTATTTCAAGCCAAATTGACCATTAGATGGCCCCAAGTAGAACCTCTATTATTGCCTTATGTATACTATTTTTTAAAACATTTATCTATTGTTAGTATTTTTGTTAGTAGCTTAATGACTGGTAAGTGGATGTCTTTGTTAAGGAAAATTCTTTCTAGTGACGCAATCCAAATACAATCCTCTTCTTAGTTTTAATGTATTTACGTCTTTTTTTCTTTTTTTTTTAACTTCAAAATTTCGATGTGAGAAACTGATTTTTTGTACATTTACATATATTTCTTCATTATACAACTACACCTTGCGAGTTATATGGAACGGGAATGAACGTTAACTTCTGCTAAAGAGCCATTAAACCAAGGTTGCGCCTTGGTCACGGCTTCCCTTCACCTTTTGCTGGAGTTGCTATCGATGACTCCCTTCGCTCTCAGCTTCCCTCACGGTAAGATTCATTAGTTTGTTTTATTTCCTTTTTTGTCTTGTATTGTTAATAATAATAATTTGATTTCTTTATTTCTAAATTTGATTAGTTTGCTAAAATAATTTATTACATATTTGAAAATATCTGGAAACTACGATGCAGAATCAATGACTTCTAAGAAATAACTATTACTTCCAGGCTACACCTTGCAATCAGCTTTAGTAATGGTAAGCCTCACCATTTTATTTCTTTTTTCTTTTGTTATCATTTGTTAATAATCTAATACTTCTGCAGTGTTAGCGTAGCTCTTAGTATATGATTTAATTAATTAATTTGTTAGTTGCATCAGTATTTAATTTGTTATCGTACTAGATTTGATAATTTTTTAGAATAATCTAATTTTTTTTAGTTTAATATTATTTTAGAAAAAAATATTAGTCTTCGGATTGAGCTGCATGTAGAAACGCAATTCCATGGACATCTCAATTTTACTAGTTCGAGAAACACCTAGGCGCGGGCCCCATCTAAAAGTTTTTGTCCTTATAGTAAGAAAGTTGGGGTGTTTATGGCTAGCACTCCGGTTAGTTTTAATTTTTTGATCGATAATGAACATAGATATTAATCAAAAGAGGAGTACAAGAAATATAAGATCAAGTACAAAAAGAAGTTTATAGGAGCATAAACTAAAAGACTCTAGGATATCAGAGTGACCCCACTATGAATGCCGAATCCAATACTCTGTCATTTGTCAGCCCCGTACCGTACTCAGGTCCACCCCACCATTTCGATGGAGACCAAATCGAAAATCAGCAAATGAATACGAGCTTGAATAGTTGTAATAGGAGAGGTGGAGTTGTCAAAAGCTCTCCTATTTATTTCAAGCCAAATTGACCATTAGATGGCCCCAGGTAGAACCTCTATTATTGCCCTATATATACTTTTTTTAAAAACATTTATCTAGTGTTTGTATTTTTCTTAATGCCTTAATGAATGGTGAGTGATGTCTTTCTTAAGGAAAATTATTTCTAGTGACGCAATCCAAATACAATCCTCTTAGTTTTTCTGCATTTATGTCTTTTTTTTAGTAATGGTAAGTCTCACCCTTTTATTTCTTTTTTCTTTCGTTATCTTTCGTTAATAATCTAATTCTTTTACAGTGTTAGTGTAGCTCTAGTATATAATTTAATTAATTAATTTGTTAGTTGCGTCAGTATTTAATTTTTATCATCCTAGATTTGATAATTTTTTAGCTAATCTAAATTTTTTTAGTTGAATATTATTTTAGAAAAAATATTACTCTTCAGATTGAGCTGCTTGTAGAGTCGTAAGGCCATGGGCAACTCAATCTTACCAATTCGAGAAACACCTGGGTGCGGGCCCCATCTAAAAGTGTTTGTCGTTGTGGTAAGAAGGTAGAGGTGTTTATGGCTAGCACTCCAGTGAGTTTTAATTTTCTGGCTTGATAATCAACATAGATATTAATCAAAAGGGGAGTACAACTACTCCTTCATTTACAACTACTCCATGTGAGCTATATGGAACTGGAGGGAATTGCCACTTCTGCTTTTGGGCCTATAACCCTAAGTTGCACATTGCTCTGGGTTGCACTGTAACTTTCGTAGGCTTCATTCTCCCTAAGTTCATTGTACTTAAAATATTGCAGTATTATTTAATGTTAGTGAATCATATCATAATAAAGTCGTTAATCGGAGAATTTAAAGTTTAGTTTTACTTTAAAATAAAAACATTAATTGTAGGATTTTGTTGCTTGTAAACTTGTGGGACCGTACATGTCCCACTGTTACCAGTAGGACAAGCATTGGGCTATGTAAGAAAATGATTTTGAATTTTCTTTATATATATATATATATTCCTTCAATTAGAACTACACCATGTGAGCTACATAGAATGGTCTGGCATCGCCACTTCTGCTTATGGGTCATTAACCCTAGGTTGCACGTCGCTTTCGGTTGCCCTTCAACTTTCGTCTGTGGTCAATCACAAAGCTCTGTGATTTTAAGCCAATAACCAATAAGATTTCCATGTTCAATTAAGGATTTCAAGAAAGTAAGTTAGGCTCAACAATGGTTCTAGGTTGAAACATGCATGTGAGGTCTGTTTTCAAGCCCTATTGAAGGGATTAATACAAAACAGCTGCAATAGTAAAATGGTTTTTAAAATCTAAGGTTAGGGTTGTGGGATTGCTGTGTTTTAGGATTTCGAATTGTATTAGGCTTGAGGTTTCAATATGGATTAGGTCTAGGGTTGTTGGGACATCAAGAATGAAGGTCAAAATTCTGCAACAGTCAAAACAGGGACTGTTTGGGGTGGCGGCAGCCAAAGAAGGCTGTGGGATATGGTGCAACTGCTTTATAGATGGGGTAGGCTATAGAAGGAAGGGGCAGCAATTGTAGGGACTGTAGGAGGGTTGCACAGCTAGGAAAAGGTATTAGGGTTGGTATGGCTGAAGGTTAGGCTTGGGAAAAGGCTGCAGTTGCATTGGGACAGATGCAGGGTGGGGCTGCAGTAGAAGGAAACAGGATGTAGGGTAGTACGGCAGTGAGAGAAAAGTGTAGGGGGTCTGTGGTTGCAAGGAAATGGCTGTCAGGGGGGATGTACAGCAGTGGCAGCAATAAGGTTGGCTGCAGGTGGGTGGAATAAATCTGAAACAGTCAAAAAGGGGGTCAGCAGGGCTGGGGTATAGTGTGCCACTGTTTTCATCACGACAAACATTGGAGTGTGGGTGTTGTTGATGACTGCCTTTCGCTCTCAGTTTCATACCCGGTAAGTTTATCGTAATTATATTATTGAACTACTATTTTATGTTAGTTAATTGTATTGTAACATAGTTGATAATCTAAAAATTTAAAGTTTAGTCTTACTTTAGAATAAAAATATTAATTTTAGGAGTTTGTGCGTATAGACTTGTGGGGCCGTACACGTCCCACTGTTTCCAGTACGACAAACATTTGGGTGAGGGCCCCACCCCAAATTTTTTGTCCTTGTGCCGAGATTGTCGGGGCGTATATGGCTAGGAATGTCGTTAGTTTTATTATGCCGTACTTCATTTTTATCATTTATCTAATGTTATATTTGACGTAGCGAGTTAAACAATGGTGTAGATGTTCTTCTCAATGGAAATTCCATTTTAGTGACTTAATCCAAATACTACGTCTTAGTTCTAGTAGTTTTATGTCTGATTTTTTTTTATATTCTTCCTTTCCTCAAAATTTTCTATTTAAGAAACTCATTTTTTGAACTTTTCTTTATGTACTGCTTCATTATACAACTATACCATGTGAGCTATTTGGAACGGGGTGGGATGTCGCGACCCAAAATCCCACCTAACTTAATGTGAGTCTTTGGCACGTGACTTAATCATTAACTTCCTGTCATAAAGCATTTAAGGCAATTCTAAAACATGAACCTAAAAATTTTCTCTTCAAATAAATACTAATCAAGTCTAATATCTGAAATAAATGCTAAGACATCATAATTAATTAAAATCATCCTCTATGAATCCCCAATTTGAAATTCAAACTAACCATAAATCTATAATTAAGTCTATTACAATGTCTAAACTTCAAAATCCAAAATACTAGTAATCTAATGTCCAGTATATGGTCAGCAATCCAAATTCCATTCCCCATCGGGGTAATCACCTGCTGGCTCCTCCTGCTCCTCCTCGTACTCTTCCTCTTCCCAAGGTCCTAGAGCACAATTGCCAAATTTAGAACCTGCCGACAACAATAGTCATCGGCTGAGTAACAAGTTACCCAGCGTATATATGAAATCCTATCTAACAATATAACGATATTTAATATAAACATGGTTTAAAATTCAACATAACATGTAAACATATAACAATTTAGAGTGCGGAAGCATAATTCAATTTCGATTCTTACACATGATCACTTTTGTTTATTTCTCTTGTTTATCTTACTTATTTTCTTGTTCGTGAATTTATCCAACAACATGCAAATGCAATAACTTAATATAACTCTACCCTATATATTGGGTAGAGACTAACATATACCCTACTTTCCGAGGTACCACATAATATATATATTATCCGGTGCATACGGCTTGTCTACACATTATCCGGTGTATACGGCTTGTCTACACATTATCCGGTGTATACGGCTTGTCTACACATTCGCCGGTGTATACGGCTAGTCTTGCCTTGATCATAGGCCTGTGGGTACTCGTTCAGTGCAAAACCCAATCATGCATAATGCTTGTGTCCTTGTGTACTTGTATAATACTTGTCATTCTGTATATTTTCATGCTTATTCATATTTAAATTTCGTGAATCAATGTCAGTGCAATAATGATGATTGTAGATCATTCACTAATTTAAGACATGTAGAATTTCTTATAAACAATCCCCATGAAATACAGAATCCTCAAATTTTCAATAATAAAATAAAGGCAATTTCAATTATCATGTCTAAATTTTCAATACATAATTATAATCAAATAAATCTCACAGAACCCTAATTTTTATAACACGTCATAATCTCAAAGCAAATTCATAATAGTTTCATCAATTACAAACATCATCCCCTTCATCCATTCTTCATCATCCATACACTACAAAATCATTCCTTTTCCCTTTGTTGATATAAAATTAAAATCATGAAATAGTTTTCACAAGAAAATCACCATTTAGATCATTTTCTATCCATCACATATACTTTCTATGAGAAAATCATGATTTAAAACTCTCTAACATCAAATATAAATTTTCCAAGAGAAAAACATGATTTAAAACATCACAAAGTCATCACATAAATTTTCCATAAGAAAATCCTAGTATAAACATCATAAGACCATCATATTTATTTTCCATAATAGATTAAAACATCACAAATATGTTTACTCTTGTTGTTCTTGCTTTAGATCTATCACTTTCATCATATTTATATCAAAAATCCCTATATTGATAGGAAGGAAGTCATATTTACCTCTCACGATCGCTTCCCTACGATCATGCGCTTGCGAAAGGGACGGATCTAAGCTTTTTCACCATTTCTCTTTGAAAAATCTTTAATCTCCTTTCTTGGATCTCTCAAAATCCCCTTCTCTCACTCTCTTTTAGGTCTAAAAAGTTTTTGAAACCCTCAACCCACGAGTATAAGGGGTATTTATAGTGCTGGGAGCCCTAGGGACTCTACAAGTTGGAAAAACGCGCAAAAAGGCCTCAAAACGGCGTTTTTAGCGCTCAGTTGCCACCAGGGGCGATCGATCACCGCCAGTAAGCAATCGATCGGCCGAGGCACCGATTTTTATTATTTTTTTAACTCTTTTGTTACTTTTTAATTATCTCCTTTTTCATGTAATCAAACCTCAAAAATGACTTAAATTTAGTGTTTTATTTGAGTTTTAAAAATCACTACTTTTCGCATTAATTTATAGGCTTAAATATGTTAAAAAATTAAACACATGTTTCCATAGCATTTAATAAAGATCACAAATATTAAGAATAATAAATTCGGGGTTCTACACGGGAACCGCGACTTCTTCAAATGGGCCATTAAACCTAAGTTGCACGTTGCTCTCAGTTGCACTTCAGCTATCGTCTTTGCGGCTGTCGATGACTGCATTTTGCTCTTGGCTTCACTCCCGGTAAATTTATTGTGGTTAGAATATTCCAGTGTTAGTTTTGTTAGTTAATCTTATCGTAATAGAGTTTGTAATCTAAATTTCTTAAAGTTTAATCTTATTGCGGAATAAAAATATAAGTTTTACAATTTTGTTGTTGCAGACTCGCGAGTCGTGGACATGCCACTATTTCAAGTATGACAAACATTGGGGTGTGGGCCCTACCCCAAAGTTTTTGTCCATGTGCTATGCTAGTGGGAGCGTATATGGCTAGCAATCCCATTAGTTTTATTTTGACATACTTTTTTTTTTTAATCATTTATCTAGTGTTACTATTTATTTAGTGAGTATATCAATGGTGAGAATGTCTTATATAAAGGAAATTCCCTTATAGTGACTCAATCTCAATACAGTCCTCTTCTTAGTTCTTGTACTTTTAAGGCTATATTTTTAATTCCTTCTTTCTTCAAAAATTTCTATGAAGGAAACTGGTTTTGGAACTTTTTGTATGTACTCCTTCATTTACAACTACTCCATGTGAGCTATATGGAACTGTAGACAAGAAATACTGGGACATGATGAATTGACTGCTTCATAATTAAGATTTCTGAGATTGAAGAAGTGAAAATGTTATGTTATAAGCTATGCACTATCCCTTTCACTGGTCATAGTCATGGAGATGGGCCCACCAACATATTTGCAATGCCTTTGCCTTCCAATTGTATGAAAACCTTAATTTCTAATAGTTTTATGTTGTTAGGAATATGGACGAAGAAATTTCAGGCTCTATCATGGAAAGTTACTGTACACTTTGAGGATTTATCAGAAGGCAGCTGTGGCTGCAGTTTTGACACAGGAAGTATTGCCAACTGCAGCGTATGGAGTTGTGAAAATACTTTTTCTGGAATCAGGTATCACGTTGTTGCTGATCCTTGCTCATCAAAGTTGCCAGATCTTTACAACCCCGATCAGGTTACAAGTGTTGCTGTGGTCTGCCCAGGTAATTTGTCACCTTCTTTACAGAAAAAGTGGGTTTCTTCTGATGATTTGTGCAGCAACCCTTCCGCATATCACATGGCCACAGGCTGTTCTGATGGTAGTGTGAAACTATGGAGAAGTAATCACGCAAAATCTTTAACTCCACATTCTGAGTTGGCTCACTTACCTTGGGAGCTTGTGGGTATGTTTTCCACAGATCAAGGCCCAGTTAGTGCAATATCTTTGTCTAGTTGTGGTTGGAAGATTGCAACCATCAGCACAGCAGGTTATTCACATACTGCCAGTAGACCCAGGACTCTTCATATATGGGATTCTATACACCTTATAGGTGCCAGGACGTTTCTACTAGAAGATAATTTATTACTGGATGGAGATGTTGTTGCTTTAAATTGGTTAGCCACAGGGAATGGTCTGTTATTACTTGGAGTTTGTATGCAAAATGAGTTGTGGGTATTTTCCCAAAGACGGTGTGGTGTTCAGACTCCAGGGAAATCCATGGAGATGCATATTTGGTTTTGTATTGCATTTGGACACACTTCTCCAGTTGCTCGAGACTTCCTTTGGGGGCCCAGAGCCACACCTGTGCTTGTTCACGATAGTTACTTTTGTCACTTTAGTCAGTGGTCATTCTATATGGATAAGAAACATCAAGGTAAGTGCTATCCAGAATTTTCCAAAGATAATCCTCTTCCTTGCATGGGTGGAACAGATAAAGATATGCTTTCTGCTATTTTTACTGATTGCGACATTTGCAACATCAAAGAATTATCAACGCATGACAAGTGTGAAGGATGCAAGTGCATGAAGATGAATAGGAAATATGATAACCAGCTCTGCAATTTGTTTTTAACAAGGACTCAATGACACTACGATACGGGTACCATGATTGGATTATGGAGCATGCTAGAAGTAGCAGAGAAACTATGTGGATCTTTGCCTGTTTATCACCCTGAGACACTCCTGAATATATATTCAGGTATTATGATCCAATTTTCCATTTTATATGATTTTTTTTTACATCTTTTCAAGCTTCTTAAGTCTGGCAGGAAATTGAGAAATGTTAATCAGAATTGTCACCCATCAGACGCTCAGATAGACAAGAGGATGATATATCCCGTTAGTCTTTTCTTTTTCTTGGTGATGGCCTCATGTATGCCCTTTGTCAATCTACCTATTTAATGTAGAACATCATGTTATCAACATAAATCCTGACAATTTATTATAGCACTGTTCCAATCCAAACGTCTGGAAGATCCTTGATTGTTTTACCTGTTCCACTGTCACAAAAGGAATCATTTCACATATTATAGAATTTCAATTCAGTTTAATCTCACTCTTTACAGTTACTAACTCACCATTCACTTACATGCTCTTTGTTTTTCAAGTAGGAATACCTGCCAGCCTTGCTTGGAGGTTGCTAGTAAAGAATATAACTGCAACTCTCCAGTTGGACAGTTTCCTATTCACTCCTAGTCCATTAAGTTCTATTCAGTAAAAAAACAAGAATTTTACTTTCCATATGACCTCAATTCCTTTAATATGTAGCACAATTGAAAAAGGAAAAGAAATAATTATGACCAAAGTACTCTCCTCTGGTTAATAGCCTTCCCAGCCCCCCTCCCAAACACATGTTGAGTGTTTGTGTATAGTATACAAAAATTTCTGCATGTACGCGTGTTTGTATGGAATGGCAACAAGAACTCATTTACATAAGTGTAGTCTAAAGTGCTGCCTAGGCAATCACTTTGCCTCACCTGCACCCCTAGCGCTTGAGCACTAGACTAAGGTAATCGCTTGAGACCCGCATAAAGTTACATGTTACTTACAAACAAAATATAATAAATTTTATTATATATCATGGGGTATAAAGGTTCCTTTAATTCAAACCACAATGGGAAATTTTTGGTGAGATTTTTGGGGAACTTTGTCCAAGGGTTTTGCATGACTCTTTCGAAGTAGGTAAAAGGATAATACTCTCTCTCTCTCTCGAAGTAGGGAGAAGCCTAACACTGTCTGTTTTTTTCCCTTTTGCTGTCATGAAGCCACTAAACTACTTTGCTTTTTTCCTATTTGTTTGGCATTCATTACTTCACTACTCTGTAGCAAACTTTGCATTTTATTTTTTGCAGTGGCATTATGGTCTTATTTATGTTTTATTTTTAATGTTAATTTTCAGTATGAATATCTTCTTCTTTTTTCGATAAATTTATTAAATAGAAAAATTCTGGTCAGTGTTGGCATCACTCACCTAAGGAAACCTCTATCGCGTGGGCATCGCCGATGCTTTGGCTACGCTAATATAAACATACAGGGAGCAGAAAGGAAGGACAGAGATACAAATAAGAATAGTACTGTCTTTGGTACGGAGACCAAGTGAGGTGTCATACCCAATAGAGAGTAAAATGAACAACCCCCATATAGCTAATCCATTTTTAACCGAGTTTATCTCTTGGTGGATTTAGTAGACATAGATAGAGGAGATTGTGAATCTCCCTGATATTGTCAGTATTCCAACCCGCCTGACCAAATGGACCCATGCGCACAACACACCATCCATTTGATTCTGTACATTTATTGTTTTCATCCTTACCAGACAGTGAAAGTTTTCCTTGATCAATACACTATGAAGCAGTTTTGTTGATAGATTGTGAGATGTGTTTCACTTCAATATTAAAAATTTCAAATAATTTTATTTTGCTTGACATAGTACGGTAAAATTTAGCCTTTTCCAAGGAACATGCGGCTATGTCATCCACAAGCTTAATGTCGCGCCCCAAAATACCCCCTAGGAGTTAAGGGATACTTTAGGTGTGACTATACATACCTGTCAAACCATCCTGTAGGTAAACATGATACAATAATTCCAGTAAGCTGAGTGCGGAAACTAATCATGAGTGCGGAAGCGTGAACTAACTTTTTCTTTTCTTCTATAACTCAACACAGTATTCCAAGTGAAAATATACATAACATATCAAGTCAAAGGTGGACAGGCCCACTTATCAAAATATACAAAAAGAACTCTCTCGTACTCTCCTCTCAACAGTAGTCGAGGTATGGCCACACGTCCAAATCCCTATCCTCCTGGGATTGCAACGGGATAGGTGGCTCCCTCTCCTCTACGTACTCTTCCTCGACCTAAGGCTCAGGGTCGAGGACATCCACGGTACCTGCCGACATAAAAGTACGGCTGAGTATGGAATACTCAGCGAGTACAAGCTACTAGCTAACCGTAGCAATAATAAAAGCACAACAACGGTGAACACAATACAAAACATTGATTTAAAGCAATGCTAGCTAAGATAGATAGTATTGAACATGAAGCAATATAAATATCTTGACATGCGTGCATGAATGCAAAAACCCCGGTAAAACTAATGTTCAAAAACCTTTTTCATGTCTCGGTCTTGCTTGTGAAAATCATGCATGCATGTCTGTCTTGTTTGGGATTTCATGTCTTGACTTGTTCTTGACTTGTATACTTGTGAGCCAGAGGCTAGCACCCGCACATCCCTGGGCTACCAACCTCCTTGATATTTCCTTCACTTGTGAGCCAGAGGCTAGTACCCTTCACTTGGGCTACCAACCTCCTTGACATGTAGTTGTTTCATTTTCTTGTGAGCCAGAGACTAGTACCCTTCACTTGGGCTACCAACCTCCTTGACATGTGCTTGTTTCTTTTTTGATTTATCATGTACAAATACTCTTAGAAAACCCGGTTCATGCATGCATGTGTGGGTGTGTGTAGCACTTGTAATATCATGAAGACAATATGACATGAAGAGTAGTGTATAGCGATTCAATCCATAGTATAAACATGTGCTTATTTAGATAATCTATATGACATTTAATCAAGGTTATGAGTTTGGAAGAAAACTACACATATTCATGCTTTCATATTCTTCATTGATTGGATGATTTCTCATTTAGGCATTTAATCAAACATATAGCATGCCACATTTCATAGTCGTTTCATTCTCTTTTTAATGCATATTTTTCATCACATCATCAAGGTACGTTCATTATTTATGGAATGCCCTTACCACCATTTTCCATTTCACACATCATACAACATCCATACGGCATCCAATCGCCTCAATCACCATCATACATTCATACATCCCACCATCTACATTCTTCTTGTTTATATTTAGGGAAAATAGTGCATCTCAAGGGAAAAGGGAAGAATACAAGATTAACATCATCATTTTTCAAGAAAACCTTAGGTTATTGCTAAGTGAGTTAGTAGGGTGTACTAACCTTGAAAGAAGAAGAGGAAAACCCTTAAAATGTCATGGGAGATGCTGCCCTAGCTTGGAGAACGAGTCATTTACGTGCTTTGCCTTGTATTTGAAGAATCCAAGCTTTTGAGTGAGATCTAGAGAGCTTAAACTCTTGATTTTTGCTCAAGAGGAACCCTAGGTGAAAGCCCTTCTTTCTCTTCTCTCCCTTTCTCTCAAATGTCTGCCTTAGGGTTTATGAACCCTTAAAGGCTCGGGCAAGCCCTTATAGGCAAGGGGTTAACGCCCAAAAGACGAAAAAGCCCTTAATGAAATTTCTACAAACGCGATATACCGATCGATCGGTGGTTAATACCAAGCGATCGATCGCCTACCGAGTGACTGGTGTTCTTGACCGAGTGATTGGTTAAAAACATGCTCTCTGGAATTTTTCCCCATACAAAAAAGTTAACCAGTCGATAGCTACCGATCGATCGGTTGTGGACCGATCGATCGCTAATAATGACCGAGCGATCGGTTGTGAATCGATCGATCCCTAGCAATCGGTGCTCTGCAGGTCCCAATTGTTTTGGCCATATCTTTTGACTCGTTCGTCGGATTTTGACGATTCAACTTGCGTTGGATTTGTCTTTCGAAAAGGAACATTTCTGACGTTTCAAAATTTTCAATTTCTCCCTTATTTATTAATTAGACTACGTGAAAGGCCAATTGGCTACGAAAGTGTTATTCATTAAGTACGGAAAAGTCCGGGGTGCTACACTTAAGACTATTGCTTTGGTGCTGAATATAGCAGGTCTACTGCTGGACTAATTTTAGAGTCAGTAGACTAAATTTTAGTATCTATGTACCTAAGAATCTCCTGTTTCAGAACTTCCTGGGAAGCTATTCTTTATATGAGCTTGTATTAAATGTTTATTTCCATCAATCTAAGTAACTTTAAGCATGCAACATGCAACTCTGACTATGTTCAGGCAATTGGAAACGCGCGTATGTTGTTGTGCGGCATCTTGTTGGTTATCTTACTTCTGCCAATGCTTCTGAGAAGGGATATAGCTCCGCAAAATCTAGTCATATCATTCCACAGATCCATTTGTCAAATTATTTTCAAGTACTTCTCTCCACAGGTTCAGGTAATAAGGGATTACAATGGGGTGGAGATACCGCTACAGTCACATCTGCTTCATAGTTAGAAAGAAGCTTAATCCAGTTTGTTGGATATAATTCAGAAGATAATGCTTCCGATAATATGTTCAGTCCCACTACAGGAAAATCTGATATTAGTGGCTTTATTGAAACTCTAGAGAAGTTCCATGATTTAGCAGCCATAACCAACATGGGGAAAATAAAAATCCTTGCAGTTATAGATCTTCTGGGTGAAATCAGTGATTCATGCTCTCCCTATGGAAGTCTTGATGAACCGGTCGGAGGTACTTCTGAGTTAGGTTGATTGTGTAGATTTTTATGGTTTCAACTTGGATTTTCTTTATCATTTTGTCACGCCCCAAAACCCCACCTAGGAGAATGTGAGATCTTGGCACGTGACTTACTTGACTTAATCCATTTAATAAGTTTTAAAGGCATATTAAAATCTGAACTTAAAAATTTCTTCAATTAAAACATCAACTAAATTCATAATCATTGACTGCAACTGAAATAAAATAAATACTAACCCTCCATCATAATCATCATCAAACTAAACTAAACATAAATATCCATAAGATCAATTAAAGTTTCCCTGAAATTTGACCACAAACAAATTAAATTCAAAAGTAGGGCCAATGATCAAGATCCCGTTCTTCCTCGGAATAATCACCTTCCGGTTCCCCGAAGTATTCATCTTCTTCCCACGGTCGGGGCGCACAAATATCAAAACCTAAACCTGAACCTGCTAACAACAAAAGTCATCGGCTGAATAACGAGTTACTCCGCGTATATAACAGACTATAGTGAACAATATAATGAACATTAAATTACATACATTTTACAGATTCATACATCAGTTCACATACATAATTAGAGTGCGGAAACAACCAAATACATTACGTCAATTTCTTTCTTTCTTTTCTTACTTTTTCACTTTCTTACTTTCCTTTTTTTTTCTTACTTTTCTTACATTCTTACTTTTCTCACTTTTCTTTGCGATCTTTCTTGAAGCCAGATAACTAGTACCCTTGGAAACTTATCTTAAAACAAGGCACTAGCATCTTTGGAGATCTTTCTTTTTTTACTTTTTATACTTCATACTTTATCATTCCATGAACAACACATTTACATGCATTAGTAATAACTTAAAATACCGCTTTACCATATAAGGAAAGGGGTTACTATACTTTACTTTACCGAGATACCACCCTTCGTACAGTATTCGGTACGGACGGCTTAGTAAATTTTCTGGTACGACGGCTTACTTACTTTGGCATACATCTCAACATTTCTGATGGTATCCGGTAGTGCACAACACAACATGCATTATCACTTTCGTGTGTCTTTCTTTCTTACTTTCTTACTTTTCTTACTTTACTTTTGGCCTCACTTACATCTTATTACTGTCTTTAATTCTTTCTTCATACTTTTGCAAATTTTTCATTAGTGAGTGCACAATGATATACTTTTTGTTTAAATTACACCTAAGATTAACCATCAAGGGCCATAGGACATCTCACCATAGTTTCCCATACCACTATGTTAACCAGGCCTAGGCAAGTTTAACTTTCATCAAAGGTTCGTTTACCCAATGGTATATCATGTATTAAGAAGCATAAAAGAACATACAAAATCTCATATTTTCAACGATTCAACAATATAAATCACGATTTATATTAAAGCACACCGAAGTCAAGATCTAATGTAAATATAAAATCTCTTTTTTATTTTATTTTAAATCAAGATCAATATCCTAATTATAACACTTCTCCTCAATCAGAATTTTCATGGATTGTAACATAAAATCACACTCACATATAATTAAATCCACAATAATTCATCCATTCAATTTACATCCATTCATCCCATTCTCCTCATAAATCCACACACTTCAATAAATTTTCTCAATCCCCTTGTTGAATCATAATTAATTTTTAACAGGGTTCTTCACATCCTAATTTAGCAAATCCATAGTTAATAAGAGAGAGATCAAAATATGGTTCTTCACATCCTATTTTATCAAATCTATCAATAATAATATAAAATCAAAAATATGGTTCTTCATATCCTATTTTAACAAATCTATCAATAATAATATAGAAATCATAATATGGTTCTTCTTATCCTATTTTAATAACTCCATCAATAATAATGTAGAAATCAAAATACGGTTCTTCACATCTTATTTTAATAACTCCATCAATAATAATGTAGAAATCAAAATACGGTTCTTCACATCCTATTTTAACAAATCTATCAATAATAATATAGAAATCGTAAACATGTTCATAGATCCTACATATTCTTACATCTTGACTTAGGTTTACTCTCTTTTTATTCATTCTTTTAAGTTAATATTCAAAATATGGAATACTAGATTTGTTATTTACCTCACTTGATCGCTTCCCTACGATTTATCACTTGCGAATAAGGTTCTATATCGATCTCCCAGCCTCTTTTCTCTTTTTATTCTGCTCCAATCTTTGAACTCCTTCAATTTACCCCTTTTGATCTCTTAGAAAGCTTTCTCTTTTCTCTCTTTTAGGTTTAGAAGCATATAGAAACCCTAACTCTTGAGTTGGAGGGTTATTTATAGAGTTTGGAGACCCTAGGGAGTTAAAAAGGGTCAAAAATCACGATTTTCCAGAAAATACCGCTTTGGACGATCGATCCCCTTTCTGGGCGATCGATCCCCTCCCCCCCCCCATATATTTTTTTTCTCGAAACAGTCTTCGGTATTTTAGTCATAACTTTTTACTCGTTTATTGGATTTTGAAAATTCAACTTGCGCTGGATTCGTCATTCAAAGGGGAACAATTTTGATGTTTTGTAAAATTTCTAATTCTTCTTTATTCATAGACTAATTTACCCCTAAAGCTGACTGGTCTGGAAATGGATTTTAGCAGCCCTAGTTTCAAAAATCCAACTTTTAACCTAACTCTAGCTAAGAATCTGGAAATATGGTAAACATGAACCTTGAAGAGGGTTCCAATACCTTTCCAAAAATTCAAGAATCACTCGATTCTGATATGCGGCGACAAAACTATGGTTCTTGAATTTGAGGGTATGTTAAGGCATCCCTTTTAATTCATCTTTTAGGAACGCATGCATTTAAAATCGGGCACATATTTCAAGAAATTCATGTAAATGGCACAAATACCGAGGAACTAAATTTTGGGTCTCTACACATTTTCATGTTAGGTTTATTTGCCAATGATTACCTAGCTTCACTGGACCGATAAAAAAAATCTAGCTCTACTGGATTTATTATGAGATCAGAGACCAGATTTATTTTGTGAAGAAGTTCAAGTAAATAAAAGAATTTCAAAACTGATTGTGGGAAAACCTAGTAACTCGCAGTCTACTGTGGCTCAAAAGGAAATTTTAAAAAGAAAAAAAGAAGAGAGGAAATAAACTGTTCTAAAAAGTAAAACCTTATTTCCCTCTTATCCCATGGGGCTCATTAAATAATACTGTTAAATTATTAGGCTTTGGAGTTTGTCTTTATGAAATTTGAGAAAATGTAATTGTGGTAGTAACATTTGTTTGCATCAATATGTGGTCACCAAGAAGTAAAATGCTACTGTTATGAACTAGCCTAATATATTAACTGATATATCAATCAAATATATTCAGGGAACTCTATCCTAATCTTTGTATCAGTTTTACCTTTGCTTCAATTTGATTGTTATTTAAAATTTTAGAAAACTAAAAATGTGAGAAAAAAAGAGTCATGAATTTGGAACTAATCAATGAATGCATGACATCTGAGTATGAAATTTTTTATGCATATATACTATGTAAGAAATCCAAGAAAGCAACAAAAGTAGAGGAATGAGACACCATGCGTTGGTTGTACAATCATACCACAGGAAAAAAAGATCAAAAAAAGAACAAAATTGAGATATATAAGGTCTACTGGCTATTTATAGGGGTGTGACTTGCCCAGAGCAGGCCAAGCCCGGCTATTGAATCAGGAAAATGGCTGTTTTTTTAGTAAACGGGCCTTATCAGCCAGGCATGCCCGGTTGAAGTATAGTATGAAGGGCCCTGGGCCTAAAGGTTTTAGGCGCCCAAGTTGGCCAACTATTTGATCGGGCCGGGCGGGATAGCTAACTATTTACGTACCATGCTTTTAAAGGGAACTAAATGGGACGAAGTGAGGATGTTCCAGAAAAGGTGGCAAACAAGTTTTAAATCATGAAATACATCTGCTCGAGAGATCTTACTTCCATTTGTTGGAACGTGAAGGCAGTTTATCACCCGGGTCGAGATCTGAGGCCGGTGCGGCAACCCATTGATCCACTAGAATAAAAGCGAGCAGCATTGGGGCTAGCAGCATTTAAACCACAAAAGCGATTCACTTGGTTCCAACAGCAGATCAAAATCGGGGAGCAGAGCCAATCACAGATTAGGATCTCGTCCCACCAATTGAAAATGGTGTTGAAACTACCTTTGATGACCCAGAATAACCGGGTTGTAGTTGAACCATCTCTGGTGAGAGATTTGGTCAACCGAGCCGAAAAAGAAGCACCTTGCCCATATTGATACCCCCCGTTTAAGGTATTCCAGTTGCATATCGGGAATATTGACTCTTTTAATACCTGTTTCAGTCGTAGGGTCAGCCCATGACCTCTCAGAATAAATGAATTGGTTCCTGGTTCGTTTCGCCATCCCACCCAATGAATCATTAGAATTCATTTTCAATAGAATCTTCTGCAGTCACAGGTTCCGTCGTTCCCATCGCTTCTTGATTAATGGCTAGGCCTGAATTCTGCAATGGAGCTCCTACTTAAATTTTTTCCGAGTCAATCTCCTCAGTCTTTATTGACTCGAGGCTCTTTTTTTTTTTTTTCTATGAGCAGATTCATCTAATTATGGACGAATCAGTATTGATGCTTTATTACACTGCTGTTTATGAGGGAAGGAGATTGAACCCAACTTGCCTGGTGAACTGTTCCTGTGAGTTGAGATTGGTTACCACACTACTCAAATCCTAGCTCTAACCGAGTGACTGGCCTGCCTTTCCAGTAGTGGATTCAGCTCATATTAGAAATTCTTACTTCACGAGAGAGATACTCACTATTGAAGGGTATACCCACAGGAGAGATACCAAAACTAGAAGCTTTGTTGCACCGCGCTCATTTTCTTTTTATCAGAGGGGTTGACAATAGATAGGGGTCAGGTTTGGCATCTATGCCCCCTGCCCTCCAAATAGTATGGGAGCCTTTCAGCTCGTACTACTCACACTCCTAGATCTTCACGGCACCTCCTCCACTATAGTGTGAGCTGGGAGAAGCTCCGAAAAGCTAGGCCTATTTCAAAATGAGCTTTCCGTCAACAACACCACGAAAAAAGTACACTATGGTCGCCCACTGATCTGATCATAGGTGAAATCCCTTCGCTTCGCGCCAGGCTTGGAAGCCGTAAGTCAGGCTCCCTTCGTCTCTCTGAAGCAAGAAAGCGAGTAGCAAGCTGAAAAACTACAGGGCGCTAGCCCGGGAACGAGCCCTATTTTGAAATTCAAGTGAAAGAGGAAGCCAAAAAATGTGAGCGCCTAGCGCGATACGAATTTTTGCCCTAAAATAAGGAAGGGCCCTATCTTGCAGGAGGCAGATTTTAGAAAAGCGGTTGATTACTCGGATTGGCTCTCGCGTCCCTGTGCCCAAGAAGGATGGGCGAGTTCCAGGCCCGGGTTAGGGATGAGTCCCCGTAATCTTCTTCTGATTCCCGATCTAAGGCCATCGATCCACTCATATATGGAAGAGGCTCTTAACCGTCTACCCGTTCCATCTATCATATCAGTCGAGGCGATCCGATTTGTTCTTATCTATAGATAACGCAAGAGAGAACTTATGACCTCGCGGATGGAGAGGGATTTGAACTCTGATGCTTCATAATCTTATCATTCTTGTGAGTTTACAACTCATCGTAGTGCCATGCAAAAACATCTTTGTATTTAGCCAGAAGAGAGGTAAGAGCTGCTTTTTTCTCATCTGAAGATTGCAGGAAAACAAAAAAGAGAGGGAATACATTTTGCCAATTTACAACTGATGTTCATCAAGGTTTAATCAAACTAAACCAAGCAAGGTGTCTCTATCATAAGATGGCGGCGGATAGGAGATTGTTTCCTTTAAACCTAGCTTACTCGTTGTTTTAGCGTTTGAGTGCGAGCTTATGGTTCAAGAGAAGAACAGAGGAAGTGCTGCTGGAGATTATACTTGTGTTCAAGCTTTGATCTCAGTAGGCTACAGCAGCTAATGGTCTTTTCGAGAAACTGATGAGAGACACAGCATGACTAGCCCTCAGCGTCCGGGACGTAGAGGATGAGATCAATTGCGCGAGATGATTGATCGCTTTGTTTCTGGGAAACTGGATGATACCTTTATTCGTTGATTTAGATCTTAAATAGTTATAGACCACTTAACTTTCCTTTTCCACTTGAAATGAGTAAAAGAATACAAAGAAACATGAAAATATAATGTATATTTCCCCTTTTAGCATTTCAAAAATTTTCAAATCTAAATTGGTTGACTCGCATTATCTTGTCTTATACTGCATGTATCATCTTAGACAAACTGCTATAGGTTCTTGTCATAGACCTATGTGAAAACCCAATGTCATAGCAATACGCTCGGTGATGCGTATGGTCTTTGGAGAAACTCCTACTCCCTCTTTTGGACCTTAGTACATTTCTGTCTTGCTTTAATATAATTTTATAGTACAATGGTGAATTTTATGCTTTGCTCATTTGCAGGTGTGAAAAAAATTGGTTAGATGATGATTGTTCTATTTCTAAATTTGTTGTTGATACTTGGTTAGCATTGGGAGCAATTTTGTTTATTGATACTTGAGATATTCGTTGTTTCTGATATTAGTTTCTTTGTTTGGCTTTTTCAAGGTTTTGGGTTGCAGTGAGGTTTCAGAGATTATATTTTCTCCGAAGATTTGGTAGATTAGCAACCATGGAAGAGTTGGTTGTTAACTCTGAGCTGATTGGATGGGCCTTCCACTCTGATTGTCAAGAAAATTTGTTTGATTCTGTTCTATCTAATGAACCATCATGGCAGGAAATGAGAAATTTTGGTGTTGGATTTTGGTTTACTAATGCAACACAATTGCGAACCAGGGTAACTAGGAGTTGATTATCTTTATTTTCCCTCAACTTAATACATTGTCTTCTATTGATTTTACAATACTTGTTCTCTATTATTTTTGAGGCCTGGATGATCTTGTGATAATTCTTTGAGACAATTTAAGTGCCATCCAATGATTAAAGGCAAAGGCGTGAGACAAGGCATTAGGACCTTTAGAACCGTGAGGTGAAAGCTTTGAGCTGTGAGGCTTAAGCCTCACGCATCCTCATCTTTTAAATAAAAAAATGAGAAATTTTATTGAAAATTTCAGATATGTAACAATTAAATTATTCACATCATATAGATGAAAAAGAAAATTAAATTTAAGTGAGGCAAGAATATGCTACAGTTACGATTTATCTTTTAGTACATATACAATAGAAAACAAATGATGTTCGTTCATTAATTCATATCGCAAATTTCAATTCTAATAAACCATCTCAAAGAAGTCACATAAAACTTAATTGCTGCGCTAGTGGCTCCAAACCCCTTCATCTTTTTCGAGGGAAATATTTAAATTGAAATAGAGCCTCGAGAGGGTTTTAAAAAACTAAATATGGTAAACATAACATATGAAGTGCTAGTTTAAAGTTTGAACAAATCAAAAAACAATGCAAGAATAAAATGATTTTAGACGCTCATATTTTGTGTCACGAACACTATAATTGGTTAAGATATGTTAGTAGTGTATGCACAAGTCGAACTGGAAGAAGTTCGCTCATTGTTTTCTGTTGGTTGACTTGAGCCTTTGGAATTGACAAAAGCTAGGATATTGCTATGAAATCCATTGTTCAGAGACTCCAAAATGCTGGACACTATATCTGACGTGCTTTATGTAGATCTATGCCTCTCTCTTTACAATCTATTTCCTATGAGTTCACATTTTCTGGGGACGAATTTTGTTAAGCAGTTGATCATTTTGTTTAGATTTTTCTTGTTGATCTACAATTGCAATCATTCCTGGTGTTTCTCTACAGTAGGTAATTCTTTTTCCTTCTTTTTTTGAATCAGTGTGTTTATATGCCATCCAGGCTATCATTTTTTATGACCTGTTATTGCCGCTTTTTTGCTCATTAGCCTCATAATTGTAAATGAGTAAATGCTATTACTACTACTTCTGAGGGAGGGGGAGTGGAGTACGCTTTTTGTAATATCTAGGGGAACCTTTCTTTTTCTGACACAAGGTATTTGACTGTAGACGGAGAAGCTGGCAAGATTACAATTTCTTTTAAAAAAAGATCCAAAGGATTGTGCACTTCTATTTATAGCATTGAATAGACTTCAAGTTTTGGCTGGTCTTTTTAAAATCAGCAAAGATGAAAAGGACAAGCCCTTGGTTGGATTTCTTTCACGCAATTTCCAGGTATTGTACCATATGATTTTCCATTTCTATCTGATGTGCAATTTTACTGAGAGAGATGAGAAGAGATTCACAAGGGGAAATAAATCTCATACATCTGGTATGTGAAGCTAACTTGTTGGGTTAAACCTTGTTTCTCTAGATTATTGACTCCTATTGCCTTTATGATGAATTTGACCATGCTACTGATCTCAAAGGCTAGAAAAATTAGTTGATCCATTTATTGGAATCTAGAAGAAGCAACAAAAGGATAATATTTTTTTAAAATATCTTTTCCACGAAGATGTTCTTTTTCCTCTTCTCATAGTGTCTATTTGGTTTGTAGGAATTTAGGGATGGGAAATGGAATTGGAGGGTAAGTATTTCAATTTCGGTGTTTGGATGTCCCCAATTCCTATTGAATTCCAATTCATGTGGGAATTCAAATAGTGTCAATTCCTATCATTTTGTGGGAATTACAATATCCACCTAGGAGGTGGATATTGCAATTCACGCGTGCATGAATCGACACAAATCTTTTACAACTTGACTATCCTTCTCTCTACACCTTCCTAGATTATTCCTTATTTGAATTTTTTATTTATTTATAATTTCTTTATTATATTTGAACTTTTTATTGAATAGCTTTCAAATAAATTTTATTTAAATTATTTGTAATTAATCTTTATTTAATCAAACTTAAATGAATTTGTTAAAAATCTTAAATAAATTTTATTAGCTATTTTAAAATAAAATTTATTTGAACTTAAATTTGTTTAAAATAAAATATTCAAAATGTGTAGAGGTTGTAATTTTTGATAATTAATTATCAAAATAATAAATAATTTATTTATTAACAAAATATGTTGTAGTAAGAATGTCTTTATATCTATTAAGAAGTATAGGGACCCACTATTTTATAGATTGAAACTTTTCTAGATGTTGGGTTCAGTTGAGTAGCTCCCAGACTTAGTTACCGAAAAGAGAAGCAAAGCAAAAGCGAGAAGCGAGAAGCGGGAAGCGAGTTTTTCAGAAAATTCATGAGAGATGAGAAGCGAGAAATGATATATTGGCTGTCTCACTCCCATTAGATTTTAATTCATACTTTAGATGTTTCCTTTCATGAGATATGTGTGAAAAATTAGGCTCATAAACTATAGTGGACCTTGAATAAACACCATCCGATTTGAATCTTTTGTTCTTGGGTTGGAATAAAATAATATAGATAATAAATTCAATATTAGATCCCATAGAAAAAATATTTAATCTAATGGTATTCGCATAGGGTTTAGGTTCCTAGTTGTAAAGGTGCACTATACTCTATCAATCTTTTACCAAGATGGTTCCAATCTAATGATACCTACCCAAGATCTACACTGTAGGCTGTAGACTCAGGTCAATCCCATCACATCCTAAATACATAGCCATGTTTGACTACTTCATGGATTGTGATAGAAGCGGGTTTCATGGGAAGCGATCTTCCTACCTTATACATAGCTTTGGTGCAATTATGGTCCCAATCATTTACAATTATCAATATATATATATATACACGTGTTGTGTGTGTACATGCGTGTTTGTAAACCATCAAATAAATTATCAAGTAAATTTTTGCACATCCAAACAGTGAATTTTAAATTCAGAACCTATTTCCAGCAATTTTTCTGCAATCTCAACCAAACCGTAGAATTTTAATGCATAGGCTTTCCAATTCCTAGATATTACAATGCCTATGCATTGAATTTTCACGGATATTGCAATTCCTGCAATCCAAAGAGATCCATGCTTGTCTCATCTCTTATTCTTTCGTAAGTGTGATAAATTAAATAAAAATGAAATTGAGTATTACGAAAGAATTTTCTTATTTCCTTGGGAAGTTTCCAATTGGCCATTGATGACATTCTGCCCATTTTGCATGTGTTGCTGACAAGTCAACCTAATCACTAATCAGAGACTGGGCTCTAATTATCTATTTAATCCTATCCAACACATGTTTGTATATCTCTCTCTCTCTCTCTCTCTCTCTTATCTATTTAATCATGTTTCAGGAGGAAAAAAATAAGGCAGCAGCTTTGAAGAATGCTTATGTTTTAATGGGAAGACAGGCTTTGAAGAATGCTTATGTTTTAATGGGAAGACATCATCTGGAGCTTGCGATAGCTTTCTTTCTGCTTGGAGCTGATCCTTCTTCTGCAATCATTGTCTGCGCTAAAAACCTTGAGGAAGAGCAGCTTTCTCTTATAATTTGTCGGCTTCTTAAGGGGTATGGTGGGACATTAGAGCGTGTCATCTTATATCAAAGTTTCTGCTTCCAGCTGCAACTGAGAAAGGGGAGTACTGGCTCGCAAGCCTTCTTGAGGTGTGTGGGATATGGATACTAAATTTTTTTAAAAACAATTCCTTAAGAAGAACATGTTCATGTTTGTAGCTGCATGAAAGAATGTCATCTGAAAGGTATCTGGCTTGTTAATATTTACTCTCCTTGATGTGCAGTGGGCATTAGGGAATTACTATCAATCTTATCTGAAATTACTTGGCTTACAAGTTGGTTCAGTGATCAATAAATCGACACTGTCATCCAATAATGCTGCTTTCTTAAACCCAGATATCATTCAGTACTGCCTAACACTATCAACCAAAAATAGCTTGAGAAATGCTGTAGGGGAGTGTGGGGCTGCAATCCTGGCTAGGTGGGCAACTTTGATGAATGCTACTGCCTCTAACAGACGTGGCATTTCTATAAGTTAATATTGTTGTTATCTGTAATTATGTATTCCAGATGATGTTATGGTGCTAATTGAATCTTCCTTTACCAATATCTCGGTTCTTATCAGAAGGATCGACACTTTTTACCATCTTAAGTTTGACCTATTCTGAACTTTAACTTGTCTGTAGTTCTATGGATCACGTGTATGAATTTAAGCTAAATATGTCAATGAAAGGATGGAACACTTAGAAACTCGTACATATCCGTCCACACTGGTTTGTGACATTCAATTCATGCGTGTGTATAGCTACATATTTGATATGGGTTATTTCTTGATATTTGAACATGCAAATCATGAAATATATATATATATATATGTCCAAACTTCTGTATACAAAACTTGTATTTTAAAGTTTCCAGAAAGTCTCCCAATGACGTATTTTCTCACGTCCCCACAGTGAGATATAAATCTCGAGCTTCCAAGTTAGAACTTATGTTCCAGTATCCCTCCGGATCCACTTTCTTCCTTGGTATCTAGTTCTGCTTATGTATCTAATGGGAACAGTACACTGAAACAGATCAAGCTGGTATCGATGATCTTGATTAAGTTACTTAAGAACACGCTTGCTCTCATTTCTTCTTATCATGCAAAACAGCTCGCATTGTTCCTGCAGCAGAAAGTGGAGAAATGTTTGCCTGTACCTACTCTTGTATGGTTAGCAGAATGTAGTCGGTCTCAACCCAGAGCCCTGCATAATTATCTGAATCATGAAATTAACAGCTTGCAAATGATTAACAATGAAAATGGGGCATCATTCTCTGAAATATTATTGGAAATATCTGCTGATCCTAAAATAGTACATGAAATTCTTGCAGAGGAAAAAACAAGTTGTTCCCAGTTTATTAGTCAGGAACCTCTTAAAGGATGGACCGATGCACATAAAGACATCATGGTGGGGAATGGAACTAGTGACGCTTATGATCAAGATGGTAGGCTTAGCAGTGTTTCTGCCAGTAGTGGAGCTGGATCACCTGCTAGGGGTCGGTCTCCGGAGGACCACAGTTTTCTAGGCTCCAGACGAAAAGAGTCAACCCTTGCAAAGGAAATTAAATGCTTCCAAAATCCAAAAGAAGTATTTCATAACAATGGAGAGCTTTTGGAGGTCGCTCTCTCTCTCTCTCTCTCTCTCTCCCACACAGTAATCTTGGAACTAAAGTCTCTATGCTTCAATTTCTTTTTCTTTTTTCAGGCAATGTGTATCAACTCCATTGATCAACAGCAAGTTGCAATTGCTAGTAACCGAAAGGTTAGTCTCTGTGCACACATTTAAGCTTTACTCTAAAGCATTTGATCACAATTGATGTTTGGCCAGACCTCCTTTTGCTGCTTGTAGAATTGTTCCACTGTTAGTATCCATTTTTAGTAGATGGGAAAGATTCATGTACCAGTTTTGCTCATTCGCAAATTCGCTTAAATGAAATTTCTCCGTCTGGATTAGAACATCAAGAAAGTCCACGTGGTTCTCAGGGCAGGTTACCTGTTTACTGTTCACATGGTAAACCCTCCCACACTGCAATAACCATGACCCTAGACTCTATTTGGACTTTACCTTCTTCTCCCTTATGATTTTCATGTGGAAAATGACAATTAATGCTAGGGCAAAAACAAGAACAAGAAGAATGAAGGAAAAGTTAGGGTTTCTTGGGGAAGAATTGCACACTTACCCTATGTTTGGTTGCTGAGAAAAAAAGTAAAAATATGGAAAAGAAAAGAAAATTGGACAAAACACAACTAAACCTTGTATTAGAAATCCAAAATTTTCCTTTCTTTACCATATTTTCACCTATTTTCTCGACAACCAAACATAGCATTAGGGTTTATGAGATGCCGTTTCCAGTCCACGACTTGCAAATGCAGAAGACTGGCATAAAAACCTTTCCCATTATAGATTTATGGCTGTATCACTTGTGAAATGTTGACTGTTGAAAAAAGAATGTGAATATGAAGGCAAATACGATCAGTGTCTCTTAAATGGATTACTGTGTAGAAGTATCGCAGTATATCTTTGCGTAACACATAACTGCGTGGTCTTCTAAACAGGAAACTTGACATTAATTTGTTTATGACAAACAACTCTGTTGTCGATGCTATATTCATTTAAGCTTTCATAAGTTCAATTCTTGGTCTAAGCCGACATTTTTCACTACAATCATGGCATCACGGGTTCAATCCCAACTTAAACAGCAAAGAAGAAAAAGGAATTGTAGATTCTGGATCTCCATATCAAGAAAGACCTAGAACAATTAACTTCTTTAGATTTCTACTCTCAAGCCACTAGTTGGGAGTGCGAAAAACCCTCCAAACTCACTAGAGAGCTTGATCCCATGTAGCTTGAATAACTGTTCTAGACTATCGTACCCAAATTGCATAACTAATGTTGGCATCTATAGCAACACATGCAATTTGTTGATAATTGATATATTATGTTTTTTCGTAATCAAGTAAGATTTTATGATTATATTTTTATGCCTCATATTAAATGATTCTTTTTTAATCTTAATTCGGTTATTTATTGCTTGGCATTGGCTTGCTATTTTTTTTTTTAATGATAGCATTAAAGTTTAAGCCATAGTCACAAATACTTTGGACATCTAATAACGATATAACAAAATTTTAAGGGAAGAAAAAGAACTTCAAAATATCATTGGAATTGAATAACTTGTTAGGGAGGAAATTATCATGAAAAGATCTGTTGGAGTCATTTTTTGCATTTATAGAAATGACTGGTACCCAAATTCAGTGAGAAATTTTCCTTAAAAATTTGATTTTGGAAAAGGTATCTGGCAGAAAACACGTTTTGTCGCCACCCAAAATACCCCCTATGAGTTAGGGATACTTTAGCTCGTGACCGCCGTATCACACCCTCCAGTATGATACATAAGGCATACATACCATCCTCTTAGAGTATATTACACACATAGCAAAACAAGCGGAAACAATTTAATAACATTCCTATCGATAGGTTCAAGTCTGAACCAATAGAACACATATCCAAAATATGAAGCATGTAGTGGACAAGCCCACTCTCAATACTTATCAAAATACAGGTATACTCTCTCTCTCTCTCAACAGAAATCGAAATCGAGCCGCCTATCCAGTGATCCACCGTCCTGGTAGTGGTCCATAGAGGGCTTCGGATCGTAGTATTCTTCCTCTATCCAAGGCTCCGTGCCACAGACATCGAAAGGAACATGTGCACCTGCCGAAGTCAATAGTCGGCTGAGCATGGAATACTCAATGTTTACAAACTACTAAAGCTAGTAAGCAATAACCGAATTTATAACATGTCTTTCAAGTCAAGTAAAGCGAGCAATTAAGACCAAGTCGACTAAACCAACATACTTCGAAATCGTAGAGCAGAAGCCATGATACTTTTCAAAACATATACGGTGCAAGCTTTTCAAATCACATTTCTAAACAAGGCTTTACAAGCATGACTTTGAGATATTCTTTACAAGCAAATGTTTCCCTTCTCGGAACACCTTAGAGACGAGTTCATACTTTACAAGACTTCAAAGTGATTCCCTTCTTGGAACACACGAGTTCATACTTTACAAGATTTCAAAGTGATTCCCTTCTCGGAACACCTTAGAGACGAGTTCATACTTTACAGGATTTCAAAGTGATTCCCTTCTCGGAACACCTTAGAGACGAGTTCATTTCTTTCATTGAGCAAGCATTGAGACTTTGAGCCAAACATAATACTTAAAAACCAAATCCAAAACATCGAGCAAAACCTCTTTCCGAAACAAGTCCAATTAAAACTCCTTTTCAAAACCCAATTCCTTCTTTGAGACAAAAACTCTTTTTCTTCCATCCTTTGATTGAACAAAACCCAATATACAAGTGCAAGTGATTATTTGTGAACAAGATTTAAACAAGAACCTTAAATATAACTTATCTTAATCATAGTTTATCAATAACAAATTCAAGACCTTAATTTCCCTAGAAAATCCTCCCAAAACTATAAGCCTAGCATAAAACATAACTATACTAAGTTTAGTAGAGTGTATCTACCTTCCTAGATCAACCCTTTGATCTAAAACTCTTTGGAATGGTTGAGAAGCGTGGAGAAACACCTTTGTAGTCGAGAAATCAACTCAAGAACACCCAACAATCAAAACCCTTAAGCTCCTCCTTCTTCCTCTTTCTTTCCTTTAAATTTCTCCCAAAAACTTGCTTTAAGGGTTGTGGTAACCCTAGCCCACGAAAAATTGGGCTATTTATAGCCAAAGGGATTGAGTTAAAGACTCAAACACCCTTGAAAATATCTCAGGAGGTCGGCTACAGGCAAAATCAGCATGATCGGTCGACCAGTAGAGATGATCGGTCGACCGGTCAAAAATCACCTCTCTGTCCAAAATCCCCATACAATTTTTCGAGCATTCAGTCGACCGGTAGCAAATTCGGTTGACCGGATTTGCCTGTTTTTCCCCTGTTTTTGCCCTGTGCTTTGTTCTTTTTCCCCTTCCTTCTTCTACACTTATATTTATTTTACTTTAAAACATTTTCATTAACTTTAAGTTTTAAATTAAAATAAGGAAGTACCCCCCATTTGAATCCAATAAAAATACTTAGAAATTCCAATTCCTCATAATTCAAAATCTGAATTTCCAGTTTTAGGCAAAATGTGATCAATCCGGTTCGTCGTAACTTTTCCCATTGTTCGAAAACCATTCTAACCATATGCATAAAATCCCATAAAATCAGCTAAGCTTAGTTAACCTATAAACAACCATTACCGGGACTTTTTATCTCAAAATTCGGAAATTTACATTTCATGGTTATTATTCACAGGCTATGAAAATGAGATTCGGGGTTCTACACGTTTCCCACCTGTCAATTGTGTTGATAATGATTTTCTGCTAGAGAGGAGTTTTCTTCACCCCTTAATCATAACAATTAGAGCCTAAAAGGAAACGGCTAGCAAATTGGATCTCTTAGATCCTTGTGAAACTCCACTGCCGAGAATTTCCTCAGAACGATATTCATGACTATGCTTTATGCTGCACCTAGGCTTTGAGGAAAAGAAAGCCATTGACATCAATTAACTGATGGACAATAATGGAAACGATATTTTTTTTCCCTTTTGATTATATCCCGATGATCTAAATACATTTCATATATGTTTACTATTTGAAGTCTGATTCTATTTGGTATAGGGTATAATTTTCTTCAAATGGAAAGATGAGGCACCTTTCAGAGATCAGTCAGACTATATCTGGTCGGCGGCTGATTGGCCACAGAATGGGTGGGCTGGGTCAGAATATACACCAATTCGTACAGTTGTTTCCCCATAGGTCTTGGTAGCAAGAAGGGGGCACACCTTGGATTGGGTGGAGCAACCATTGGCATAGGTTCTTTGGCAAGACCAGGGAGGGACTTAACGGATGGCGGAGCATTTGGAATTCCAGGTTATGCTGGTATTGGTGCCTTGGGATTAGGTTGGGGGATACAAGAAGATTTTGAGGAGTTTGTTGATCCACCAGCAACAGTGGAAAATGTAAGGACAAGGGCATTGTCTAGTCACCCTTCGAGGCCTTTATTCTTGGTTGGATCTAGCAATACTCATGTTTACCTTTGGGAGGTAAGAAACTTTGGCGATGAAAGTGCACGACATATTCCTCTTTTTCAATGTTGCAACTGCATAAAATTGCCTTGTAGATTTTTATTATTGGTTCATTGTTGTAAACTTTGATAAGTCTTGAAAATTGCTTTTCGATTTCCTTGAGGGTCTGAATCTGATCGCTCCACCTTTGGCTTTTGAGTAAAATTTTGTTTCCGGGTTGAGTTCATAGCTAAATTGGACAGAGTTTGTGTTCATGATGTTGAGTTTTCCAGGTTGATACTAGTTTATCCTAGCTCAGTTGGATGGTGTTTGTGAGTAGTGTCACTAATGTCAACCATACTTGCATACATTAAAAAGACAGAAATAAGCTTCTTAATCTTTTCTAGATGCATATTTAACTATTGAGTTTCTCATCATACTGATTTGAGCCTTACCAGATTCACAAACTCGAAATTCTGAAACCCTAGGCAAGGGGTTCAGTTAAAACTTAAGGAAGCTGTGAAAATAATGTTCACTATATTATGTGATAGGACCTGTATAATATCATCACCAGGGCCTTATCCCACTATTTGAGGTAGGCTACACAAATCTTGTTCTGCCAGTCCGTTCTATCTAGGGCTGTATCTTCCCTGAAAGCATAGAACATGTATAATAATAGGTTAATAAACAGCTGCCGAAGGAAAAAAATATGGGTGTCCTTAATTAGAAAATCATTGTGTGGATATAAAATACTCAAGATCATGCTCTGAATTCCTGTGCAGTCTGTGAATTATTTTTTATTGTCTCCCATTGTCAACTGGTAAGTCTGGTATGCATCACCCATTTTATGCAATTTAATGTGAAAAGAAGCATGGGCCACAGTCTATCAATTTTACTATGTTGTATTTTGGATTCATCCTTTATTTATTTTTTGAATTCTTTGCCTGAGTTCCTTTATCCTTGCTGCTGTCATTACACCATTACAGAGATGCCATCACAAATTAATGAGATGTAATTTGTGCAGTTTGGTAAGGACAGAGCTACTGCAACTTATGGGGTGCTGCCTGCTGCAAATGTCCCTCCACCGTATGCTCTTGCATCAATATCAGCTTTGCAGTTTGATCATTGTGGACACAGATTTGTGACTGCTGCATTAGATGGCACCGTATGCACTTGGCAACTCGAGGTTGGAGGTAGGAGTAACGTCCGCCCAACAGAATCATCTCTCTGTTTTAACAGTCATACATCGTACGTATTTATCTATGTAAAATATTAGATGATAATTCAAGTGAATGTCTTGTTTCACTTAAAAAGAATGTCTTATTTCATTGAATAAATATTAATATTTGGCTACTTATTGTCTTATAAAAACATGTGCCGCCAATTCTGGACAGTCCAATTGACTTGCCATATATCCAAAGTTACAATGGTCAGCATCGTCATCTGTTCAATTTCTTTTTCTCGATTGTTGTCCATTACAAGTGACTCTCCATAATTAAACACTAATTGAATGGTTTGGGTCATCTAATGGGGAGACTTTTTGAGCTATGTTCCATGATTCCATCCAAGAGATGGCCCATCTTATGCAATCTGGATCTATGCCACATGAATTGGGATAGATGGTACCTGAGCATACCATTCTTTAAATTGTATGAGATTCAGAGATTTATCCCAAATGTTTATCCGGATGAATTTTCTCCCCATTATCCACGTGCCATGTTTTGTGCTTTCAAATAGCTATAACCAACCATAATATCGGGTGCAGGGATGTCAGTTATGTGGCTGCAAGTGGATCAATCATTGCTGCGGCTGGATATAGCTCCAATGGTGTTAACGTAGTTATATGGGATACATTGGCCCCACCTACCACCTCTCAAGCCTCTTTTACATGTCATGAAGGTTTTCTTCTCCTCTTTAATATATCATAAGTAAATATGTGAAATTGGGTGCATGATGAATATTTTCTTCTTTCAGTACATTCTTTGAATTTGAGACCAACTTCACAAGACTAGAAGGCATACCAGTTGTAGTAAGGTAGATGAGACCACATGTCTTGCCTGTTGACAGACTTTGTGATTTTATTGGTGTTGACCATTGATAAGTGTCAATTTTGACAAAAAAAGGGAATGCATAGTGAGGTTGTCAGGATTTGAGGCAGGGAATCATTTACCAAATTACAGAAAATAGGATAGACATAAAAAGAGGGAGATAATTATGGAAAAAATAATATATAATTATCTAGTTAATAGTGTGTAAGTCATAAAGTTTAACCATACAGTTCCAGAAGTCTCAACTATTCGTATTGCATCATGGCTGGTGGGTTCAATGTCTTATGCATTAACTTCTTTATTCTTTTGTTTTCTTTTCTTAATGCATAATGGTGCCAAACTTTCACTTGTTCGTGTGAAGGTGGTGCACGCTCCCTTTCAGTGTTTGATAATGACAAAGGAAGCGGTTCTATTTCTCCCCTTATTGTAACTGGCGGAAAAGGTGGTGATGTTGGACTGCATGACTTCCATTTCATAGCAACTGGAAGGACTAAGCAGCACAGGCATTCAAATACTAGTGAACAAAGCATTAACTTCCCTTCAACACATGACACACGATCTGGGATTTCTAGCAAATTTGGGGAACAGAACCTAAATAGGATGCTTTGGTATATACCGAAGGTTCACCTAGGTACATCACCATGTTTTTTATGTGAATGTTGCTGTATATATACGGGGTATTCTTTAATATGATTCTACTTTGATGTGAATGAAGGGAGTATTACCAGGATATCTACCATCCCAAATACCAGCTTGTTCTTAACAGGAAGTAAAGATGGAGACATTAAACTTTGGGATGCCAAAAGAGCGGAGTTAGTATTCCACTGACCGAAATTGCATGAGAGACACACCTTTCTGAAACCAAGCTCACGGGGCTTTGGTGGATTTGTTCGGGTAATATTTTTACTAGGATTTCAAGTTCACCTTAACACTACACTAACAACCTTTATATGTAGATAGAATAGTAGGTATGTGTCTGAAGGTTATCAATAAAGAATGAAAAGAAGATGATTCTTATAGAAGTAGCTGGTTGTATTTACTCTGTGCCTGCATTAAAGCCATATCTCATTCACATGACATAGGCTGCCGTCACAGATATTCAAGTCCTTTCTCATGGTTTTCTTTCATGTGGTGGAGATGGCTCTGTAAAGTTGGTTCAGGTCAAAGATTTTCAGCAAAGAACCTGGAAAAAAAAAGTAAAAGAAAATTCCCTCTGAACATGTTGGAAAATTTTCTGGTGGAACTACAAAATGCAGAAAACTTTTAAGGCCATGAAACTGTGCAATAGCCATTGCCTTGGTATTGTTTTTTTTATTCCTATTGGTGTATTGGTAAGATAATTGAACTCATTAAGTAATGTATTTTTAATTGCTTGTCTTGGATTGCAGGGATATCGGAGGATGAGGTTGGTCAAGAACTGCTCAGTCCCTGCTGTACTCAGATAACTGAAGTCATTAAATAATGTATTGATAATTGTTTGTATTGGGTTGCAGGGATCTCGGAGTGTGATGTTGGTCAAGCTTCCATTACTTGTTATGGGTGCTTCTCCAGCAAATTCTGAAGATACCATCCGCTCATCTGGCAGTATAAAAATATTATTGTTCTTGCCAAATGCAACCTGCAGGATATATTTCTTCCACTTATTTTTTTTTAATCATAAATCAGAACCTTCTCATCTTCTCGTATGGTGGAAGTACCGGCAGCTACTTTCATTTCCATTCATTCTGAAAAGGAATTTCAATGAGAGCCTGGAAAACACTCAGCTTTCTGCAGAATATTGCATAGAACCCGAAGAAACTAAAGCCCTCTTCATTTAACCACATGCTGCTCTGCTCATTTAAGATTTTTTCCATTCACGAAATAAAGAGATCCAGTTGAAGAGTCATTCCCCAATCCCATCATGTTTCAGGCTCTATTAATTTCCCGTATGACCCAAATTCACAAAATATTTGATCAAGAGCAACAGAAAGTTTGACTTCTGAAGAATTTGAAAAAGAGCCTATTGATCAGTTTTCTCTTGCCCTGCTTATTTCCTCTTTGAAGTTTTACCTTGTGCAGAATTAGGAAGTCAATTTTACATTTCTTATACGATGTTGTATAACATTTATACTTACCTGTATTCTTTGTAAATACAGTTGTCATTTGGCCCATTCTAAGTTTGTATTGATGTTCCTTTGTAACCTATTCATAAAGCAGTATAACTGTATTAACTGCCTCTTTGTTATTAGATGATGATTGTATATTTATTTTTTTTGGAAGGTGAATGAGTGTATTTAATAAAATAAGAGTGCAAAAGCAAATCGAGACAGAGATTTAACGTGGTTCGGCTCAGGCCTACATCCACGGTGATAAAACTATCACTGTATTCTTCTTTCTTTTTTTTTTGTTTGATTTGATATCTTTGCATACAAGCACTCACTCCTTTTTATATACAAATTGAACAGGAAAAGAAATAAATAAAAAGAGAAACAAATCTTTAGGAGAGATGGACGGGATTGACTTGTCAATCCCTTCTCATAAAGATACGCTAATACTCCCCCTCAAGTTGGAGCGTGAATATCATGAACACCTAACTTGGATGTTAGAAAATGAAATTGATCTCTACCAAGTGCTTTGGTAAAAGTATCGGCTAGTTGCAACTTAGAGGGAGTGTAGACTGTCTGAATGATGCCAGCTTGAAGTTGTTGTCGCACAATATGGCAATCCAACTCTATGTGTTTGGTACGTTCATGAAAGACGGGATTAGCAGCAATATGAAGGGCAGCCTTGTTGTCACAATAGAGGGAGACCGAGAAAGTGTGAGATATGCCAAGGTCTTGAAGTAAATACTTGAGCCAGATGATCTCACATGTAGTGGAAGCCATGGACCTGTATTCGGCTTCTGCAGATGATCGAGAAACTGTAGATTGCTTCTTACTTTTCCAAGAGATAGGACTATCACCCAAAAAAAATACAATACCCAGTAATTGATCGTCAAGATTCAATACAACTAGCCCAATCTGAGTCACAATATGCATTCATGTGAAGAGTACTGTTGGAAGACATCAAAATCCCTTTCCCAGGAGCAGATTTAAGGTAACGAAGGACCCGATAGGTAGCGTCAAGATGGGGCTGACGAGGTTGATGCATAAATTGGCTGAGGATTTGTACTGAATATACTATATCGGGCCGAGTAATGGTGAGATAAATAAGGCGGCCCACTGGGCGTCTATACTGAGCAGGGTTTTCAAGAAGATCACCATCATTTGAAGTAAGTTTCAAATTTTGTTCCATAGGAAAATCAGCTGGTCGAGTCCCAAGGAGACCCGTTTCGTCCAAAATTTCAAGTGTGTATTTCCTTTGAGACAAGAAAATTCCCTGTTGAGAGCGAGCCACCTCAATGCCGAGAAAATATTTTAGCTGACCCAGATCCTTAATATGAAAACGGCTATGAAGGAAGGCTTTTAAGGCATTAATTGTCAATAAATTATTGCCTGTCACAATTATGTCATCCACATAAACAAGCACAACAGTTAATGTAGTCCCAGATGTAGAAATAAATAGTGAGTGATCAGCAGTGGATTGTTTAAAACCTGCATGAATAAGAGCAGCAGAAAATTTGGCAAACCAATTCCGAGATGCTTGTTTAAGACCATAGAGAGACTTGGTTAGACGACAAACTCTATTCTCCCCCTGTCGGCCAAAACCGGGAGGAATTTTCATATAAACCTCCTCATCAAGATCACCATGAAAAAATGCATTATTAACATCTAACTGATGTAGGGGCCATTGTTTAATAGAGGCAATGGCAAGAAGACACCGAACAGTAACCAATTTTGCAACCGGAGCAAAGGTGTCATGATAATCAAGCCCTTCTACCTGAGTGTAACCTTTTGCTACTAGGCGAGCTTTGTAGCGTTCAATAGAACCATTAGACTGATATTTAATCTTATAAACCCACTTACAATCGACAAGTGTTTTCCCATGAGGAAGGTGAGTCAAAAACCAAGTTTTGTTTTGTTGAAGAGCTTTAATCTCAGCATCCATGGCCTCACGCCACTTAGGATGCTTAACAGCTTGGGAGAAAGTCTTGGGTTCAAACTCTGAAGATATAGCAGTAGTAAAAGCAAAATGAGGGGGAGATAAGGAAGAATAAGAAATGAAATGTTGAATGGGATGAGCAATACCTGATGAGGGTGTTGTAGGAGAGGATGGAGAGGGTAATGAGACCATGGAGGATGAAGGAAGTGAGGGAAGGTAATAGTCACGGAGATGAGAAGGAGGGTGATGGGACCTAGAAGAGCGCCTAGGAACAGGAGGAACATGTTGGATGGTGGATGGGGTGTTGGGGGTAGTGAAGAGTTTAGGAGGGATGTCAGTACTTTGTAAGTCAGAGACCGGTAATGGAAGCACAGAGGCTGAAGTAGTGTGGGAGGCAGGAGTAGAACGGAATGGAAAAATGGTCTCATGAAATGTAACATCCCGACTGGTGAAAATAGTGTGTGTTTCAAGGTCATAGACCCGATAACCACGTTGACCAAAGGGGTAGCCAATGAAAATACATTTGATGGCACGAGGGGAAAATTTATGTCTCCTATGGCCTAAATTGTGAGCATAGCAGAGGCACCCGAAAACACGTAGGTGTTTGTAAGCTGGTTTGGTGGTGAGAAGAGTTTCATGAGGAGTTTTACCAGACAAGACAAGGGTGGGCAAGCGATTTATTAAATAGGCAGCGGTGAGAACACAATCCCCCCAAAATTTCAAGGGAAGGTTAGCTTGAAAATGAAGAGCTCTAGCAACATCTAAAAGGTGTCTGTGTTTGCGTTCAACAACACTATTTTGTTGAGGTGTGTTGACGCAACTGCATTGGTGGGCCACACCATACTGAGCAAAAAAAGATTGGAGAGAAAGAAATTCAAGCCCATTGTTTGTCCGGATTTGTTTGATGGAACGATGAAATTGGGTTTTGACCATCGCAAAAAAATTTAGAAGTAAAGGTTGAGTCTCAGATTTATGTTTCATCAGATAAATCCATGTACATCGAGAAAAGTCATCCACAATAGTGAGAAAGTAACGAGCACCAGATATAGATGGAATAGAAAAATTACCCCAAATATAACAATGTATTAAAGCAAAAGGTTCAGTGCATCTATTATTTTCATTTGGAAAAGGTAGTCTAGTATGTTTTGCAATCGGACAAATGCTGCAATGTAAACAAGAAGCAGAAATTCCATCAACAGTTCGAGCTAAAGTTAAAAAACGAGATAGAGAAGGATGGCCTAAGCGCCAATGCCAAACATCAAATGAGTCTGCATTATTGTTAACAGATAAAACGGTTGGAGAGGCAACAGGATAAAAAAACTAAAGACCACCATGTTCTTTACCCAGTCCAATCATCTTCCTCGTGGCAAGGTCTTGAAACACACAGAAACCCGAAAAAAATGTGATGGCGCAATTACGTGATTTAGTGATTTTGCTAATGGATAACAAATTAAACTTAAACTCAGGTACGCAAAGAACATCATCTAGGGACAAAGTAGGGGAAATGGAGACTTTTCCCTTGTGAGTGATGGGGACAGACGCGCCATTAGGGAGATGTACAGGTTTTGTATCATGACAAGAAGTAACATTTGATAAGGAATGCATAGAGTAAGTAATATGATCAGAAGCACCAATATCTATAACCCAAGCAGATGGAGAAATGGAAGTGCAGCAGACAGACTTACCTGTTAAGTTGGCAGTGTGTTGAGGGGTACCTAGATTGAGGATAGAGAGGAGTTGTTCATACTGTGCTGCAGTGAGTTGAGGCCGGGAGGTTGATGAAGTTTTGTCCTTACCACTTACATTGGCATCGAAGGGGTGGAGGCAGCATTAGCTGATTTCGCTGGGTACCCATGAAGCTTATAGCACTTGGACTTGACATGACCGAGACGTTTGCAATGATCACAACGTGGTCGAGAGCGAGTCTTATATTGGCCGCTATCTTGAGGTGTTGCACCATGTGTCTCATGTTTGGTGACTGAAAGTATTGCAGAATCAGGCATAGTAGGATTTGTCACATGAAGTTCTCATTGCTTCTCTTCTTGGAGGATAAGGGAGTATGCCTTACTGACAGTAGGTAGAGAATCCATGGCAAGTATTTGGCTACTAATAGCTGAATATGAATCATTTAGCCCCATAAGAAATTGGTAAAGACGCTCTTGTTGCTGATATTCAGATAAAGTCTTTAAAGTGCCACAAGTACAAGTAGGGGCAGTAGTGTATGATGCAAGTTCATCCCAATAACCCTTCAACTTTGTAAAGTAGGCGGCCAAAGAAGATTGCTCTTGTAGGAGGGTGGAGATCGACTGTAGAACCCCGGATCTTGATGGCCATGTACGCCGAATGATATCATATACTAAAGCATTTAAGAATGTATTTATGGTGTATGGGTGTTTGGAATGAAATAGGCAAGAGTATAGAATACTCTTGAGTATTGACAAGGGTTATGCCTTGGCATACCCTTGACTCTAAATAGCCCTAGCGTTCACACCGCTCGTCGGAATCAAGCGATTCTTGGATTTTTGGAAAGGTAATTGAACCCTCTTCGGGGTTCATGTTGATCACTTGTCTTGGTTTTGAGTTGGTGTTAGGTCAAAAGACCGATTTCGGAAGTCGGGTCGGTTTAAAATCTGGATTGACGAAACCCAATTTCGGATCAGTCAGGTTTAGGGGCAAAATGGTCCGAGAAAAAGGAAGAATTGGAAGTTGTGAAAAACATGAAAGTTGTTCTCCTTCGAAAGAAAAATCCAACGCAAGTTGAATCGTCAAAATCGGACAAGCGAGTCAAAAGTTATGGCCGAGATACGAAAACGCAAAAATGCTGAAGCTTTCTGCAAAAGTTGCGATCGCTCGTAGGGACCCTACGAACGATCGTAGCGGAGCTACGAACGATCGTAGAGTTGCTACGATCGATCGTAAAGCCCCAGAAATGCTGGAAACTCTCGGGTGAAACTACAATTGATCGTAGGAAGCTACGATCGATCGTAGAAGGCTACGATCGATCGTAAATCGCTACGAACGATCGTAGATACGCGATTTTACTTTCTTGGATACGATTTTTTAGGGGTTTTTCACCCCTTACACTATAAATAGAAGACTTTAGGAGGGTTTTTGGGTTACCCTAAACCAAGGAGAGTTCCTAGAAAGAGAAGGAAAGGATCTTGAGCATTCCAAAGAGGGTTTTGCTTGAAACCAAGAAGAGCTTCAATCAAGGGTTGGATCTTCCCCAAATCAAGCTTGGATCATTCAAATCAAGTGAGGATTTCTCAAGGGGTTTCTTCAACCTAGAAATTGATCCAAAGAGGTTAGTAAACTACTATCTAGCCTTGTTATCATACAAAGATGATTCAAATAGGTGATTTTAATTCTATTATGATACAAATAGGAAGTGTGGAAATTTGGGTGAACTAGATCATGAATAAACAATCAAATAGGGTTTTACAAATTGGGGGTTTTTCAATAACAAGGATGAATATGGCTAAACTTGTAAGAAAATTGTAATACCTTTAAATGAACCATGATTTTAAGTATACTATGATGCAATGACAAACAAGGGATTTTGGGTGAACTTGATTATGTTCAAATAAGCAAATAAGGATTTAAGATTTTGGGGGTTTTCCAATAAAAGGGTGAATATGACTATAAGTGCAAGTAAGTGTTAATATCCTCCAAGGAACCATGATTTTAAGTGTGATATGATGAATTAGGCTTAGAAGCCATGATTGTTATGATGTGACGCAATGAATGAAATGTTCTACATTCTAGAATTGTTTAAGTATGTTATGATGCTAATATACCTTGTATGAACCATATGAGTTACTTAAGGTCTTCAAGTATACTATAATGATCATTATGCCTTGCATGAACATGTTTAATTAGTTAAAGCTTTCCACATAGATGTTATAATGCTCACAAGCACTCTACGCATGATAAGTATTGCACGACCGTGGTTTTTCTCATAAGCATGAATTTTCAAGAAAACATAAGAGGATTTTCAAAGGCATTCATAAGTAAGAAGCATACATGCATAAGCATAGACTAAGCCAAACTTTGGGTTGGCATTCTAAGATCGGTTACTCCACGCTCACAAGGATCAAGTCTAGATCTTGCATGAACTCCACGGATCATAAGTCTCGCAAGGCTTTTCAAGAACTCATAAGAAACTCACAAGTCTAAGATCTTGCATATGTCTCCAAGGAGAACAAGCTCACAAGGATCATAGCTCACAAGAAGCTCACAAGTACTCATAAGCTCACAAGAAGCTCATAAGCTCACAAGTACTCACAAGCTCACAAGAACTCTAAGCTCACAAGAACTCATAAGAAAACACGAGGCTCACAAGCATTCATAAGAACTCATAAGCATACATGAGAGGGTTTGTTTTTCATGAAAAGAACAAGTTTTATGAAAGGTTTTTCCCGACGGGTTTTAAGCTTGGATTTTGGCGATTTGTATTCTTTTACGCACTGTATAAAATATTGTGATTATGATAGCATTGTTAGCTAGTAGATTTTGCTCGCTGAGTATTCCATGCTCAGCCGTACATGTTATGTCGGCAGGTACACGGACTCCATTTGACATCTGTGATCAGGGGCCCTGGATAGAGGAGGATTATGGCGAGGAGGAGCCATATGTAGAGCCTCAGGAGGAGACAAATGACTTAGACCACTGGCCCTTTTAGAGTGATTACATAGAGAGAGAGAGAGTATTATCATTTTGTATTTTGATAGGTGGGCATGTCCACCTTTACTTTTGTGATGTATGTACAAACTTGGAATACACAGCATGTATAGAAAAGAAATTTTTGGATTACGCTTCCGCACATTGGTTTAAGCTTCCGCCTTATTCATGATTATGTTTGTCATGACTTGGATGTTATTACAGGATGGTTTGGTATCGGATATGGCACATCACGAGCCAAAGTATCCCTAACTCCCAGGGGGTATTTTGGGTCGCGACATCGACCGCTTTATTTGATATATTCGGGGAGCATTGCTCTGGGAGAAACGCTCCTCTAGGTCATTCCAAACTGCTTGAGCCGTCTCCGCATAAATCACACTATGAGCAATGTCAGATGAAATAGAGTTTAACAACCAAGATAAGACCATATCATTGCATCGATCCCAAAGAGCAACTCTTTTAGCCGGGGATTTTGGTTTGGGAATGGTACCATTGACAAAGCCCATTTTATTCTTGGCTGAAAGTGCCATCCTCATGGCACGACACCAAGTCGAATAGTTATCTCCATTAAGTAGTTGAGAAACAAGAGCAATACCAGGATTATCGGATGGATGAAGATAATAAGGCGAACTCGAGTTATTTTGCACAAGTTCCGACATATTTTGCACAGCTTCTAATGCCATGTATTCACCCGAATGGTTGGAAGAAATACTTCCTCTCAACACTGTCTTCAATATCAAGCCAACACAAACGATAAGGCAATGACACTGATATGTCTTCACAAAAAAAAACCGGCACTGTTACACCAATGGATTTAAAAGAATTGGACTATATTGGAAATCAACTGAGAACAAGGAAAGAATTTGTTTCCTTTATAGGTGTGAAAACGTGAGAAGTACTGGTTTTTTTTTTTGCTTGCAGAGTTCCTTCAAAAAAAATCTAAACTTCTTACCAAACAGCCGTGCACTTGTAGAGTATAGTTGAATGCAACAGGTGATGAGATTTTATGGCAATGGCAGTAGAAGCACGACGATGCTAGGACAATCACGGTGATCTGGCGATCAACTTAGGACCTAGAAGCCTTGCTCTGATACCATAATAAAATAAGAGTGCAAAAGCAAATCGAGACTGAGATTTAACGTGGTTCGGCTCAGGCCTATATCCACGGTGATAAAACTATCACTGTATTCTTTTTTCTTTTTTTTTTTGTTTGATTTGATATCTTTGCATACAGGCACTCACTCCTTTTTATATACAAATTGAACAGGAAAAGAAATAAATAAAAAGAGAAACAAATCTTTAGGGAAAGAAATCTTTAGGAGAGATGGACGGAATTGACTTGTCAATCCCTTCTCATCAAGATACGCTAATAGTATTGGTTGCACTTAAACCTGACATACTCAAGAGGAAGCCATCAAACTCATACTAGAACTACCTTTGCCATAAGTTTTGTAGTTTTATCAATTTATATTGTCTTTATATGAACTTGGTACTGGCAGTTTAGTGTGGTGATCAGAGGGGAACGTTCTATGGTGCTAAAAGAGTGGCTGTCCAAACCAAAAAACCTTCGGTGCTTTCGCAATTAGACATTTAGGAAGGAAAAAAAAAATGGTAATAGCCCCCCATTTCCTCTTTTCCACAGGTTTTTCTCATCTCTCAAAACCCTAACCTAGGGAAAGAAAATAACCCCTGCAAAGAAACATGCTCCGGTTCGTTTCATCAAAAAAATGTGGAAAAAGATGAAGGGATATTTTGATCCTTGCTAACTTGATCTTGTTTCGCGGGCAACAAACACTTTTGTGAAGTAGGGGGATTGCTGTATCTCATGATTACAGGTCCAGGCATAGCCTTGTTCCACTGTTCTTTTGACCTTGCTATGAGCTCCAAAATATTCTGTCCCTGAGGGTTCCTTCTTGTCAATTCGCCAATAATCTTCTCCAGACTTTCTTTCATGTTTATCATTATTAATTCATGGAAGATCGCTGAACTTCACCGAAGATCTCCAAAATTTCAAGTTTTAATGATTCACCGAAGATCAAAGCTTCAACTGAGTTCTTTTGTCCTTAGAACTCTTTTTTTTTTGGGGGGGGGGGGGGGGAGATTGTCTTTAGAACTCCTTAAGAGCTTTAGGGCTTAGTATTCGTTTTTTTTTTTATAGAGAATGAGCTAACTCCTTTTTTAGATTTTGAGACACAATTTCTTGAGACACTTATCATACAGAAGTTGTTGGTAAGTCTTACTTAGACTTGTGGGTCTTATTTAAGGGGAAATACATAATTATTAGGAGTTAAAATAATTGTTCCAATTTAATAAATTTAATTCTAAGTAGTGCCTATCTTGTGAGATCATTATCACGAAACAATTTTGATTCATCAAAATTTGCACGCCTACAGTCAACCGTCCAATATGTAGGGAGTTTTTTTTTTTTTTACTGATTTTACTTCAACGCATAGTTAATATGGATAAATACAAAGACAATAAAAATTAAGGTCATAAATAAATATATTGAATGAGTTTAGAAGGATTAAAAAATAGATTATGAATAAGAGAGTCCACAAAGATGGTCTACACGTGGAAGACCAATAACACACTATTTAGAGAAGAGGCATGCTAAACTTACTCTCAAGATTGCTACCATTACGCATTAAAAAAGAGAGATCCGTTAAAGGCGCTTGAAGCTTGAAACATAACTCGGCCTCATATTTACCCTCTTTTTATTCTTAGTAGTTTTGCAATAAATATCAGAAGTCAAATTAACCAATCCATCATGACCATTTGATCAATAGACTTTTTTTATTAACCCTCTCCTCTCCCTTTCATTTTAGAGCAATAGTACCCTCATCAGCTCAAGAGGGGACTATTCCTCCTCGCTCTCACATAGCTGACCCTTCAACTCCCATTAACTCGGGTTAGTTTCTTTTTAGCCCTTTAGTTAATTTTTTTTATATTATTATTCTAAAAACCAATGGTAGATGAGTGCAGGGGCGGAGCCAGGAATTTTTGGGCTGTAATACATGTATAAAAAATTTAATTGATTTGAGGGTATGGAGCTTGGGGGCCCCAAGAATTTATTTTTGGATAATTTCTTTTTTTAAAGAAAATTTTGTCCCAATTATGCCCTTGAGGTCGCCACATGTCTCTATTGATATCCCTTAACTGTGATTAAGATACACCCACCTATCCTTGTTTTTAAAAATGATATAAAAAAAAAAAAAAAAATTTGAACCCTATTGAAATTCACTAACTCCTATGGTTAAAAAAAATTTCAATATTTTAAAAAAAAATCAAGGATAAGTAGGTGAACCTAAAGAGTGGTGAATTTTAACTATAGTTAAGGGGTGTCAATAGGGACATGTGGCAACCTCAAGGGCATCACCGGACTCCATTGGAGGCCCACTATTTATAGGACAAAAAATTGGGGGGCCACACTATATATATAAGACAAAAACATTTTGGGGGAGGGGGGGGCAACTATACTAAAAATAAAAAAAATTAAGGAGCCCACTATATAATACTAATAAACTAGGAATTGCAAAAAATTTGGGTGGGCCCTCCCCGCCCCACCTCTGGCTCCGCTCTTGGATGGGTGAACCCTAAGGTTGGATGAATCTTAACCATATTTAAATGGGGTTAAAAGGGGGACACATGGCAAAAAAATGGGAGCTGAGACGCCCCTCCTCGCATCACCGATCGAGGAGGTGATTATTTTTCTTCTTTTTAATGGTCTAACATGAAAAGGACTTAACAAATACCTCTCGCGTTTTGCACGTGCGGAATTGGTGATAAAATACCGTTGTAATTGTAAATGGCTAAAAGTTGGAATAAGAAATTATAAATTAATGTAAAGAGTCTCTCTTTCTTTTTCTCTCTCTAGTTTCTAATTTCTTCCTTTCTTCTAGACTGAGGAAGGGAAGCAGCCAGACCTCATCCGCCAAGCCGACCATCCAGATTCCAAAGTTGCGATAAAAGACTTGAGATCCTCTCCAACGGTAGCTGGCGGGGAGACGGCCAGCACCATCAAATAATGCGCCACATACCCTATCTCAGGTACGTGTCCAACTTTTGGTGGTGCTGGAGGTCTCCCTGCCAACCAGCTACCACTGGAAAAGATCCCAAGTCTGCAATAAAATCACTCATTTTCCGCCACATGTATTCAGTCAACCTCATATATCCTTTTGAATATAATGCAGCAAAAGTGTCTTCTTTCCCTTCTTTCTCTTCTCAATTGAGCAAAACACAGCCTAATCTCTCTCTCTCTAGGAGGAATGCCGTTTTGTGACATAAGCAAATACCATAGTGGAGGTAGTGCAGAAGGAAACAATGGGGTTAAGATTTTCTACAAAAATTAGCTCTGTTGTGTGAACTGTGAAGTATTGGTTCCTGTTTGGTTTCACATATTATGGCAACTGAATCCAGAAAAATTTAATCACATTAGTGATTTTATTATTAGAATTGCAGACAGTGCAATGAGTTCCCTGTACCTCAGGCAAAATTGTTGCTATGATGGAGTTTCTGTTGGACATATATGCCCTCGAAAGCCAATAAGAGACTTTTCTATGTTGATTAGACAAGCATCATATTCACACAACCAACTATAAAGGGTATTTATATTAACTACTGTCTCATATGATGATGACATAAAGTTCCATAGGTAACATTGTAGGAAAATCATGCAAAGGTTGCGAGGAGATATGATTTTCCGGTTCCTTGTAAACCTAATATTGTTCGAAGCCTCTAGAGTACTGGTTGGGCGCCGTACTTCATCATGGCTTGCACATGTGTAGTTCTATGAGATAGTGTGATGAATCTCATTCACAGAGAGTGGTAACTCTTAACTAACATGTGAGTATATGTAGCAAGTACATAATACTGAACGGGGTCACTAGTGGATACCCTATGGAATACACTGTCAGATTGTATTAGGGTTATCCATTTGACAAATTGTCCTTAGACCTGAGAGGTTAACATCTTCTCAGACATTTGTCTATATGGCTTTGATGTGTCAATCGGCAATGTCCAATACACAGGACTAACTCCGGGTACGTTGGGTCATGTACACTATGTTTGGAGAAGTGTGTAAACACTCAATAAGGAATCCACAACTCATTAATTGGAGATAATGATATCAAGGTGATACTTGTTGAACTGAACTGTTAAATCCAGTACTGGTGCTTTTCGGTAAAATGGTCTTTATCGAAGTTGATATTTTTAATATGGAAAAGTATATATAAATATATATGTCAGTTCTTTTCTAATGTTTTCTTCAAAAATGTTTTGGAGGTTCAGTTCAATGAAAAGTAATCATGAGAAAGAGTTCTATTCATAAGCTAGGGACTAAGACAGTGGAATAGTTCCAGTCCCGGAAGCTTACAAGTGATATCGGAATGTGGAAGGATTTATTTGTAAATATATTGTGAGATGGTACTTACAAGCAATTCTCTAATTTCTGGAGGTTAATCACATTGTGTTAATGGACATTAATTGTGATTGGTGGAAGTCCAGGGACTTAGATAACATTCTATGATCCTAATGGAGTTTTAGGAAAGGTGTTTCCTAGTAACAATGCTTCAACCAAAAAGGTGAAGTACTTGGTCCCACAACAGGAAATAGGAGATCCCTTTAGATCCCACACACAAGAACCTTCTTAAAGTATTTAATTTAATTTATAATTAAATTAATTAATTTCTCTAAGTAATCACTATATGGTATAGTGAAGCTCTAAAAGGTGGAATCACATTAGATGTGAAAAACCAAATGGGTAGGACCCATTGGGAATTATTATAAAAGAATAATTCAAGTGACCAAGAGGGTTTTGGAAACCCTTTAGGCGTGTAGGATGGGACCCACCTAGAGTGGGACGCCCACTTCAAGGAGGAATAATAATTGTTATTATTTTAATTAGTTTCTAATTAATTAACACCTTATTGGATAAGGTTAGTTAGTTAGTTAGTTAATTAGTTACTAATTAAAGATTCCCTAATTGTTTGGGATTCCATTAGTTAGTTACTAATTCAAGATTCCTTATTGGATAAGGATAAGATTAGTTACTAATGGATAAGGTTGGTTTCTTTTAAGATTAATCCTAATTGGATTAGGAGAATAATCAATAAAGGAAACTATTGAGGAATCCTAATTGGATTAGGATAAGGTTAATGAATTATAATTGGATTACAATTCAAGCAACCAAGAGAGAACTTATATAAATGATTGGATGCCCAGCCCTTTAACATACATAATTCTCCAGAATTTTTTCATCTCTCCCTCTCCTCAAGTTCACGCCCTCCCCTCTCTCTCCTTGAGGTGTACGGTCACACCCATCTCTCTCTTCTTTTGTCTTCTTGATTGGATCTTGAGGAAAAGCAAGAATTCATCTTGTTCATCAAGAAAGGTTCTTGATCAATAAAGATTGGATCTTTATTCAAGATTCCTAGAGCTGGAAATTTGGAAGGGCCATTAGCTTCCATTAGAGAAAGCTTTAAAGGAAAAAGAAGGTTCGTGTGAATCGACAGGAGACTTGACACTTGTGAAGTTTTGAGAGTACTATTCTAACGTGGATTTGACTTAAAAATTTCAAAGTCGCAAAGGTGAATGTTATTCTAACCTTCATTGAATAAAATCAATTAGAATCTTAGTCAGATCTTGGGATTCGATGTATGCCCCCCAAGAACTGTGTTTCTAAAATTAAAAAGAGGCATACTTTCAGTTTCAGTCATCTATAGCATGTTTAACTTTTCGTTGGTGCCACAACAGGGGCCATGATAGCTTGCAAGTTGGTAGCAATAGTGCCTGATAGGATATTGTCGTTGGCTTTACTTAATGTAACTGGTGGAGGTTTTGAATGCTTTCCAAAGGTAAGATGTTTTTAAGTTGGAATTGTATACACCGTATTAGAATCTAATTTCTTTTTCACATGGATAACAATCCCAGTTGCATATGGATTTAGTCAAATATCCACATGGATATTGTCATTCAGATGATTCTGGACTCTGGAGCCACACTTCTGGATTTATGTTCCATTTCTTCTAAAATGCACATATTATAAAATTAAGTTCTACCCTTCTAAGTTTTCAGCTGATCACACGATAAGGTTTTGTGATTTCCTTCTTTTTACTAAATATATAACTGAATTAACCTATTATATTCCAAATATGTAGCACATTATAGGTATGCAAAATTTTAAATATTTAGGTGTGTAGTGCAGAATCCTAGCATTCCCATTTTGCCGAGCACGAAAATTCGTATCCATTTGGGATTTAGAAGCACTATTGACATCCGGGGGCTTTAAAATCTTCATGACGATATACATGCATTTTAGAAGTTTTCTTTCAGATAAATGATCACCCGTTTTTTCTTTTTATATTCTAAACAAAATCAACTATTTACCGAGAAAAAAAAACTCACTTGAGGGGGTTGGATTTTTTTTGGGTAGGCTACTTTTATAGTTTAATTTAGCATGTGTTGGTGAGTCGCTTTGTGTATGTGCCAAATGAACGGTAATCTTAACCGATTAGTGATTTGGTTTGAAAACTAGTTCAAAACTACTTCTAACATATTGTACTAGTAAAGGTGTTAGGTAAGTAACCTAGAAGTGGGTAGGGAAATGGGATCATATCCTAGCCAAACATAAAATGAACTATTTGTTTCTCTTAAATGCCAAAGTTACTAACAAACACTCGATGCCATATCCTCAGAACAAAGAGAGGAACTGGATTTACCTTTTAGGGAAGAAGAGGTATTGTGTTCTATCTGAGCTATGGCAAGGGACAAAACTCCTGGCTCCGATGGTTTCTCTACTGAGTTTTACAAATCTTGTAAGGATATTGTGGGTAGTTCTACATGAACTCCATGAGTCAGATCAATTTGATGAAGCGATCAACAATATATTTGTGGTCTTGATCCCGAAAAAAACCGGTGCTTAGGAGTTGAATGATTTTTGCCCAATTAGCTTCCTTGTCAAGGTCCTAGCCACTAGGCTCAGACGAGTTCTGTGATCAATCATCTCCCCTCAACAAGGACATTCGTGAGTGGTAGATAGATCGTAGATGGCATTCTCATTGCCAACAAATGTGTGGATGAACGCCTTAGGTCAAAAAATCTGAGACTTATTTGTTAAATTGACATGAAAAAACATATGATAACGTCAACTGGGAGTTCCTTCACTACATGTTGCAAAGAATGGGTTTCGGTCTCAAGTGGAGAAAGTGGATGTTAGCATGCACATCCTCAACCTCATTCCCGGTCCTCCTCAATGGCAGCTCTAGAGGATATTTCAGGAGCTCTAGAGGCTTAAGGCAATGGGACCCTCTGTCCCAAACACTTTTCTTTATAATTCTGGAGGCTCTGAGTCGGATGTTATCTCGAGAAAATGGGGTGGCTTTTGAAGGCTTCTCCATAGGCCAAGAGAACCTAAGTATCTCGCATCTACAATTTGCTGACGATACCCTAGTATTTTGTGAAGCCTCCTATAGTGAGACCATCCATCTTAGGTGCATCATGCGATGTTTTGAAGCCGTGTCAGTTCTCAAAGACAATTTGGGTAAGAGTGAAATCGTGTTGGTATGTGAGATTCCTAAACTAGTGACCTTGGCAAGTTGCTTAGGTTTTCAGTTAGGCTCCCTCCCCTCTAGTTACCTTGGTCTACCCATGGGAGTCTCGTTTAAAGCCAAAGCAGCATGGGCTCCAGTGTTAGAAAGATTCTTGTCCTGACTAGCAGGATGGAAAACAAATTTTCTCTCCAATGGAGGAAAATTAACCCTCATCAAAAGTACCCTTAGGAGTCTTCCCACCTACTTCATGTCCACCCTATCACTACCAAGATCTATAGCCTCGACACTTAACCGCTTGCGGTGGAACTTCCTACGGCCGAGAGAGGCAACAAGATGAAATACCATGTAGTTGAATGTAAACAAATTTGTAAGTCAACTAAAGCTAGTGGCCTCATTCTAGCTCCCCTCAGTAAAGTGAATAAAGCTCTCCTTGGCAAATGGGTTTGAAGATTTGGTGCAAAACGAGAGTTTTTGGAGAAAGGTAATCATCGCTAAATATGGAGCAGCCTCATGGTGAAAGCCAAAGGAGGTTAGAAGCTCGCATAGGGTGGGTCTTTGGAAGTGAATCATGTCGGTGGCTGATTTACTAGATCCTCACATTAAATTCAAGGTTAGAAATAGACTCGAAATTCAATTTTGGAAAGACTTGTGGTGTGGTCAATCTAGGCTTAAGGACGGCGTTGGAGACATATTCTCGCCCTTAATAAAGAAGCTTCGGTGGCTGACTGTTTTGAGGGACAAGGAGTGAGTTAGTTTAGTCCTTTTACTAAAGAGATACCTAAACGATACAGAGGTTGAGAACTTACAACACCTTATCGCTTACTTGTATTCACCCCCCCCCCCCCACCATGCACTCAGACTAGAGACTACAAGGTTTGGTCTAGAAGTAACAATTGTCGATTTTCAGTGAGATCTTTTTTACAGACCTTTGACCCGATACCTTCACCCTCATTTTACTCCAAGGTTGTTTAGATTCCTCACACGTCATTGAAGGTATCTTTCTTCTTACAGTCCATAACTCTAAATACGATTCTTACAACTAATCATTTGAAGAGTAGAAGGCGGAGTATAACAAACCATTGTTTCCTGTGCCTGATGAAGGAGGAGACAATAAAGCACTTGCTCTTGCACTGTTCGGTTTTCTTTGGGATTTAGGGTTTTTTCTTCTCTCAATTAGGGGTGGATTGAGTCTACACATTCTCCTTTCTGAGTCTCTTATAAGGCTGGCCATTGATGACACTGGTAAGTGCCAAGGAAGCTATCTGGACTATTTTTGTGGAGCTATTTTGTGGTCTATCTGAAAAGAGAGGAATAGTTGCATCTTTGACAATTCATCTTCTCCAAACTCCCAAATTCTAGCTCAGATTTGGCACTTGATTGTGGAATTGTTGTCCATCCATCATCTGAGGGCAGATGGTTGATATTTTGCTATGAGGAGTTAGATTCTGTAACTTTTGCATGCTTCTATATTTCTTGTTTTTCTTTTTGCTCTCATCCCTATGCTTCTCATTTTACAACCCCCGTAAACTGCTTGTAGTTCTTTCGATATTCTAATATACTCAATATTTACCAGGGAAAAAAAAACACTAATACTTTTATTTATATATTCTTCCCTACAGAAGAATCTTTCCTAAGATAAGGATGGGATAAAAATGGATTACATATTTAAAGGGATTCATGTTTCGTTATATATATATATATATATATTCCAGTCAAGCATCCAATTCCTTTTTGCAAAAATTTTGGTTTTCGTCATGAAAATACTTCAATTCTCCAATGTTCTTCAATCTTAAAGATCTAGAGGTTTTTTATGTGTTGATGGCATATCCATCATCTATCTTGATAAGATTAGGACAAATGTACGAAGGATTGACCCAAAGGGTTCTGTTTCTTGGAGAGAATTATTAAGTGAATAGGGAATTGCTCTTACTTTTGAGTAGTACTGTGTGCTTTACTCAATTCAGAAGTTCCATTTTGAAGTAAAGTACAAAATGTATTCAAAGCTTTGAGATTGTTGTATGGATACTTCTGGTGACTTGGGAAGGAAAATGACATTTAAGTATAGTTTTGCTGCAATACCCCCCTTCATATTCATATTGGATGAAATAACAGTTCGGGTAGCTTATTAAATTAAGGGAATAAAGTTTCTTTACAATCATTATCATATTCCTAAAACATGTCTTGTAAGTAGAAGAGATCCCAATAGCCTCTAAACCCATCAGATGTTAATTTTGCTAAAAAGACCCTTGTTGGATCAACATTTTCTTGTCCTGAGGAGATGGGATGTGGAGACTACGGATGCACAACTGGAGGAGTACTGCTTAGGAAATCTAAATACTGATGAAGAGAGATAACAACTGGAATTGGAGTCCCAGGAAATTTTCTGATTTGTTAATTTTGTGAATGATTTAATTAGCTTTTCACAAATTAAGTCAGCATTATTTGTTGTATTTTCTAGCCTTCGGTTTCCTCCTACTTGAATTTAGAATTCCTTCCTCGACAAAAAGTTTAGGTGTAATGCTACCCGGACACCGTGGCAATCTCCACAACAGTAGCCATTTTAGACTTAGGTAACTGTTAATGATAGTTAGGGTTTCTCTAGGATTGTCCTATTCAAAAAGAAATGGCAAAAGAAGGACCAGTCCTTCACGAGGGGTGATCTCCACAAGTATGGAGACTGTCGTGTTCTCCAAAGCATTACTAAAGGTTTACTAGTGATCTGGCATCCACCAAATGTATAACTAAGTTGGAAAAGGTTCTAAGATACCATCTCCAAATTGTTGGGTTAAACATAAAGTGAAAACTTAAAAATATAATTATATCTTAGTTTCATTAGAAAATTGAACTTATTTCTCAAATGATTAATTCATTTCTCTTCTACAGCTTGACTGCCAATCAATTTCCATTGCCAAAGTTACTAACAAACACCTAGGCCCTATAGGCCATAGGTGTTTTAACCAAGGGTTAGGATTGCTAACCAGGGTTAAAAGGTTGGTTAACCATGGTTAGGGATGCTAACCAGGGTTAGAAGATTCAAATGCAGTATGTTTGGTCTTTTTAGATTTTTTGGTATTTTTCCAAACTTTTTAGGGGTTAAGGGTTGCTTAACCATGGTTAAAAGTTAACCGGGGTTAGGTTAACCCCAGTTAATGGTCTGATTTGGTCAGGATTAGGCCCAGGGAACATGACAGGGCCTAGACTGGCATCCTGCCTGGTCTGGGCCCTCTGCAAAGCCCAAAAATTAGAGAGTTAGGGAATGACGGTAGAATTTTCACCACCATTCCGAAGCAGTTCCCATAGTGCGGGCATGGGGTGGAATGTCAGGGTTTTTCACCCAAAGCCGGTATGTTGCATCTGTAGATGGTCCTGATGTAACCACAATCTGGCCATTGATCTCGTCTGGAGCTTCGTTAATCTGACTGAAATTGGCTAGTGAGGCGCTCGGAGTGCAATGTGAAGCTGGCGAAGTCATTTTTCTGCCGGTCTATGACTAGAATGCGCTGAGGGAGTCCAAACTGGGGAAGGACTCGGAGTGATACATATGCTGATGAGTCGATAAGACCGGCAAGGATCATGCATCGTCTTCCTGTTATGACGACGCAAGGTAGCCTGTTTATGACTAGCCACTCGCACTGCCATATGATCTCCTCCTCTGACAGGGCTCAAAGAAGCTGGTAGAACTCTCTCACGTCTGTGGTTGCTATCGAGCCCTGACTCTAGAAGATCTTCCGAGGTAGACTGTAAGCTTCGCGGAGGTCGGTCGGTACTGGGATGATTGTAGGTAAGTGTGCTACCAACCAAAGATGCAAGAGTGGTGTGCTGGCATGGAAGATGCCCTTTCGGCGATCTGATGCCTGATTGAGAGCCCTGAGAAGCTCTATAAGAATGACTGATACGATGGTTCTGGAACTACGGATGTCCTCGATAATCCCCACCAGTACTGACTCGACAAAGATATGGTACCTCGGGAACAACAACTGAGATACAGCTATCAGTGTAAAAGTATTAAGATCAGGAAGTTCCACTGTAATGGGGTCAGGGTTCCACTTGGGGTGGTACAGTCCTTCCAAGAATCTAATGGGTATCCGGTCAAGAGTGCCGTTAGGACCGGGCTACAAGCAGGCAGCTTGAGATGCAAAAACCTTGAGAGACCTGCCAGATAAGTTATCTTGTAGCGCGGTATTATGGATTCGCTGTCTATTTTTAACCTCAGAATACGCTAAATTTCTTCCAAAGTTAGACATAGTTCGTTCTTACCGAAACGAAAAATCGTATACGAGGAGTTCCAACACTAGATTGAAGCATTTATGAGGTGCAGATCTGGTTTAACCATGGACAGGTCTAGGACGGATCCCAATTTGTACTGGTGTGCCCAAGCGAAATGCTAATTGGAAGTGAGGACTCGAATTGCATCATGGAGGTTCTAATCACATGCCTCCTGAGATGACAAATGTACAAGCCGAGACGGTTGACCAATTGTCTTCACGATCCCTAAAGGACCTGCCATCTACCTATATGAAGACAGACTCGATGTGAGTGACTGTGTATGCATGCTAATGATGATGTATTTTTTGATTTTTGATTGGGAGTGACAAGGCACATGTCAGCCGATAGGACAGTCGGACAGAGTTTCGGTATGCTTTACCCCGGTTGTTGGGAACCGATGGCATATGAGGTTAAGGTTAGGGTAGGTCTTTGGGAAGACCTGTCTGCCTGGGGTTTGAACCCCATATGCCATGTCAGGACATGGGGTCGGGTGTGTCTAATAAGCACAGGTAAGGCTCATTGCATGCCCCTGGATGGGTGTTTACTCAAGTAAAGTACCCGAATAGTCAACCATGATTAGGGACAGGTATAGAGGGTGCAAGCTGGTTAGGGTCAGGGTACCCTTCCAGGTGGACTGCTTGTAAACTATACCATAGCCTAGGCTATAAGTATGAATGCTGGTGTAATGCAAAGGTGTTCCTAAAGAGGGCGGGTCACTTAACATCATATATGCTACTCCCCGGCATAAAACATACCTGAAAATGGATGATTGGTGTAAGCGGGAGCATTCAGAATCCTTCCCTGAGGGTAATCACCCACCAGGCATAATTTCGCAGACCTCCAAGACTTTTAAGCCTCTGACACTGAGGATGATCATCCACCAGCTGTAAGCGTAATAAGTCTGTCTAATGGGTTTAGTAGGACAGTTACTCTATTATGAGATGAATGATATGCACAATATACAAGTCACCCAAAAAATGTAAAATGATTAGAATTAGGTTAAATATTTAGGCATTTGATTAATTTGAGGTTTATTTGGCTTAAACCTAGGTTCCGGGTTGAACCTTAAGAAAACTGTCCCCAGCAAAGTCGCTAGAGCTGTCAGCACAAGTTTCAGTTTAAACCCTACCCTCACAATGGGGTGTTAAAGTGTTTAGAGTCGCCACCTATTCATTTAGAAGTGATAAGTCCCCCAGAGTTGGATAAGGTCTTGTTCTGCGATTAGATATTAGGGTAAAAGGTTTAGTTAAGTCCGGGGATAGTGTTAGACAACCTGACACTTCCATTTTACAATGGTTCTCTACTTACTAGGTTTAAGCCAAATAAAAGGTTAAGTTTAGTGTTAATCAAATTCTTAAGTGTTTAAGGTTATACTAATCTAAGAAAGAAAAGTTAACTAGGGTCGACCCGGGTTGGGTTGCCTACATACTCACATTGGGGTGAGATCAGATTGAGCGTCGTTCTAGCACATGAGCCCGTGCTAAGGCTAGGGGGTGTGTGTGTGTGCACCAAGGGTGGCTAATGGGCCTAGTCCGGTAGATTAGGGTTTGCTTGATCGGGTTGGTCAATGTCTATGGTATAGACCCGGAGGCTAGGGTTTAGGCTCAATATACCAAATGTTGAAGCTCGGAGGCTAAGACAAAGTTTGACCATGGTTAGAGTTGCTAACCGGGGTTAGGTCAAACTAACCATGGCTAGAGTTACTAACCACAGTTAAGGAAGATAAGGTCAGGCCCGGTAGGCCAAAGTTAGGCTCGGTAGACCAAAGATGAGGCCCGATAGGCCATAAGTATTTTAACCATGAGTTAGAGTTGCTAACCGGGATTAAAAGGATGGTTAACCATGGTCAGGGGTGCTAACCAGGGTTAGAAGATCCAAAAGCAGTATTTTTGGTCTTTTTAGATTTTTTAGGGGTTAAGGGTTGCTTAACCATGATTAAAAATTAATCGGGATGAGGTTAACCCTAGTTAATGATCTGGTCTAGTAAAGATTGGGCCCAGGGAGTATGGCAGGGCCTAGGGTGGCCTCCTACCTTATCTGGGCCCAGTGCAAAATCTAAAAATCAGAGTCAGGGAATGGCGATAGACTTTTCACCGCCTTTCCAAAACAGTGCATTTTTGGAATGGCGGTAGAAAGTCTACCGCCATTACAATTACCTCCTGTAATGGTTTTGCAGGGTCTAGAGGATGGGTTAGGGGTTAATCCCCAGGGTCAGGGACCCATTGAGGTTGAAGAGGGAAGTGCCAGGAAGGCCCTGGGCCTTTGGTGGGCCCAGGGGGCGTCTATAGTGGGCTGAACACCCTGTGGTTGGTAACCTGAAATGGTGGTAGATGTTCTACCGCCAATATAGACAGGGTTGGTTTGAGCCACTTTAACCATGGTTAAGCTACTAGTTAAGGCCTGGAATGACCAGGAGAGTTAGGCAGGGATGAGAGGAGTCCAACCATGGCCCTGAATTGGACCAAGGCCTAACCTAACTAGGGTTACAGGGGCTGTAAGTGAGGTGACCAGAAATGGCGGTAGTTATTCTACCACCATTCCTGGAAAAATCCAGAATAAGGTTTTCCCCTACTGGGGGCTGCACCAGTGATCATCAAGGGGATTCCCCTATGCCTATAAGAAAGGCAGGGGAATCCCCTATCCTTGACTGATAGTACAAAATGTAACAAGACAGAAAAAAAGGACCCCCTAGAGTAAGACCAGGGGGTCTTACATGGATATTACAGTAGTAAAAAAAATTAGGGGTGGTCCTACCCTCCTTGAGTTGAGCTTCTACAGTGGCTGCTGGTGGCTGAGATGGATCTGGAGATGGCCTGATAAGGCTCCTGGGAGAACTAGGGATCAACTAAAGAGGTGAGACAGGGACCAAGGTGGAGTTGGAGCAGTCCAACTGAAGTGGGACAAAGTTTAGCTGTTGGTTTTTTAAAGTGAGGTACAGTGGCGATGTAAGGTGGGTTAGGGCAGGCTTGGGGGAGCTAAGGTTGGCCTAAGAGAGGGCCTGAAGTGAGAGACAGAGATTTGGTAGGAGTGGAGTAGGGCAGGTCGAAGTGAAACAACACTTGGGTAAGGTTTTTTGGAATGGTTTGAACCATGGATGGAGGGGGCTATTTATAAAGTTTGGGGGAGACCTAGGGGCAATCCTGGGATTATCTTAGGCGTGGGGGACATCAGAGAAGGGAGCCAGGTGGTCTAGGAAGGTTGTTGTACACGTAGCTGCAAGATTTGATAATGGTGGTAATTGGATTATAGTCATTCCCACAGAATATAAGAAGAGAATGGCGATAATTCGATTACCACTATTACTGGATTTTGCTTAAACAGGCCCAACCCCCACACACTTGGGGTGATTTTCTGATGGGGTTGTCATTCTTGGTAATGGCGATAATTGCATTACCGCCATTATAGAAATTCGAATTTTTGAGGTGGTGGGCCCCACTGAAACGGCTCCTACGGTTTGTGGGCCCATGTTTGGGCCTACTAGGTGGTTTGGAAGGGTTTTAGAGGTTATGGGCTGCAAAATGGGCCCTGAGCCCTTAGGATTTTAATCTAGGGTTTGCCTAGGGTTTTAATTAGGGTTAGACCTAGGTTTACCTAGGGTTAGGTCTAGGGTCTAACTAGGGTTTAGGGTTTGCTTAGGTTTGACCTACGGTTTGTCTAGGATTTGACTAAGGTTTTGGAGATTACCTAGGGTCAGTCCTAGGGTTTCGATGAGGGACAACCATGGTTAGGGATGGCGTGTTTCGAGAAAGTGGTACCCACTAGGTTGAAGCCGTTTTATTTCAGAGGACTTCAGATGAGAGACATTGCTCACTTTGCAGCCCTCAATCTCGCGAATGTAGAAGTACAAGATTCCACATCCATTCTGGTGGTATGAGTACATGGATGTTTTTTCGTAGACCTTACCGGGATTGCCTCCTGATCGGGCAATCGAGTTTGCGATTAAGTTAGCTCCAGGCACGGCTCCAATTTCTAGAGCTCCCTATAGGATGGCCCCTATCGAACTTAAGGAGTTAAAGGACCAGTTGGCAGAATTGCAAGGCCTTGGCTTCATCTGGCCAAGTGTCTCACCTTGGGGAGCTCCGGTGCTCTTCGTGAAGAAGAAAGATGGGTCGATGCGGATGTGCATTTATTACAGGCAGCTAAACAAGGTCAAAATCAAGAATCGTTATCCATTACCTTGGATTGATGTCTTGTTTGACCAGTTGAAGGGTGCGAAGTTCTTCTCAAAGATTTCGATCTGGTTATCATCAGTTGAAAATCAAGAAAGAAAACATTCTGAAGACGGCATTCAGAACTCGATACGGTCACTACGAGTTTTTGGTTGTCTTTTGGTCTGACTAACGCGGCGGCTGCATTCATGGATCTGATGAACCGGGTGTTCAGATCGTCTCTCGATCAGTGTGTGATCGTATTTGTAGATGATATCCTTGTGTATTCACAAACACAGGATGATCACATGAGAGATCTCTACCTTGTATTGTAGACTCTTCGAGAGCATAGCCTGTATGCTAAGTTGAGCAAGTGCGAGTTCTGGCTGGACAAGGTATCTTTTCTTGGTCATGTGGTGTCTGCTGAGGGTATCTCAGTTGATCCTGCAAAGATTGAGGCTGTGATGAATTGGGAGAGGCCGAAGAGTGTTACCGAGATTCGCAATTTTCTCGGCTTGGCAGGATACTATAGGAGGTTCGTGGAGGGATTTTTTAGCTTAACGGCACCGCTTACTTATCTAACGTGAAAGAACACTAAGTTTACTGGGAGTGACAAGTGCGAGGCAAGTTTCCTGGAGTTGAAAAAGAAGCTTACCACAGCCCCTATTCTCACAATTCCATCTGGAAGCGGTGGTTTCGAGGTCTACAGTGATGCTTCACTTGTTGGGCTTGGGTGCGTTCTTATGTAGCATAAGCAGGTGGTTGTTTATGCTTCTCGTTAGTTAAAGGAGCATGAGCAGAACTACCCCACGCACGATCTAGAGCTTGCCGCAATCATCTTTGCGCTAAAGATTTGGCGTCACTACCTCTATGGGGAAGAGTTCGTTGTGTTTACAAATCACAAGAGCTTGAAGTATCTCTTCTTGTAGAAAGAACTGAATATGAGACAACGTCGATGGATGAAGTTCATGAAGGACTATGATTGTTTCATTCAGTACCATCTGGGTAAGGCGAACGTAGTAGCCGATGCACTTAGCAGGAAACCTTACGGGGTTATGGCTCACTTGAGGGTACAAGAGTAGAAGTTATTGAATGATATGTGTAACCTAGACACTACTCTCAGGCACGTTATCTACGGGCCGATTATGTCAAACATCTCAGTTAGGCCGCACATCTTGAACCGGATCAAGGAGTTGCAGAATTCGGATGCTGAGTTGCTTGCTTACCAAGAGAAGTCGGTTAGTAGTGGCAGTCAGGAGTTTGCTTTGAATGGTGATGGTGCAATCACATTCAAAGGCAGGTTGTACGTTCCCGCCGACATAGCGTTGAGGAGTGAGATCTTGGACGAAGCTCACCGATCCAAGTACACGGTACATCCGGGAGGTACCAAGATGTACTAGAATCTCAAGAGGCACTACTGGTGGCGAAATATGAAGAGGGAAGTAGCCGAGTATATTTCTAGATGTTTGGTGTGCCAGTGGGTGAAGGCCAAGCATCAGAGGCCGACAGGTCTTTTACAGTCCCTCCCTATTCTGGAATGGAAATGGGAGAATATCTCGATGGATTTCATCGTGGGCTTGCCGCGGATGGCGAAGGGGTCCGATGCTATTTGGGTGATAGTTGACAGATTGACAAAGTCTGCACATTTTTTGCCGTACCGAACTACTTTTAGTTCGAATCAGTTGGTGGCTTTGTATGTTAAAGAGGTGGTCCGTCTGCACAGTGCGCCGGTTTTCATTGTATCTGATCGAGACCCTAGGTTTACTTCCAGGTTCTGAAAAAATTTTCAGGACGATATGGGTTCTCGTTTAGATTTCAGCACCGTCTTTCATCCTCAAACCGATGGGTAGACTGAACAAGTAAACCAGGTTGTAGAGGATATGCTCCGAGCTTGTATGTTGGACTTTCAGGGCAATTGGGAGGAACACTTGCCATTGGTTGAGTTTGTCTACAACAACAGTTACCAGACAAGCATCCAAATGGCGTCTTTTGAAGCTTTATATGGTCGCAGTTGTAGATCTCTATATTGGGACGAAGTTGGTGAGAGAAATGTACTGGGTCCTGAATTGATTGAGCGGACCACAGAAAGGGTCAAAATCATCAGGGAGCGATTAAAAACTGCTCAGGATAAGCAGAAGAGCTCTGCGGACACTCACTGCAGAGATTTGGAATTCCAAGTTGGGGATCGGGTCTTTGTGAAGGTTTCGCCGAGCCGGGGAACCATGAGGTTTGGGAAGAAAGGAAAGTTCAGCCCTAGGTACGTGGGGCCATTTGAGATCATCACTAGGGTTGGTGAGGTTGCTTACAAGGTAGCCCTACCGCCTCACATGGCAACGGTCCATAATGAATTTCACATTTCTATACTCAGGAAATACATTCCGGATCCTTCCTACGTCATTGCTCTTGATCCTATAGAGATTCGAGAAGATCTCACCTTGGTTGAACAACCAGTTCAGATCTTGGATCGTCAAGATCAAGTCTTGCGTACCAAGACTATCCCGTTAGTCCTTGTGAAGTGGCAGCATCATTCCAAGGAAGAGGTACGTGGGAGCGTGAAGCTGAAGTGAAGGAAAAGTACCCTCACTTGTTTGTATGGTTTATTTCGTTGGATTTTCTGTATTTTGTTTTTTTTTGCTTTTTGGTGTCGTTCTAATTTCGAGAACGAAATTCTTGTAAGGGGGAGGAGGATGTAGAATCCCGAATCTTCATTTCACTAAGTAGTGAATAGTATGTGGATAGTGCTCAAGTAGAGTCTTGTACACTAATGGACTTTATGCGAATATACACGTTTGGATATTTGGCGTGTATGTGTTGATGGGTCTATATATCCTTAAGGAGTGTGTTTTAAGCATGAAAGGGTGTTAGAATTGGAGTGGAGAAGGTTCAAGTAGTGGAAACAGGGTTTTGCAACAAAACAGAGGATCACCGATCGACCGGTCGTCTACCGATCGCTCGGTAGCTATCGACTGGTTAACTAATTTGTATGGGGAAAAATTTCATAGGGGGTGTTTCCAACTGATCTCTCGGTTGAAACCACCGATCGCTCGGTCTTGACCACCGATCGATCGGTTGTACACAGATTTTCTTCATTAAGGGTTTTTGAGTCTTTAGCCACCACCCCTTTGCCTATATAAGGCTTGTTTCGTGCCTTAGGGTTTCAGAAACCCTTAGTGCATTACTTTGAGAGGATTTTGAGAGGAAGAAGAAGGAGGAAGCTAGGGTTTGCTCAAAGCTTGAAGAGAAGATCAAGATCTTCCCTCCTTCGGTGTTTTCAACCAAGAACTTGAGGTTTTCACGTGTTCCAAGCATTTGGGATCAAAGTCATTGATTTCACCAAGGTAGATACATTCTACTACCAATCTTGTGATACTACTAGTTACCACATTAGGTTCTTCTCATTCTATACTATAAATCTTGTTTTGTTATGATGTGTGATGTTATTTTTATACTTGGATGTAAACTAGTGTTATTATGCACTCTATGTGTTGGGTTAAATGCCTCTAAGGGTTTTTGGTGATTAAATGTGTTATTCTCTCGTATGTTCGCATGTCTCACATGAACCAGTGTTTTTCCATGGATTTCTCAATATTACGAAAAGGGTTTTTGAATAAGTGACTTATATGATGATTCTAAGCAACTCCATGATATTGTCTGAGATCGGTTTACAAGCTCTAAGGATCATGATACATTCACAAGAACTCCATGATAATGTCTAAGATCGTTTCACAAGCTCTAAGGATCACTAATGAAATTATTCTAAGATCTCTATGGTATTGGCTCTATGGTCTTGCTCTATGGTATTGCTCTATGTCTCTACATATCATAAATAACTCTATGAACTCCAAGAACTCACAAGGCTATGATTATCGCATGACTCACACGGTTTTGGTTTTCGGATTTCATCACATGTGTTATCTCACGGTTTCCACGCTTGATATGTTTTAAGGATTTCATCCTCCATGATTCGCATGCTCTATGCTATTATTGCTTTATTGTTAGTAGTATGTATACACTGAGTATTCCACGCTCAGTCGATATTTGTTATCATCGGCAGGTGCCCGGATTCCTTTGGATTTGTGTGGTACGGAGCCTTGGGTAGAGGAAGAGTATTACGACCCAGAGTCTTCTATGGACCACTACCAGGATGATGGCCCGCTAGATAGGCGTCATGACTTTGACTTTTGTTGACAGACTCAGAAAGACTTGATATTTTGTTAAGTGAGAGTGGGACTTGTCCACTCCATATTTTGGATACATATACATGTGTATTTTGTTAGTTCACACTTGGACCGAGAGATAGGAGTGTTTCGTTATATTTTGCTTCCGCTATGTGCTTAAATCGTTTCCGCTATGTATGTCTGTATACTCTGACAGGTTGTTCATGTGCCTTATGTATCATATGGGAAGTATGATACGGTGGTCACAAGTCAAAGTATCCCTAACTCCTAGGGGGTATTTTGGGTCGCGACAGGGTTGGTGAATCTTAACCATAGTTGATAATGATTAAAAAAGACACGTGTTGGCTTGCAGGTGCAACTGAACTCTCTTGATTGAAAAAGTTCAATTGCAATTGGTTGTGAATCAATCTCGGGACGAAGGAATAATAAAGATGAGAGAGTAGTGGTGGACTCCACGCGGTTTAAAAGAAAAAATTGCGCGTTGGTGGTAGATACAGAATAGTTTAGTTGAAGAGTATCAGCCGGAAGCTTGAATCTTGAATAGCTCACCACCATATGCGTATGTACTAGTTGCTCGTGGATCATTTGCCTCAGCTCTTAGGGTTTGGAATTCTTTTCACATGTTTTGAGAGCTCAGTTTCTGCTACCTCCATGTAACATCAAAATCAGTTGACAAAAACATTTAATACTCTTTTTAATTGCAGCCCATTATGGGGGCGTTGATTGCTTGTTAGGAATCTTGATCATGTGTGCAATTCATGTGCGCCTGACCATTGATGTCACATAGGCGTAAAAACACCCATAAATAAGGGCATTTTTGTCTCATGAAAAGGTTGTTTTTATCCACATACCTTTGTGCATGGATAATCCAGCCTCGTTTAATTTGTTGATGCTAGAGTATATGTATGTTGGGTAATGCTAGCTCCACATCACTTGAAGGCACCAACTCCCAATCTACTTTTGGATGTCTCACTCTCTCTCCCTCCTGAATTCGATTTTAGGACTGGCTGTCCGTAAGTAGGGCCTAACAATAAATCTTCAAAGGCAAGAAATGCAATTGTCTGTAAGTAGGGCTGTCAATGGATTGAATCCGGGAACTATTTGGAGGCTATCAGGCTTCAAAAAAAAAACCCCTTTTCCTCCTCAGCTGAATCCAAAAAATAAATGGATCGAACCCAGTTGCAATCATGGTTGAATGGGAACTGAACGACGATGACAAAGAAATCTTTATGATGATCATGCTCTGCTTCTTTTAGTGTAAAATAGGGGATAACAAATGAATTCCACAGAAAATATTATTTTTCGCACATATTTTCTCTAGGATAATTGACATTTTTCGTGAAATTCATTTGTTTTTCATCGAAACAAACGGAGCATGAAAGAAAAATAAAAAAGAAAATGTCAAATAGTGAAAGCTAAGAGCTCTTGGTCTTCTAATACATAGGCCTCAATTTGAAGTACATTGCCTTTATTTTTATGGTCTTTGGCATTGGGCACCACCACTTATTAGACTTGGGATCTTCTCCGGTTGGTTCTGGTGAGGAGACCTCCAGCATCTAATTGGAAGATGCCCACACACCCTTCACACTAATTAAGCATTGATTTGTGTGCATAGTCTTGGGAAGCATGCAAAAGTGGTGTGTAGAATCTTTCCATTGGTGCTAGCGGTCTCCTCACCGGAACCAACTGGAGAAGATCCCAATTCTTTTTTTTTTATATAGATTTTGAGTTTATTTATGGTCTTAGAAGGCCAATAAGTTAGTTAGATAACTCTTTCATCTGAAGCAATGGAAAATATAGAATCATTATGCATAGAGGATTATGCAATGTATTTTTGTTGATTTCCTTCTAAAGATTATCCATACTCAGAAAAGGGGAATTCCCAGATGATGACATTACGAGAGGAAGATTCAATTTCACTGCAACACTCATATTGAATATTTGCAACATTAAAAATAAATAAACATTTGATGCCATTTTTTTTCTATCAAATACAACTTTTATCACACCGTAACTACAGAAATCTCATGCTTTACCTTTCATTTGTATTTGGCCCACAGCCATTCCCGCCCTGATAACTGTATTTCTTAAACGTCCCCTATCCTCAAAAGATGGTAACGATGCAGAACCATTTGAATCTCACTTCCTCTTTTTAACTGTTTCTTCAGAAGCAACTTCCTAAAGTCCAACTGCAAGTTCAGCAATCAGAGTGGGAAAAAAAATAGTTATACCATGACTTGAAACTTCTTTGAGTACGAATAAAAGAAGCATATGCAAATAGTTCAGAATGGGAGACAATAAACAAGACACTGAAACATATATACATGTGAGCCTCAGGCCAAAAAAGGGGTTATGGGAATAACAGTCTGAAATATTCTCTCATTAAATACAGAGAATTTGGCTTATCCTGAGACTGTAAATTTTAATGGGTGGCCACAAATCTAACATACGTGTGACAACCAGGAATGACACCATTTTATTTTATTTTGTTGTAAAAGAGATGATCAATTCAACTCAAGGCAAACTTACATGCTCCCAGGGGCCATCCCCAGGGCTCTAGATGAATGAGCCACTGAGGGAGGAGGACAGAACAAGATAGAGCAATGAAGCCTAGCAAGGCTGACAGTAAGACCCGGTTGGGCTGAACTGTGGGCCAAGGAGTAGGCCAGGTGGTTGATGATTTTGAAATCCAACTGATCGCACAGGCCCTTTAGCTGTTGAATATCAGCGATCAAGGTAATGATACCACAGTGCTGGTCATCCGAAGTCCCCAAAATGATTTCCACTATTTCTTTAGCATCTGATTCAATGATAATTTTGTCCCAGCCATTGGACACAGTAGTATAGAAAGTGAGCCAAATAGCCTCTGCTTCGGCAATTCGAGCAGAGCCACCCAGAAGAGGTTTTGATATCTGGGAAATGATAACGCCCTCATGATCCCTCACCACCACTCCTGCACCAGCTGCTTTCCCGTTGTTAACACAGCCCTATCTACATTTAGCTTCAGCCAACCAACAGGAGGAGACCAGAGAGCCTCGGCAGATCGCACTGGTCTAGGACCTAAGGGAGTGGGATCAGCATTACCCAGGACCCCTTGATGCCGCAAGAAGTCTGACGCAAGAGCTTCTATCAATGCTATAGCTGAAGCTGGATTTGGAGTGACTCCATTGAATACCACCTCGTTATTATGCTTCCAAATACCCCAAAGGTAGCCAAGAGATGGGAAGGGAGTTGTCCCTGCATTCGAATTCCAGAGCAAGCACCCAGTTGGTCCACCAATCGAGTACTGACAGAGGGGATAGAGTGGGAAGTTTGAGAGACTGCTGGGTCCCAAACCAGATACTTCTAGACCAAGGACATTCCAAAAACAAGTGGCTAAGGGTCTCCTCTGCTAGCTCACATAGCGGGCAGGCTGCATCCACCAGGACTCCTTTTCTGAAGGTTGATAGCTACCACCAGAGCATTTTTACAAACTATCCACAGGAAAATTTGGATTTTTGGTGGAATAGGAAGTTTCCATATTCTTCTCCATGTTTTTCATTCATGGTTGGTTGCACTTGAGCTTGAAGATGGAAGATGTGCACCCATCGATTGAGAAGCAAGGTGGGATGCAGACCTTACTTGAAAGAGCCCGGATTTGGTGTGGTGCCACACCAGCTTATCCGGTTGGTTACTCATGCTAATTGGAATTTTAGAGATCTCCTCCACCGTGTGACTAGGGAAAAAACTGGCTAGGAGACCACGGTCCCAATCCGGAGGGTTCTCCTTGATGAAGTAGGAGACCTTTATGTTGTGCAAAGGGAGGCCCTCTAGAGGGGTGGGCTTGAAAAGGGCCAGAAAAGGGACCCAAGGATCCTCACTTGCTCCTGAGCCTATTTGCCATCGCACCCCTTTGACAAGGATCTGGCGTCCCGCAAGATTGCTCAGCCATCCCCACAAAGGCCTATTCCCTGAACTAGCTTCAAGGAAAGAGGAGCAAGGAAAGTACTGAGCCTTCATTGTTTGAGCCCGAAGAGAGGATGGGTCCGACATTAGACACCATCCTTTTTGGCTAGGAGACCCAAATTAAAGGCATGGAGATCCCTCAACCCAAGGCCATCAAACTCCTTTGGCTTGCAAAGTTTTGTCCAACTAGCCCAATGGATTTTAGACTCCTGATTTTGATGCCACCGGAATTGAGCTACAGCCAAATTCATCTCCTGAACCCACCACTTTGGGAGCTTGAAACAACTCATAGTGTATGCTGGTATTGCTTGGACCACTGCTCTGATCAAACTTTCGTGACCTACCTGCGTGAGCATGGAACCCGACCAGCCTTGCATCTTGGAAGGATTATCCTCTTTAATTTATCAAAAGTTTGCATCTTGGACGGGCCGAAATCCAACGACATTCCCAGGTGAGAGTCCGGGGCAGCAGAGCAGGGTTCTGAATCTATCCGAGCAATCATCCTCCTAAACCGCGAGGAGGGTTGATGATAAAAGAAAGCCCATATTTTGAAAGATTAACAATCTAACCCGAGGCTTGGCCATAGGTTTTTAGTAAGGTCGCAAGGTAGCAAACTCCTCGACGTTGACATGCAAAAAACCTAAACAGTCATCGGCAAAGAAGAGAGGTGATATTTCAGGGGCATGGACAGCAATACGAATACCACTAAGTTGGCGAGCACCCGTAGCTTGATAAAGAAGGCATCAGAACGCCTCAACACAAATCAGAAATAAGTAGGGGGAAAGGGGGTCGCCCTGCCGCAGACCACAAGATAGCAAGATGTAACCTTTAGCTTCACCATTAAGAACTATCGTATAGGATACCTTGGTAGCGCATTTACGAACCCATTTGATTTATTGGTCACAATAACCCAATTTTTCTATAACAGCAAATAAGAACTCCCACTCAACTCGGTCATAAGCCTTGTATGAGCGGAAGATTCTTCACAACCGTGGACTGCACCAGAAGAGGGTTGTGGTTAGATCTGATTGCTGGAAGAATCTTCACAACACCATTTTGAAATTCCGCTTGCCATGCTGAATTGGCAAAGGCCCTATCAAGTCTTGCCGAAATGCGGTGGGGGAAAGCTCTGTTGTTGGACAAGGTAGTAGGGGGCCCTGAGAGCCCAAGTCCAAGAGGTATGCAAGGGACACCATATCCTGAAATGGTTTGAGTTGACTAGGAGCGGGAACAAGGCCACCCAATTTTTCTTCTGGCTCCAAGACATCGTTGAAATCCCCTAAACAAAGCCAAGGATCCAATCTATGAGAAACAAGAGTTGCCAATCTCCTCCAAAAATCGTGGCAATGACTACTGTAAAATCCAGTTTTGGATTGGCTAATTCCATAAGACAACCCATTGTTAAGGGTGTCTCAGTCCAAGAAACTTCAAGCACTAGAAGTCATGTGAAGACGAAGGAAAGTTGTTGATCATGTGCCGCAAACGTGTCTAGGAATGGTAAGTGACGTAGATAACATCTACCGTAGGAGGAATTGACCTAGACAATGTCCGATATACCCTAGGTGGTTAGAAACAAGCCAATGTTAAAAAACCGTTTCAGGCTAAAATTCATGTTGGTGATTCAAACCATGGTGTTGACGTTCGAACCCCTAAGCCAAAAATATATGGCGAAAAATTCCAGTAACTCAGGTTATGGAGGGGGGTTCAAACGACCAAAGGGTGGTTCGAACAACCCCCTTGGGCGTTCAAACCACCTTCTGGGAAAAGTATATATAGTAACTTCTTTTCTCCAACTTGGTTTGCCTATATATAGTATTGTTCCCTATTACGAATTAGGGCTTTTGAGACTGAGTAGAGGCTCCCAAAGTTGTTCTAGGGTTCCCCCATTGTGGATGATTTACCCCTTTGAGCTCTCTCTCATGTTCTAGACTAAAGTTGCAAGTTTCCATCGAAAAATTTTTTCGACTTGCATTATTGATTCTCACTGTTCATGAGATCACTATAGGTCATTGTTTAAACTGAATTAAACCCCTCAAACTCCTACGTGAGTATAAACTTGCTTGGCACGTGCCAAAGCCTTTGCAAAAGGAGATCGGTCCCTCTAGCGGATCGTGGTTATTGTGGTCGGAGAAATCCGGAGTCGCCTAGGCGGAGATCGATCGAGAGATCATGGTTGCAAAGTTGTAAGAAGAGCACAATCTGCTGCTGGTAGATTATGTTAGCTTGCGAGCGTGCGATTGCTTATCGAGGCGTTGAGGATTGGTTACCAAGGATCGTTGTGTTGAGTCCGGTTGGATACAGTCCGAATCTATAAGTATTTGTTCTTTTTGCTCTTAGTTAAATCTCTTTCATCTGAACTAGGTCCCATTGTTTTTCCGAGAGCGTTTTCACGTAAAAATATTGGTGTTGTGGTTTGTTTATTTGTTTACCGTTTCCGTATCTTTAATTAATAAAATTAAAATCGGCTGACAAATCTTAGGAAAACCTATTCACTCCCTTCTAGGTCTTGATTGATACATAAAGAGGTAATTTCAATTAGTATTAGAGAGAGTACACTAGAAAAAGTTAACTACTTTAATGTGATCTTGTTCATATATCCTTAAATATGTCTTCAATGAAAGAGGGCAATTCCATCGCTCGTCCTCTCCCCTATTTGATGGGAATAATTATGCTTATTGGAAAGCTCGAATGAAAGCCTTTCTAAAATCGATGGATGAGCGAGTATGGTTGACCATTAAGAAGGGTTGAAAAAACCCCATCAAAACTATCGAGGAATGTCAGTTGCTAAAAGCTCCGAAGAATAGAGCAAAGAGGAGATAAAGACCGCTGGTTGGAATCCAAATGTCATATTCAATGTTGTCACACCCGAAGAATTTAAGAGAATCTATAAGTGTGGCACATCAAAAGAGGCTTGGGAGATTTTAGAGATTACCCATGAGGGGACTACAACTATGAAAATCGCTAAGCTCAAAATGCTTACAACTAGGTTTGAAAATCTTAGAATGGAAGACAATGAAACTTTTGATGAATTCTATGCTAATTTAATTGACATTGTTAATTATTGTTTTCATCTAGCGGAGAGACTTTCTTAATCCAAAATTGTTAGAAAAATCTTAAAATCTCTTCCCGAGAGATTTTAGGCCAAAGTTATGGCCATCGAGGAGAGCAAGAATATTGATGCTCTTAAAATTGAGGAATTAGTCAGTTCACTCCAAACATTTGAACTCAATCTTAAATCCTCTCAGAAACCCAAAGTGAAAACTATGGTCTTGAAAATTGTCAAGGAATCGTAGGTTGATTCAAATGATAAATCAGAATTTGGGTTGGAAGATGTTGCTTTATTTGTTAGAAAATTTAATAAATTTTTGACAACAAATAAAAGCTTTAATTCCTAAGATAGGCCGAAAACCATTTGAGAAATCTAGGTCTAAGCACCTTGAAGAAAGAAAGGATCCCAAAACTGCTGAAAAGGATCCCCGGAGTATCCAATGCTATGAATGTCATGGATATTAGCATATGTCGCATGAATGCCCTAACAGACTGAAATCTAAGGGTGAGGCAATGAATGCCACATGAAGTGACAGTGATTCTGAATCTGAAAGTCCGGATAATTCTCTCTCTAAAAAGGTAGATTAGAACCATATTTCCTTCACTGCCAACTCCAAGGAAATTGTTGGTTTTCCCTCATCTGAGTGTAATAGAGATCAAGACACTGAGTGTCTAAAATTGAATAATGAGGAAGAAAAAGAGAGTCAGAAGGGCTCTGAAGATGAAGGAGTTGAGAGTCAAATGACTCTGAATCTGAGGATGATATTCATACAGTACACAAATAACTGTATAATGAGAGTCTCAAACTCAAAAGAACTAATTTCTCTTTGACCAAAATGGTCAACCTAACTGAGAATGATAGAGACAAGTTTCTTCAAGAGACTGAGGATTTGAAAATCCTAATTAACGAGACAGAGTTAGACAAAGAAATTCTTATTGAAAATATTGACTTCCTAGAAAGAAAATTTCACAAAGTTCCAATTGACAAGGTTAGCCAAATCAAGGTCACTGGTCTTGCAAGTGAACTTCAGAGGAGAAAATTTTGAGCTATTTAAGAAAGATTACCAAATTGCAAAAGAAAATAGGTTCCTAAATGCAACTGAAATAGTTGAAGAACTAAATTGCCAAGGAAATAATTATGGTAATAGGAAAAGAAGTAGCCCGTCTTCTCAAAAGGCCATCACATTGTTGTGAAGCTCAAGGCCAAAGCTCCAGATCCTCATAAAAATCAAAATGTCTCTCGTGCTAATAGGAACCCAGTCCGTCCTCCATTATATCAGACTTTTGTCCCATCTGAGAGTAGTAGGGTTCTAGTACCCCCAGCAAGTGAGAGAACTAAATACCTTGTAAAGACGAATCATTCCTCTCGTTGTGTTCCCACCTGTTTCCAAAGTGTGGTGAAGGGTCACACAAGACCAAAATGTCCTACCTTTAGGAGAAATAGGCATCAAAGTTCAATGAACCAAAAGAAAATATTCAAGATAAATTGAGATCCTTGCTGAGAGGTCTAAGAGTTTGAGTGAGGTGATGAAGATTGCTCACCTATCCAGGGATGATCATTGTCAAGACACTCCTACATACACTGCCTATGAAGGAGGGAACAGAGTGAACTAAAGAGATTCTAGGAAATGCCAGGAAGAAAGATAATAGGCAAGAGGTTATGCCTTCTGAATCATCTAAAATGGTAAAGGACCAAAGAGTCACTTCAAATCTGAGAACCATTTGGATGAGGAGGGAAGACCTCCAGGACTATGATTAGTTCAGTTGTGTCATAGCTTAAGTCGAGTTTTGATTGCTATATCTATACCCAATGCTATGTTTAGTCATGTCTATTATTAAATTTACTTTTAATTGCTTCTATTGATTATTGAGTTGGAGATAGGGTTTCGAGGATTTATGGTTTAGAGAAGAGAAAAGAGAGGAGAGGTAAAGAGATCAGGGTAAATTGCTTAGCAAGGAAAAAAAGTCATACTAGCATCTTATATTAAGAGAATATTACATATATACCATTTTACAACTATACATTCGATACTACATATATCAACACTCCCCCTCAAGTTGGAGCATAAACATTAAGTATGCTCAGTTTTACAATAATATCCTTAAGGATAGCAGGGCCAACAGGCTTGGTGAAGATGTCAGCAAGTTGTTGAGAAGATGAAACATGATAAAGAGATAATGAACAATCTCAAACTTTTCTTCAAGAAAATGAATATCAACTTTAATGTGTTTTGTCTTCTCATTAAGCACAGAATCAGAGGCAATCTTTATGGCAGCCTCATTATCACAATATAAAGGCATAGAAGACCTTTAACAGAAAACCCTAACTCGGAAAGGAGAGAACAAAGCCACAAAACTTCACAAATCCCGTGAGCAAGATCCTGATATTCTGCTTCGGCACTAGAGCAAGAAACATGTTGCTCTTTACTCTTCCATGCAATCAAGTTGCCCCCAAGAAAAGCACAATAGCCAGAGGTAGAGCGATGATCAATAGCAAATCCAGCCCCATCGGCATCTTTATAGCCGGAGATCTCAAGATGTCCATGTGAGCGATAAACAAGTCCACAATTGGATTTAGACTTGATATATAGAAGAATACGATGAACAACAGTAAGGTGTAAAGCACGAGGAGCATGCATGAACTGACTAACCATGCTCTGACAGCAAACATAATATCTGGTCGAGTGAGGATGAGATATATCAAGCGGCCCACGAGACGCTGGTAGGCATAAGGATCAGGAAGATCACCCTCATTATCATGTAAAGAGAGTTTCAGATCCATAGGAGAAGTAGCAGGTTTACACCCACTCATATTAGTATCACTCAGCAGATTAAGAGTATACTTCCGCTATGACTGAAAAATTACCTTCTTAGATCAAGCAATCTCTAGACCAAGGAAGTACTTCAGATGACCTAAGGTCTTTGACATCAAAGATAAGACCCAACTCACTCATAGCATGAGAGATAAAAGAGGAGCCATCACCAGTCATTTTGAAAATTTATGATATCCATATATTTGTTGCAGTTTCAATGTCAGTACACGATCATGAACCATAATGCATAATAGACATGAGGAAACAGATGCAGTATTTCAAACATGAACAATAGAGAATAACTTACTGAATATATGCTAAGCTTTAAGTTAGCTAAACTCAATTTCCAGAAGCAGGTCTCCGTTGCACTACCAAATCATCAGCAGAGTAATAATCTGCGATGAGCCGGTACATATATGATGGGTTATGCCCTCCTCTGAGAAGTAAACAATGGTTAAAACAACTGTTCGATAATTGTAGGAATGAAAAAAATAAACATATATGAATTATCTAAACGAGCATGAGATTTCTCAATTTGTGAAACTGGAGAAAATATTAAGGTTTGAAGAAAATGGAGTCTGTGTACCAAATCTCTAAAACTCTCTACTGGGAGAAATTGTTTGGTTCCTGTACATATTATTAGTATTTAATAGTCTAAAACGCATTATGAATAATATTTATAAGCAGATACAATGTTCTGCTAAAAAACATATAACATATAAACATACAGACGATTTTGGTGATTAAAAGAAACTTTTTGGGTTCTACTAATTTTTATATAATAGGATAAAGTCAATTACGAATCTGAACCACTTTGACCAAACAAACAAGATTAAACCCCTCGCTAGGGTTTGTGAACAAAACATCAGCATTTTGCTCAAATTGAAGAACAGAAAAGCAAGGGCTTTTGGAACTTCTAGATTAAAAAGGAATGTGAACTTACGTGTCAGTAATAAAAAGACTAACAAGTTTTGGTGGCACATAATCAAATGCTGGATTGACAACATGAAGAAGAGGAGCACTACTGCCACTTCCAAAATCCATGCAATCTGAGAATTCCCCAAAATCCAGCAGTTCAGATGGGGATCTCAGATCATTCAGCAAGACCTCTGGATTGTGTGGATACAAGGGGCACAACTGTCATATAGACGAGATGGCATTAAAAAAAAAAAACAAATGCAACAAAGTACAATGTCAAAAATCAGAATCAAGAATAATACCCAATGAGAAGTTTATGCATCAAATTTCATGAAAAGAAAGTAATGAGGTAAATATTAAATTGCGATCAAAGATTAAGACCATCTACATATATTTCTTTGAAAGAAGGTTGCAAATTTGTGGTTACTCTCAACCAGTATCTCTGGTCATGTAATTTTCAAAATTGTATGAAGCTTTTCCTCACTGATTTAAGCTTATACAGGAACTTGTGAAAGATGACAATATTCTGGGAAGCACCAGCATAAAAACTATTTACATAATAAACAGCCAGTACAGTGCATTCAGACGGTCTTGAAGATATAACACATGTTGTATTCCTTTTAATCTATGTATTTATCAGTATGAATTAACAGATGGTACCACTCATTGTCAACACCATGTATGTGCCTATAAGCATCAATAATTTTTATTTGACTGGCAAAGAGAAATACATTAAAATGATTAATAAAGAGAAATCCAAGATAATGGCCTGGAGCTATTCCCGGAAGTCCAATGAATTGGGAGTCCAATGAATATGCAATGGGATCATGAAATATGATATAGACTGTGCCTAACGATTTTATATCCAGGTGTATTGAAGTTATAAGGCCTCTTAATCTATCTTCTGAAATAAACTTCATCATATTTGCATTAAATAGTAGATCCAAATATGTGAATCTAGATTTTTTACATAGTACACTTCTAGGCTCTAGCTTCTTTCCCAGCTAAATCCTATCACATGAATCCTGATACTTTTAGTTTGTTTGTTTTTGGCCAAAAATGGTGTAGAACATAGTAAACCAGGCATAAAATGATCGGTAAATAAATCCATGACGGATCTACTACACCAAAAGATCTATGATCCATCCAAATATAGTATCTCTAGTTTGCATTAAATCTAATTAAAAATTAGATGAGTAAAAAAATCTAATTATTCGAAAACGAGATGAGTAAAATATAATGTAATGTTTTTACTCTTTGTAAATTGCATACGACTTATTCATGATGAATATATATCACAAAATACGTGGAAGAACTATCAGATCAATAAATTAAAATTTTCCATGTCCACTAAGTTCAATTATTACCACACCTGTTTATGTATTGTCACCACTTACATTCACTGCTAATCTTAATGGATCGACATATCTTCGAATTTAAAATACTTTTTAATATTTTATGTCATTTTGATGTCTATAGATCAATACAACATCCATTAATATCAATGATAAGATGCCTTTCACCAATGGTAACGCAAAACTACAGGTGCCATAAAGGAATCAACCACAATAAAGGTTCCAAGTTTCAAAAATCAATGCGAATAACGTTAAAAAATGCAGGCCTTGTCTTTCTACTTTTATACCAAGTAGAGAACTAGGGTTTGATGATTTAGGATTTGAGAAAGAGAAATAGAGAAAAAGAAAGAGAGAAGAGGAAATGTGAATGGAAGAAGATTTTTCCATTCCCTCTAGATCTCGTTTATATATTACTAAAAAAATAAAAGGACATAAAAGCTCTTTAAGTACAAGTAATAAAAGAACTAAACTATAAGGGTAATAAAAAGAAACTAAAGACAGTAAAGAGTAATGGGCTTTATTTATTAGGCCCATTACAACACAAATCAAAAGGTTCCAACATGATGAACTCAAGTTCCTCTATATCTAGGCAATATAGGTGCGTCTTTATGAGAGTTTGCAGGTGTTGTTCGCTTCATTGTCAGTTTTATTTCAAGATCAATAATTTTTTTGGAGGGAGGTCTTAAAACCTTGTTTGTAGGTTTCCCCATACCTCTTCTCCAATGGTCACGAGCCCCTCTTTCCTTCCTTCTTTTTCGGCTTTCTGACAAAGAAGACAAATAAAATGGAGGAATTGCACAGAGGCTGAAGGAGAAAGATGAGAAATCATTCTGAAATCAATTAAATAGATAAGGAAGCATGGGGGAAATGGGTGAAGTGCCCTTAAAGGCCCGGGACTTGGTCATCATAGAAATATGAAATTAAGCCCCTCTCAAGTGCCAACCACTTAACCTCAGAACTGCAAACAAAAATGCCGACGAAAGGTGATAAATCAAGGAGGCAGAGAAGGAATTTGAAAAAAAAAATGATTAGACATGAGAAAATCACCGATTTTTATATTTTGTTTTTGGTTCACCCCATCCACCTTCTCAGTCATCTCTGCACGTTGTCTTCTGTTTTGGAGGGGATTTAGTTGACTTCTAAAAAAGTGTAGGTATAGTGCCCTAAGGGGCATGGGACCAAAGGGCCATGACTCGATCACAATGAAAATATGAAAATTTATCCCCTCCCAAGTGTTAGTCACTTAACCTCAGAACTGGAAGCAAAAATATCACGTCCTCGAATGCCGATTTATGCGAAAGGTGATAAAATCAATGAGGGTATGAGGAATCTGAAAACAACGATAAGACAAGATAAAATCACCAATTTTTAGATGTTGTTTCTGGTTCTCTCCATCCACCTAGCGAGTCTGCTCTGCATGATGTCTTCTTTTTGGGGAATTTAGTTAATTTCTTTAAAAGCATAGTTTGGGTTTCAACTTGAATTCTTTTAGGTTCAATTTGTTCAATCAACTTGATTTTGACCACGTTTTAGGTATCTCTCAACTATGGCTTGCTTTTGTTTTGCTCTCAATTCAGTTTGATATCCTTTTGATTTGATTCAAGTTTGAGTTGCTCTATTTTTGGGGTGATTTTGTCAGTTGATGAAGTGAATTCAATCAAATGGAGAAATGGATTTGTTTTCTGCTTGTTTAGGGAATGCAGTGGTTTCAACCCCGTTTCCATTTTATTTTTTTCCATTTTATTTGATTTCATTTCAATCATATTTAGGTATCTCTCATATTATGGTTTGATTTTGTGTCGGTCCAATATTCAGTTTCATATCCTCTTTTTTTTTTTTTTTTGCACTCGATAGTTAGCGGGGTTAGCATCTGTTCTAAAGGGTGGAGAAATCAACCACACACCCTCATGGGACTAGATCCCAAACCTAACATGTGATCTGGTGCTTATGCACACACACCAATGAGTTGCATTGTGTTTTGGGGTTGATTTCATTGTTTAACAAGAGAGAAATCGTGAATGGATAAATGGATTTGGTTTAACTTAGCAGCTTTCATTAGTGTTTTTTAGGTTTATATAAGCTCAAGCATCTAGCAATTAAAATCTAAGCTGTTAGAGAACATCAGTTCATTGGGGGAGGGGCATTTTTATTGGCATGGTATTTGTCAGGCCTCCGCCTCAAGCGCCTCCGGGTGTACTGCCTCCGGTTAACCAGGCAGTTTGACAACCTTCTGTAGAACTGTTAGATGTCAAATAGAGTTGATTAATTATTTCCTTTTCTTAGCAAGTATATGTCAAATAGATTCTTTTATCATGCCAACATACCTTGTGACTACCAGCAACCACAACAAATGGGACAGCATGCCTTTGAGCTGCAAGTGCAAGCATATTCAACCCAACAGGTGCTATCACCCCACCATTGGCCATGACAGCATGAGCTCCAACTAAAACCTTTACATTACAAGTTTCAAGTTAAAGCTGAATACTGTCCAAGAAATCCATCAAAAAAAAAAAATTGCCAAACTTATCATATACCATGTTCACTCGAGAAATCATGGCAAAAACTGCAGAGTCGGTAATCACTGTGGTTTGTAAACCTCGGGCAACCAACTCTTTCGCAAGAACATGCCCCTGATACCTAATTGATGACCAAGTAACAAAACCAGGTAAAGCTAGGAAGAGAAGATTAAAAGAGTCCAACGGCTAAAACGTGATTGATGCCCTTGCAACATTGAGCGAATCACATGAGCAAACCTTGGAGCACCCTCTGCAATGAATACCCGAAATGATCGTTTTTTCTCTTTTGCAGCACAAAGGAATTCCATCACAGTTCTTGAACGGCCCAAAGTTAATATTACCTCACTGATTAAACACAATTAAAATAAGTCAGACCAATACAATTAACAACTGCATGGAGAATTTAGAGAAATGTCTAATATAGATTTAAATGGTCCAAACAAACAATAATCATATGTCTAAGTGTACCTACACATATTATCAAGTTAAACAGAATAAAGATATTTAGGAAACGAGAAACATACACCAGAGACCATTTTGGACCAGACGCAATGAAAAGATAGTGAATCGAGCATATGGCCCCACTTGAACAAAGATAATTGATTCCAAATTTCACTTAACTAATGCTGCTAAGTTAGCTTTCCTATGTAAATTCTGACCCACTGAAAATCTGGAGCATAAACCCCATCCCATGGTATTTGGAAGTCAACTACGAATATTGCCCAACTACCTTTGATGTTTGAACCTCTAATCATGTTCAGGCACCTAACCAAGCCATTTTCCAGAGAATTAAAACAGTTTTTAGTCCACATCCTTAGCGGCTAAAATACCATAACTCATTGTTCTCATCTAAAAAAATGCAATAAACTTCTTTTATCAGGACAAGGCAATTCAATTAAAATATCAAAAAGATAGAAGAAGCATACAAACTAGAGTTCACAAAAGGTCTGAACTCAAAGCAAAATAAGAACAACATCAATGACAAATTAAGACATAATAGAACCCTTTGAACTACAATTCCAAAATAATTTTAACTTTTAACTAGGTTCTACCATCACTTACCAAGACTCTTTGAGAGCGAGAAGGCTTCACGCCCTAAAGCAGATCTGTTCGGAATGCCAGGTGGAATGATCAAATACCTTATGGTTTCACTTGTCGTGCATTTGTCTTGCATTCTGCTGTAGACAAGTTGGCTCGAGCGAGAAATCAATTCGCTCGAGCCAAGATGATTGGTTTTTCGACCGAGAAAAAGTTTAGCATTCCAGTAGCCAACTCGCTCGAAGCGAGAGTTAATTTCGCTCGAGTGAGTATCACAGATCCAGAATTAGAATTCTGAATTCTAATTTGTTTCAAACTTACTATATATATTATACTTTTGGGTTTAGGGTTTCTAAGGCAGTCCAAGTTATCCTGAGAGACAGAATCCTATTTGAGAGGCTAAGGGAGTGATTTTTTATTCTCTTTACTTTGATTTAGTGAAAAAGGTGATATCTCCGCGGACATAGCCATACCAGGTGAACCACGTATATCTTGTGTGTTTGTTGTTCATTATTTACAGGTTCCTTCCACCACAAATTGTATCAAAGCATAAGCTCGAAGCAATGGCATCAAAAAGTTCTAGCGCCAAGTTTGAAATTGCAAGATTTGATGGGAAAGGCAATTTCGGACTATGGCAAAGTCAAGTGAAAGATCTGTTAATACAACAAGGTTTGCACAGAACGTTTAAAGGTAAAACAAAAAAGTCGGAATCAATGTCCGATGACGATTAGGAAGATCTAGAACTAAAGGTTGTAAGTACCATTGGGTTAAGCCTATCTGACGATGTTCTCTACCATGTACTCAATAAATATTCTCCACCAAAGCTTTGGACAAAACTCGAAAGTCCATACACAGCGAAGTCATTGACTAAGAGGTTATTCTTAAAGCAAAAGTTTTACAGTCTTCGGATGAAGGGAGGTGGGGATATCATAGAGCACATGAATGCGTTCAACAGAACGATCACTGAGTTAGCAAGTGTTGATGAGAAAGTCAAGGATGAGGATCAAGCCCTTATACTACTCTCTTCTCTTCCACACTCTTATGAACATCTCGTTACAACTCTACTCTATGGAAAAGATACCATAGAGCTAGAAGATACTGTAGCGGCCCTACTCTCAAACAGTATGAGAAGAAAAGTATGGATGAAGATGAAACATAGGCTGAGGGTTTATTTTTAAGAGGGAGAACGAAATATAAAAGTAAAGGGAAAGATCAAATGAAGGGAAGGTCAAAATTCAAGTCTGAAAAATCTCGACCTTAATGTCACCATTGTAAAAAGAAATGGTCACATTAAAAAAGACTGCAAAATCCTAAAGGCGGAACAAGAAAAAGAAGGTAAGTGAAAGCCTCAAAACAAGCTAATTTAGCTTCAGATCAAAGCAGCGACGACAAAGCTTTTTGCACTTACACAAGGAAATTTTCCATGATTCTTGGATTCCAGATTCAGCTTGTTCATATCATATGTGTCCAAACAGAAGTTGGTTTGACACATACAAGACCTATAATGGAGGTATAACAGAGAATGTCAAACCACTAAGTTTCAATGAAGCAGTGTCGGATAGTGATCACAGAAGCTAGTTAGATAGCTATGGATGAGGAGATGGAATCACTACACAAGAAACAGACATGTGATCTTGCAGAACTGCCAAAGAGGAAGGAAGTAATCAGTTGCAAATGGGTTTTCAGAAAGAAGGAACCAAGTACTGAAAACAGCAAAGTAAAGTTCAAGGCTAGGCTGGTCGCAAAGGGATTTGCACAGAGAGAGGTAGTAGATTTTAATTTCTCCAATGGTGAAGCATACCTCTATTAGGATAATGTTGTCTACAGTAGCTATGCAAGACCTAGAGCTTGAACAGTTGGATGTGAAGACAGCTTTCCTACACGGAGAGCTAGATGAGCAAATTTATATGCAACAGTCGGAGGAATTTTAGGTGAAGGGGAAAGCAGAACATGTCTACAACTGAAGAAGTCCATGTATGGTTTGAAGCAGTCACCCAGGCAATGATACAAACGGTTTGACTCATTCATGCCGAATAATGGGTATTCTAAAAGTGAGTACGATCACTGTCTCTATTTCAAAATACTTAGACAATTCTGTCATATTCTTAGCACTCTATGTTGACAACATGTTGATTGTTGCTAAAAGCATGTCAGTTGTAAATGTGTTAAAGAAACAACTCAGCAATGAGTTTGAGATCAATGACCTAAGTGCAGCCAATGTTTTAAAACGCGAAGGCGTGAGGTGGGGCGTTAGGACCTCAAAATGTGTAAAGCGTAAGCCTCAAGGCGTGAGACTTATGCCTTACAAGAAATCCGCATTTTCTCTCATTTTAACAAATAAATAAAATATAAAAGAAATTATAAAAATATTTGAAAAGTTAATGAAAGATTATAGTGTATATATAAAGAGAGATGTATGCATATATATATGTATGTATTTGTATTCGCGTACATGTCTACGTGCATGTGGGCACGCGCGTACTCATAGAAAATACTATACATTATTTAACTGATAAAAAAAATGGCAAGTAAATGCTAAAATTTAAATTTACTTTCTTGTTCATATACATATTAAAGATGATGTTCAATCATCAATTCATGTGGTGGATTTAGAATTTTATTAAACACTAACAAAGAAGTCATGAACTCCAAATTTTTGCAATGACTAGTAGGGAAATTAGTGTGAATTAGACTCAAAAGGTTTAAAAAGCATAAATACATTAAGCATAATAAATTAAGTAGTAGTTGAAACTGGTATCACATCATCATTTTCAATATTTTATCTGAAGTTAATAAAATATTATTTGTTATTAATTGAAACAAATTACTAATTTAAAATAAAAGAAGCGTTCAAGTCTTGGTTATATGGCCAGAACCCTAATTTATTTAATGTATGAGACGTACACTATAGACATAAAGCGAACCTCAAGGCGTGAGACGTGTTCCTCATGTAAGCTTCACACTTTGAGGCGTAAGCCTTATGGGATTTAAGCTTCATGGTTAAGCCTCAAGGTGTTTTCCTTAAGCCTTAACTCGAGACGAGCCTCAAAGTGTAAGCCTCACACGCCTTTCAAAACACTGGGTGCAACAAGGGTAATTCTAGGCATGGAAATTCAGAGAGATAGAAAGTTGGGAAAACTATCTCTATCACAAGGGAAGTACTTGAGAAGAGTCTTTGCAAGATTTGGAATGCAAGATGTAAAGCCAGTAAGTACAACCCTTTGCGGCCCATTTCAAACCTTCTTCTCATTTGTGTCCTGTGACAGATAAAGAAAACGAAGAGATGGCAGAATTTTCATATGCAAGTGCCTTGGGCAGCTTTATGTATGCTATGATATGCACTAGACTTGACATCTCACAAAGTATTAGTATGGTTAGTAGGTACATGGCAAATTCTGGAAAGGAGCACTGGCAGGCAGTGAGTGGATTATGAGGTACTTAAAGGGTACCATTGATGTCGGCATTATGTTCAAAAAGAGGATAAATGCGAAGTAGTTGGGTATTTCGATTCCGACTATGCTAGGGACTTAGACAAGAAGAGGTCTACTACAAGGTATTTGTTTACACTGGGTGGAGGACCAATTAGTTAGAGGCCTATGTTGCAGTCTACTACAGCATTGTCCACGACCGAGATTGAATATATGACAGCTTCAGAAGCAATCAAGGAAGCCATTTGGTTGAGAAGTCTCGTTGGTGAACTAGGGATAAAGCAGGAGAAGATGCTTCTTCACTGCGACAGTCAAAATGCAATACATGTGGAGAAGAATCAGGTTTATAAGTTTATCATTCAAGAACAAAACAAAATAATGTGCGGTTTCACTTTATAAGAGATGTGATATCTGAGAAGGAAATTGTGTTAAAGAAGATTCACAAAAATGAAAATCCTTCAAATATGATGACAAAGTCAGTTGCCATTTCCAAGTTTAAGCATTGCATCTTACGAGATGCAGTATCCCTTCATTTGAAGAAGAGTAGAATTGAAGCCAAGGTGGAGAGTGTTGTGCATTTTTCTTGCATTCTGCTGCAGACAGAAATTCGCTTGAGCGAGATATTGGCACGAGCGAGAAATCAATTTGCTCGAACCAAGATGATTGGTTTTTTGACTAAGAAAAAGATTAGCATTCCAATAGCCATCTTGCTCAAAGCGAGAGTTAATTTTGCTAGAGCAAGTATCACAGATCCAGAATTAGAATCCGAATTCCAATTCGTTTCAAACCTAGTATATATATTATACTTTTAGTTTTAGGGTTTCTAAGGCAGTCCAAACTATTTTGAGAGAATCCTGTTTGAGAAGCTATGTGAGTGTTTTTGTATTCTATTTATTTTGATTCAGTGTTACAAATCTCATTCTCGGGTTTTTATCGGCCGAAGTTTGTCTCGAAAGATTTTCAAATCTTGATTTTTTTTTTTGTAGTTCTCGCCTAAATCTCAACAATGATTTAAAACAATTACACAAAAAAAGTAACTAATATCACCGTTTTATATATTCATCATACCAACAATAGTAGGTATTTCTCACGATATTTTTAAAATGTCAGCTAAATATCTTAATATGTACACGATAAAAAGAGAAATTTTTATTTCTCGTGAGATTTTTAAAATATCGAGATAAAAACGGAGTTTTAAACCACAGTTACCAAATCGTGAAGTGAAAGCAAGAAGCAAAGCGAAAGCGAGGCTCAAAAAATCCCTAGGAAATGGAAAGCGAGAAATAGAAATAGTAGGATGGCCAATCATACCTTAAATTTTATTTTATATGAGATATTTGTAGAGAAGTACCTTAGAGTCTTAGGTTTCAATTCAACGATACTTGCTTAGGATATATGTCATAGGCTTTAGACTTAGGTCCATCCCATTACTTCCTAAATAGTAAATACATAACCTCCTTGACCACCACTAAATGAGAATTGATGGAAGCGAGTCTAGGAAACAAGATTCCTGGGAAGCGAGCTTCCCAACTTGTACATAGCTTTCTGGCAACTATGTTTTAAACTTTAGATGTTTTTCTCAAGAGAAATTGAATATTTCTCGAGAAATTTGTAACAATGCTTTGATTTATTGAAGAAGGTGATCTCTCCGTGGAAGTAGCCCATACCAAATGAACCACATATATCTTGTGTGTTCTTGTGTGTTTGTTCATTGTTGTTCGTTATTTACAGGTTCCTTCCACCCACCACTCCTTCCAAATGGACCAAACTATAACCCTTAGAAGAAGCTTCCGAGGGGCGTGCACGGTATATCTTTCTACGTCGAATAATCTATATAGGTGTGAACAATCCATAGTAGTCAACTTGTTCTTGCAATTAAAATCATGTTTTAGGTCTCCAATATCCTGATCATCTATTCAACATCCAATGTAGTCAAAATGTTGCCAATGCAACGCCTAGGCCTCTGCCTCACCTAACCAGGACCCCTATTGCCTAGATTTTGAATTAAGCGGGCACTCACTATATCTTATATAATTTAGACAAAAAAATAAATATTGGTCGCATAGGCATCACCTAAGCAACACCTAGGCATAGCCCCCAATTGCCTAAGCATCACCTGGACGCTTTGACTACACTGTCAACATCAAAGAATCAGTGATGATACAATTTGCAGCCAATACAAACACATGGCAAGGCTTGGACATGCCTCCATAGCACCCAATCTGATTGACCCCTTCAAGAGCATTTTACATTGGTAAAGCGCTTTCAGATATGGCATGGATCACACACCAACACTTCTATGTGTTTGCAACTGAGAGTTTGCCGCATCTGTTTTCTGAATTGCAGTTATGATAAAGCAGTCTTGATCTTATGAACTCCATACATGAGATGAAACCTTGGCCTATAAAAGCTGAACTTCTTGGTAGGTTAGCGGGTTAGAGCTAATGAGTTAGAAGCTGAAGATCAGTTTTAAACCCAGGTTTGCGGTATCAACATTCATAGATTTTACAAATCTAGCAAGCCGGCATCTTCAAGAGGACCTAATTTTAGTGACGTCAGAACACTATTTAAGAAAAACATATTAATAAAAGAACATGAAAATTTAGAGAAACATTAGAAAAAATAAAACAACAGACCAACTATATCCATTAATTGTTTCGAGGGTGGGAGTCTTTGGCAAGAAAGTAAGACCTTGGAAGTTACTCCCCTTTGCTCTTTGTTGTAGCATTCGGAGTGAGAGGAATGATTTGATTATTAAGAGGCAACAATAGGGAACCGAGAGCAGTCCTTAGGAGCATCAAATTTAAGGTCTTCAAAATCACATCCATACTGAAGGAGTTCCAACTTCCGAGAGATACATTTTTCGATTATCACCATTTGGTGGAAAGTAATATAGTCTATGGAGGATGGAGGAAGGAAGTCTGACAGCGATCATGGAAGAAGCTGGTCAAGCAATTAATCAAAATTTCTTCCCTGTTGGGAATAGGTGGTAAATTTCGTGATGATCAAAGAGATTCTCGCAGCTTTTTCTGGTCCTGGGAGAAGTAGACCTAAGAATACAGTGAATCTGACTTTACTGGAAGCTAAAGAGATCTAATCCTCAATGTTAAGGGGCCTCTTGAAGTGGGAGATGACTTTCTTTGAACTATAAAAGTAGGTTGAAGAGGCCTTGGGAACTCTTCAACATTAAAGATTACATAGCAAATTTGTCTTTAGACTTGAACATATCATATAGATATACACTATACAGCACCAATTATTGAGCTAATTCTTATGCAAAATCTGGGGCTGCTCTTTCCTGCATATTGAGAATTTTCATCCCAATATTTTTCTAACAAAATTTCTTTCCTGTTAAATAAATCAAGTTTCATCCAAATCCATAAAGAGAGAATTATTTACATAAAAAAGCACAAAGAAAACACAAATGCTAAATCTGGGATTGCACTTTCTTGCATATTGAGAATTCTCATCCCAATTTTTTTCTAACAAAATTTCTTACCCATTAAATAAATCAAGTTTCATCCAAATTCATAAAGAGAAAGAGAATTACTTACATAAAAATGCACAAAGAAAACACAAAACCCTAATAATGCCTTCAAAAGCATTTGCATATCACAAAAGGATACTCTTTTATATTTTTAAGTATTTCAAGAGATTTTCTAGCCAAAATAGCAATTTACTTGGAAGCACCTTTCCAAACGGAGTAGGACACAACTTGCCTAGAATCTGGGATGCTCGCATCCCAAGAAGCTCATTTCCTATCGTTTTCCATGTTGAATTCCCAATCCATCATGTCCCAAATTAGTGGTCAACAAGGGCTATGTATGTGAGACGTGGTGGGATAGACTCGAGTATACAGCCTAAGTTGTAAACCCTGAGCAAGTAACATTGGATTGGAACCTAAAGCGCCTATGTTTTCAAACATATCTCATGTAAGGCAAAATCTTAGGTATGGCGGCCCATACTAATATAATAGGAGTGAGGTGTTCATACTAGACTAAAGGATTAGACCATTTAGTCTAGTTCAGGCTTTAATCCACTGGCATGATGTCCCTATTCCTCAAATCTCTAATGATTCCAACTATGCCTCATCGAACAGTGATATGTTTGTCAGATCAGTTCACAGTCAGAAAGACTGGACCTTCCCGGGCTTTAGAGCACTAAGGTAATGTTCTCATATACCAACTTATTCCTACCATGCCATTCCTAACACTGATACGTGTTGCAAACATATTCATTCCTAATGAAAACCGAGTGCAGCGGTGAGAGCACTAGTTAAATAAACGGCCACAAGAATTTGGAAACCAATATCAAACCGTGTGGATGAAGAAACACATTCATGAGTTATATGGTGTATGGTGTATACTAATGACCAATTGCTGGTGTATATAGCAGGCACTGAAATTACCGCCAGCATTGCCTTTTTTCATTTCAGTCTTGTTTTCTTGGAAATTGGGTCATGAAGCCTTTTGTTCTACTGTTTTCAGTTAACTTTGAATTTTCCAGATCCTGTTTATCAACCTGGTTATGCTTTTAGATGAAGAGTGTATTCGAGCCGAGCTGGTCCAAGCTCGAGCTCAAGTTGAACCTGTCAAAGCCAGGCTCGAGCTTGATTCAAGCTCGAATTTCCAGGCTCGAAGCTCGGCTTGAAAGTGTTGGCTTGGCTCAAGCTCGAATTCATTCAAGTTCGAACCAAGTTCAGCTTGGCTTGAAACATAAATAATATATATTTATTTCATTTTTCAAAAAATATATATTATAAATAGAATATTAATATTATAAGTATATTGCTTATAATATTTTAAACATTAAAATATTATAAATTATTAATAATATTATTATTATAAATATGTCAAGTCAAGCCAAGCTCAAGCCGAACCAAGTCTCAAACGAGATGAGCCAAATCAAGCTGGGCCTGGCTTGAGCTCGGCTTGATTAAAAATTCGAGCTCAAGAAAAAGGCTCAGTTCGGCTCAATTAAGTCAAAAAGCTTGGCTTGAACTCGGCTTGATCGAGCCGAGCCGTCAAGCTGGCTTGGCTTGAATACAACACTACTTAAGATTAGTCCATGCTTCCCTTCCACATAAGCTTAAACTGTTCAGGCCATCCAAAAAATGAAAAAAAAATCAGAAGATAAAATATCCCAAAAAATCATAAAATCCAAAAAATGAGTTAGGATGCTTGGAACTATGACTTGATCCCTGCAAATGGATATGTAGGCAACGCCAACTAGGTTCAGCCATAGTTACCAAGTACTCCGATTTGTTCAAAAAATTCCGAATAATACCCAACTTTTAACTCGGAACGATTAATTCACGAAGTATTCGTGAGTTTTGGAAAAATAGCGACTTTTTCAAAATTTCGAAAATTTCTCAAATTAAACATGAATTATTCACGATTTTTTGAAAAAATCCTGAATAAAGATCAAACATATGAAATATATTTGTTTATACCTTTCATAATTAGTAATCTTATTTTGTATTTTTTTCATTTCTTACCTGACATTTTCCTGATTTATTTCCGAATTTTGGCAATTTTTCCCGAACTTTTTCCTAGACGAATTATTCCCGAACCCCGACTTGGTAACTATGGGTTCAGCTGCCCTAGGTTATTTTTATTTTCGCTATTTGTTGCTATTTGGGTCATTCTTGTTATTTTAGATAGTTTCCTTTTCCAGAATTAGCATATAACTATTTTGGGCGAATATTGCTTAAACTGTCTTAGCATGTTTCTATTTATGATTTTTTATCGCAATTAGCATATTTCCATTCTAACATATCCTCAAATAGCATGTCATCTTAATTAGGAATTTTAACAAGGTTTCTATCTTAGTCTAACTAGGAATTAGAAAGTAGGTAACTGCTATTTTAGTAGGTGTCTAAGGGTGTCTGATGCCTTCCCTTAGCATTAATGAATCTCTTCACCTTTCAAAAAAAAAAAATGAATCTCTTCCCTAAAGTTTCTATTTACAAACCATTGCCCTTACCATCTGATAGTTTAGAGTTCCTATTTTACCTCATAATTAGAATAGATGACAACTCGAAATCCATGCAATTTTGGATGTTATTCCAAATTAGGATACATTCATATTTGAGAGAATGATCGAAATCTATCTGTAGAGACCCAAACTTTAATTGTGTCGTTATCTTGATTAATCAAGGGTAAATATGTCAAATTATATGTTGTATGCTTGGTTTATATTAATCAAAGCATTTGAAGCATTTAAAATGAGAAAAACAGCCAAAATAGGGTGCACCGATCGATTGCACCGTCACCGCAATCAATCGGGAGAGACCTAGAGGTGATGTCAGCCACTGTTTCGGGTACGATCAATCGCACCATATGCTACGATCAGCGCACCCTGTCAGACAAACCATCAGGACATTGTAATCGATTCAATCAATCGCGTCATCACCACCGATTGATCGGATTGGACCAGGAAAATTGGTGGCCACTGTTTTGGAGTCGATTGACCGCACTATATGCTACGATCGATCGCAGCAACCTAAAAGGTTATGATCAATCACAGTAAAGCCCCGATCGATAGCAGCTTGCGCGCAAGATTTTTAAAAGACTTATGGAAATTTGGTTTTTGAACTCCTCTACTTTAAATAGGCATTCTAATTCGAGGGTTTTGGAGTCGAAGTGGGTTCTAACCTAATTTAGGAGAGAAAGAGGGGAAAACCTAGGGTTTCTAGGAGAGTTTTGCTTGAAGAAGGAGAAGCTTGGAGATCGCCCCAAAACCCTCTCTCAAGCGCTAGATCGTAGGGAAGCGACCTTGTGGGATAAGATATACTTTCTAACTCATGATGATGGTAATGATTAAGTGTGAATGTCATGTATTGTTTTAAGAAATCATGTTATCAAATATAGAATGTCAAAATTTACACACTATCCATGTTCTCAAGCTTTGATGGTCAAAATTTTGGGAAAAAGAGGGTTTATGAGTATTTGGGGATTTCTATAAACATGAAAAGGGTTTATTGATGTTATTGTTAATGTTTAATATTAACCATGTATGAAATGATGATTTAGAATTGCAATCCATATATTATATTGAATACTATGGTTGAATGAGACGAATGGCGGATGGGATATGGCCGTAAATAAAGAAGGGAAATGGTTTCTTATGCTAAAATGTGGGATGAATGGGCACGAAAATGGATTGATGGTTTGTTGTGCAATTATGGGACGTATGGGCATGGAAATGGTTTGATGGTTTGTTGTGCAATTATGGGATGAATGGGCATGAAAATGGAGTGATGGATACGAATTATGCAATGAAACGTTATTGATTTAGAAATGTAATGATGACATATCATGTATGAATTTTAAGTTAAATTATCAAATGTGTATCATGCATAATGGTTGAATTTCGGATAGACTAAGACTTAGAGGATGATCATTTAACCTAGATTCTTTATCATGGTGGTACGATACACTATGGTGGGGTTTCAATGGTGAGAGATCATAATCTAAGGGATAACCTAGATGAAAGTCGATCACAAAACTCTGGCACATGTTCACATATATGGTAGACGCACAAGCTCACGAGTACCCACATGTCACGAGTATTGCATGAGCATGGTCCATATCCATTCCGAGCGGCATGTTGGTGACACCATTGCATGAGCATGGTCCGTATCTATTCTGAGCAGCATGTTAGTAACACTATTACATAGGCGTGGTCCGTATCTATTCCGAGCAGCATGTTAGTGACATCAATGTATGGGCATGGTCCATATCTATTCCGAGTGGCATGTTGGTCACCCTAGTGCATGGGCATGGTCCATATCTATTCCAAGCGCCATGTTAGTCACCCTAGTGTATGGGCATGATCCATATCTATTTTGAGTAGCATGTGAGTCACATTATTGCATGGACATGATCTGTATCTATTCCGAGCGGCATGTCAATGATGTTATTACATGGGCATGGTCTGTATCTATCCCAAGCGGCATGTCAGTTATTTACATTGCATGACATGACATGGCATGGCATGGCATGGCATTAATCACAAGCACAAGCATGGATTAGTATCCCACAAACACACGAATCAAGATGACGGTATATTATGCTCACATGTTTTTGCACTGATCTTGTATATATGTCATGTAAAGTAACATGGATCAAGTTTTTGTGTCTTGGATTCAAATCTACATGTTATCATAATTGTTGGCTAGACTGCATATTACGTTGAACCCTTCCATGCTCAACCGTACCTTTGATGTCGGCAGATATTGACTTGGAGCACCCGGTCGAGCCTTGGATACAGGAGTACGTTGAGGAGAGACTAGGAGACTACCCAGAGGAGGGTGAGCGAGACTTAGACCGATATCTGTACTAGTGATATTGGAAATGCTTTACATTTCTTAATACTGTCAAAGAGATGTAATTAATGTTGTTAATATGATGTTGCTTAGGATTTATCATAGGGTTCATGGATAACCCTCTTTACTGTGTTCGACACTTTATGGATGTTATTATTGGCTTCATGGAGAACCCGGATTTGATTACTGTTTTGGATGTAAATAGATGTGGATATTATAACATGAATGTCATTGTTTATAAAGAAATTTTCAGGTTACATTTTTAGTATGCTCAATATATATACTACTAAAGCAGGTATGATCATGTGGTGTCAGGGGCCCAAAGTCTCATTAAACTAAGATGGGATTTTGGGGTCGCGACACTATCACTCACACAAGTATCGTTGGATTGGAACCTAATGAGCCTATTTCTCCAAGCTTATCTCATTTAAGGGAAATCTTAGATATGGTTTGACCATACTAATATAATAGGAGTGAGGTGTTAGACATATATGCCCACGAAAGTCATTTTGGAATTGTATTAGTCTACTTAATCAATAAAAGTATATTTTACATTCGCACATTGTCTTCTACATTGGGTAACATATTAAAAGTATCTCATTAGATGAGACTACTTTGTCCCTTAGGTAACATTGTAAGAAAACCATCCAATTAGTTATTAACTAATTGCTAATGAGATATGGTTTTCCAGTTCCTTATAGACCTAGAATTATTCTAAGTTATTTAAGATACATCTGGACAATGTATTCCTACTAACTTACACATTGTTAATTCCATATGAAAGAGTGATGAATCTCAATCACTGAGAGAAGGGTCTCTTTACTAAGATGTGGATGTAAGTAAGAAGTACTTATATTGCAACTGGATCGCTCAGTGGATACCCTTAGAAATATATTGTCTATATATTTAGGGTAGTCTATTTGACAGATTGTCCTTAACCTGAGAGGTCGACATCTTCTCTAGTATTTGCCTATATAGCTTTGATGTAGTCAATCGTCAATGTCCAACACACCGGATTGAATATGGTCTTGTTGGGTTATGTACGCTATATCAAAAGAAGTGTGTTTACACTCAACAAGGATTCCACTACTCTTCCAGACTAATTTATATTGAGTTGATACTTGTCAAAACCGGACTTGAAAAAACCCAGCGCTGGAATTTATCGATGAAATGGTTTTATCGAGAAGTTTATTTTCTATATAAAAGGAATATATAGTTATTATTATTTCTTTTAAAGAATTTCTGAAATAGTTTTGAAAGTCCAAGTTTGACTAAAAGTATCAAAGAGAAAGGGTTCTCATTATAAGCTAGGGATTAAAGACAATATAAGATATTCTCCCATAAGCTTATAACAATATTGGAAGTGGAGGGACGCATCTGTAAATAAATCTTGTAATAGAAATACCTGCAAGTAATTCTCTAATTTCTGGAGGTTAGTCACATTGTGTTAATAGACATTATTGTGATTAGTGGAAGTCCAGAGACATAGATAAAATTCTATAATCCTAATGGAGCTATAGGAAATAGTTTCCTAGTAACAATGCTTTATCCAAGAAAGATTAAGCACTTAGTCCCACAACTGGAAATAAGAGATCCCTTTAGATCCCACACACTAGGACCTTCTTAAAGCTTTTAATTTAATTATTAATTAAATTAATTAATTTTACTAAGTAAATCACTATATGGTATAGTGAAGCTCTAATAGGTGAAATCACATAGGCTATGATAAACCAAATGGATAGGACCCATTGGGATTTTGATAAAGATCAAAAGATGACCTAAGGAGTTTGGAACTCCTTAAGGGGAGTGTGGAAGTGGGGCCACCTAGGGTGGGATGCCCACTTCAATGTGAGCCTTATTATTTAATTAGTTAGATACTAATTAATGATTCCTTATTGGATAAGGATGAGATTAGTTAGTTACTAATTAAAGATTCCCTAATGGGGATTCCATTAGTTTGTTACTAATCAATGATTCCTTATTAGATAAGGATAAGATTAGTTAGTTACTAATTAAAGATTCCATATTAGATAAGAATAAGATTAGTTTGTTACGAATGGATAAGGTTAGTTTCTTATAAAATAAATCCTAATTAATTAGGAATAATCATTAAGAAAACTTTTGAGGGAATTCTAATTTGATTAGGATAAGGATGAGGAGTCTTGGATTACAAGCAAAGCAATCCAAGAGGATTCTATAAATAGGTGGACGCCCACCCCTTGGAATCACTCCTAATCCTACGGTTTTCTCCATCTCCCTCTCCCTCTCCCTCTCCCTCTCCCTCTCCTTTAGCTCATGCCCCCCTCGCCTCTCTTGTTGAAGTGTACAGTCATCCATTCCCTTTCTCTCTTGGTTCTAGTTTTTCTCTTGAGCAAAAGCAGAACCAATCTTGTTAAATCAAGAAAGGATCTTGAGATTCAAAAAAAGAACAAAACATCATTTAGCTTGAATTGAAAGGGCCATTAGCTTTCATTAGAGAAAGCTTTAAAGGAAAAAAAAGGTTCGTGTGAATCGCGAAAGGGACTTTACGCTTGCGAAGTTTTACAGGCATTGTTCTATCGTGGATTTGACTTAACAATTTAAAGTCACAAAGGTGATTGTTGTTTTTTATCCTTAATTGAATAAAATCAATTAGAATCTTAGTCAGATCTTGGGATTCGATGTATGCCCCCCAAGAACTGTTTTTCTAAAATTAAAAAGAGGCATTTCTTGATGAACAAGATGAATTCTTGCTTTTCCTCAAGATCCAATCAAGAAGACAAAAAGAAGAGAGAGATGGGTGTGACCATACACCTCAAGGAGAGAGAGGGGAGGATGTGAGGTTTTTTTTTTTAGGAGAGGTAGAGAAGAAAAAAAATTCTGGAGAATTATTATATTAAAGGGCTGGGCATCCAATCCTTTATATAAATTCCCTCTTGGTTGTTTGAATTGTAATCCAATTATAATTCATTAACCTTATCCTAATCCAATTAGGATTCCTCAATAGTTTCCTTTATTGATTATTCTCCTAATCCAATTAGGATTAATCTTAAAAGAAACCAACCTTATCCATTAGTAACTAATCTTATCATTATCCAATAAGGAATCTTGAATTAGTAACTAACTAATGGAATCCCTAACAATTAGGGAATCTTTAATTAGTAACTAACTAATGGAATCCCTAACAATTAGGGAATCTTTAATTAGTAACTAACTAACTAACTAACTAACCTTATCCAATAAGGTGTTAATTAATTAGAAACTAATTAAAATAATAACAATTATTATTCCTCCTTGAAGTGGGCGTCCCACCCTAGGTGGGTCCCACCCTTCACGCCTAAAGGGTTTCCAAAACCCTCTTGGTCAGTTGAATTATTCTTTTATAATAATTCCCAATGGGTCCTACCCATTTGGTTTTTCACATCTAATGTGATTCCACTTTTTAGAGCTTCACTATACCATATAGTGATTACTTAGAGAAATTAATTAATTTAATTATAAATTAAATTAAATACTTTAAGAAGGTCCTTGTGTGTGGGATCTAAAGGGATCTCCTATTTCCGGTTGTGGGACCAAGTACTTCACCTTTTTGGTTGAAGCATTGTTACTAGGAAACACCTTTCCTAAAACTCCATTAGGATCATAGAATGTTATCTAAGTCCCTGGACTTCCACCAATCACAATTAATGTCCATTAACACAATGTGATTAACCTCCAGAAATTAGAGAATTGCTTGTAAGTACCATCTCACAATATATTTACAAATAAATCCTTCCACATTCCGATATCACATGTAAGCTTCCGGGATTGGAACAATTCCATTGTCTTAGTCCCTAACTTATGAATAGAACTCTTTCTCATGATTACTTTTCATCGAACTGAACCTCCAAAACACTTTTGAAGAAACATTAGAAAAGAACTGACATATATATTTATATATATACTTTTCCATATTAAAAATATGAACTTCGATAAAGACCATTTTACCGAAAAGTACCAGTACTGGATTTAACAGTTCAGTTCAACAAGTATCACCTTGATATCATTATCTCCAATTAAGGAGTTGTGGATTCCTTATTGAGTGTTTACACACTTCTCCAAACATAGTGTACATGACCCAACGTACCTGGAGTTAGTCCTGTATATTGGACATTGCCGATTGGCACATCAAAGCCATATAGACAAATGTCTGAGAAAATGTTAACCTCTCAGGTCTAAGGACAATTTACTTTCATGAGGCACCGCTATCTCACTTCTCGTTTCCCAAGGATTTGTTTTAGCCTCACTTTCCATTTAGGTTTAGTGAAACTATGTCTAGTGTGACTTGATCTAGGTTTGGGATCGATTCACAATCTAAAGGATTAGACCATTTAGCCTAGTTGCATACCAGTGATACGTGTTGCAAGCATATTCATTCCTAATGAAAACTGAGTGCACTAGTGAGGGAGAATGAGCAATAGTTAACTGAACGGCCAAAAGATTTTGGAGACTAGTATCAAATAGCATGCATGAATAAACACATCCATGAGTTATATTGTGTATATTGTATGCTAATAACCAATTGTTGGTTATACACTATCCATCAATGGTGCATCTTTACTATTATAATGGGAGAGGCCGGCGTAGCCTGAATTTTCCGAAATTCCTAAACTACCCTTATATAAAACAAACCTATAATTTAGTGTTTCACTTTAATTCCAAAACTACCCTCATCTATCTATTTAAAGAATAGAATCACAGTCAATCGCGATTGAACTCGGGGAGAGTTCAATTGCACTTGCGGGTTAACACATGTCCCTTTTAGCTCCTATTAACCATGGTTAAATCCTTCCACTCGCTCTCACGTGCATCGCAGGTGCCACCTGCTAGTAACAATAATATGTGAAGCAAACATAATCATTCCTAATGAACATCAAGTGCATTGTTGAGGGATCTTAAAATGAACGATCAAAAGAATTTGGAGACCAATATCGAATCGCACCCATGAACACAAATGTTACGAAAGACATGATGAATAACAACAAACAAGTAGTATGTCTGTAAGCACATTTTAGACACAATAACCAAAAACAGACCAAGTCAACTCAAAACTTTTATATGCAATTCCCAAAGATCATTCGAGCCCATATGTGGACAGACAATGTTTCTGAAGATATTTTCCAATGCTGAGAAGCAACTTAAAAGGGATAAAAGCAAGCTTATCTTTCAATGTAAAAAGAGCATACTTTTGATGAATATGCTCCACTGCTTGTTCCGCAATCTGCTCATGGCAAGTGTCAATATCTTGAATAAGTTCATTAACTGCCTCGATGACATCATGTTTTAGCTTCCGGCTCCTTGAACTTTTATCAGCCGCTGTAAAGAACATATCATTCAATATCAAAGTCCATAACCCACCCAAATTTATGAAACAGTCAATGCTACCACATTTAATATTACTATCACTTCAGTCGCCGCCCTCACTCACACCTACATATGATAGATGAACCTTTCAAATTGACTGATATCCGAACACAATAAGCAACAATACCATTCAAGAAGTATTGCCAAAATCCTAATCTCACTAACCCATCAAAGACTACTAAAATACAGAAGAGCAGGAAAAAAAGCTATCAGAAGAAAATTCATGAAAAGAGAAATAAATGAAAGCTCACATTTGCTTTTTCCTTCAGAATCACCTCCTGAAGAAGAAGTGTGAGGAACAGCTGCAGAATCGGGCACATCCTCAAGAAGGGTATGCAAGGAAGGTGGGCGCAAAGTGTTTCTAGAAGCAGCAGCAACTGCCACAGCAGACAGAACTGATTGATCATCTCGATCAACATCATCTTCATCGTCACTTCCAGCTGCTAAACTCAAACCCCCAATTGCAGTTGTTGAGAGAGAAAGATCCTCCTCCCTGATGATATGTAAAACACGCCTCACAATATTCCCAACAGCAAGCTCTACAATCCCGTCCATACAACATTCTCATTAAAAATCAACAGATAAGCCTCACCAAACCCTTATAAATTATAACTTAAAACACAAATGCAAATCAGTGCCGAAGAAAACAACCCAAGATACACAACAATCCATCACATCAATGGAACTACAAAGTCTCCTCCTTATGTTATGACACCACTATATAAAGTGTCATCTATAAAGATATTACCCAAATCAAAATAAATAACATCGGGTAAACGTCCTGATTCCCGCATCATTGGTACTCTAAAGTACCAATATTACATAAACATAAAAAGTCCATGTCATATGGCCATTAAGCATGTATTGAATAATTAGCAACAAAGTAGAAACAAAATAGTAGTATATCATTAGCATCAAGTACTTCTAGTTTCAAAAACAATTGCTCCATAAGAGATATCACTACCAATGATTTCAAAAGAAAGTATCTCTCAATTTTAAATAGTAATGACAGCAAAACTGATAGTGGATGTATACCAACAGGATTTGCAGAGATCAGCTGCTCTCCTACGGCCTTTACAGCATCAATCAGAGCCCCAGCCTGGTTCCTATACGGCAATCTCTGCTGAGAAATCGCCGACCGAAGTAGCTCAGCAGTCTGTCTAGCAGTCGCATGTGAACCCTCCACCTTACTGCCACCAGAAAAGATCAACAAAGAATGCCAAATTCGAATGGTCACTAATCAAATACCTCTAACTTAAGAAATCATTTTCACCCTTTAAAAAATATCAAAAAACAGGGATGAACTCACCGTCTTTTAAGCTTGATAACAAACTCATTCACAAGGGCATGTATGTCCGGCATGATTATCACCAATTTTCACCTAAAAAGGAAGCATAAATCATTATATAATTCGAATCCAAAGAAATTCAACTATCTATAAACCTTCAAATCAAATCAAATCAAATACGAACTTGAAAAGAAATGAAAGAAAAAGAAACTGATTTCCAGATTATCTCAACAAAACTCGAATCATATGAACTTGTGAAAATCAGTTTTGGAATTCCTACTGAAACTAGAATATGTTCAATTTCTAGGGCTTATGAATAGAAGATGTCATTAGAATTGATCCAGAGGCCATTGCAAAAACAAAAATCTCTGCTTAGATTACAGTCATATCTACTGAGAGAACTGATTAGTACTTTGATCATAAATCGAATAAGAAGGTGAAGGAAGAAAGATGATTTTGCTTCCCCAAGCAGATATCTAGGGTTTCAGTCTTTTAGAGCTTCGACAATCCTGCAATTTTGGGTCTTCTTCAGGAACAGAGTTTTGTTTTGGTTACGTATAAAAAAGGAACGGAAAGAAGTCAGCCTTAAGAGAGAAAATTCTCTGCATTTCTTCTATATACATTAGCCCCCAACAATTGTTTTTGGGGTTTTCCCACATAGCCCTATAGTTTTGGCTTATTTCTCAAAATACCCACCTTTTAAAAACTCTTCTCATAATGCCCTTATAAATATTTTCTCATAATTCCTTATTTATGAAAAGTCTGAAACATCCCTCCACTATCATCTTCCCATCTCACGAAGCTCCTTACTCTTTTTTTCCTTTAATGAGTGTTTGAGTACAAACTTAATAGGAGTGTTCTTGAAAAAATACGAAAAATCTAGGTTTCGACGAAGTTTTTTGCGCGCAGGCTTAATACATATCGATACTGGTTACACATGGTCAGTACACCTGCTCAATATCCATATCGATACCAATATCGATGTTGGTCGATACACCTACTCAATGCCCATATCGATACAGGTCGTCATCAACCTTGGACCACAACCAATTCGTAACCCAGCTTATTGAGTATCAATCGTACACTATAAATCATTAAAAATATGAAGAAAATACATGTAAACTCATCTAACATGGGATTTGAGATTTAAAATCATAAATGTCATGATTATAATCATTTTTTTTTTAGGTTAAACTATTTTTTTTCAAAACACAAGAAACCCAAATATACCCATTTTTCTCCATTAATGACATTCTCTCACAATCGTGGATAGTAGTTTAGAGGAATGAAGCTCTCTTGTGGAAATCATAGTCAAAATGATTGGTATAAAAATTGGGAATAGATAAGGAACGAAGGGAGCTCTCCAAGGTTGAGGAAGAATGGAGGAGACACAAATGTCTTTCCTTCAAATGGTTTGGATAAAATGAAAATTTTTGCATGTGTGAACTTCATTACATGTATGTGTGGGCATTCAGAGAAGGGTTTTTAAAATATGGGTATTTTGAGAACAAAGCCAAACTATAGGTGTGACTCCCTGAACATGTGCCTAAGGAATATTGTTCCGAGACGCGTGCATATTCGTCATAACCATGCATGCAAAAGACTTTACCTGTGAAAGTACAGAAATTTTCAACTTCAATTTCTTATGAGCTTACATAAGCAATAACAACTATCATCACAATAACTCATCATAAGCAAATGTATTACCTCACTAGCTACAATAGCCTTTACTTTCAGCGCCACAATTGTACCGGTACATTTTCCAAACTCTATCAAGCGTAGCTCCATGTCAGTCGGCAACCACTTCAGAATCTGAAGACATAAAATAAGGGGTAAGCTGTAGAGCTTAATAAAATCCACAATCCATCTAAACTATTTTTCACATAGTAACATCCATCAATAATGATATAATAGTACAATACAAATCTCATATTATAATAATATCGTAACTCATGACCTGAGGTCACTCAGGGCTATTTCACCCTATCCAAGATTCTCAACCTCCAAATATTTTCCATCATCAAGTTCATCAAATCATTGTCCACAACACCAGGTTACTGTTTTAGATAACCACTCAAACTCTATCCTTGAGTTCAGAGACTCGATCGACTGGGCATTCGCCCATGTCCCTGAGTCCACAGACTCAATTATCCATCAATCGGAACTTCTCCTGATTACGACCAATCATTGGGTATGTCGACCCAATTAATCTCAAATCTGTATATTCCATACATAACCCGGGTCTTCACCCGATGATTGTCAGGAACAACTCCTCTGACATATCACATTCTGCCAGGAACAACACCTCTGACATATTACTTTATATTGTTCCTCTGTGGGAACACTGGCTCACACAACCACATTTGTCAGGAAACACATCTGATAAGCAGGATACACATCTGATCGTCATGATACTCATCTGATAGCCAGGAAACTCATCCAACCTGCCAGGAAAATGAAGCTCATCTAACAAGCCAGGGACGCACCTCTGATTAATAGGAAATACCTGACCACCAGGAAAGACTTGTCTATTAGGAACACATCTGACATATCACTCTGTCAAGCATAACACCTCTGACATAGCATCTTTGTCAGGCAACACATCTAATAACCACGAAACACATCTAACATATCAGAAATCACACCTTTGACATGTCAGGAACACTCATTTGATTACCAAGAAACATCTCTGACAATATAACATGGCCAGGCAAAACACCTCTGAAAATATCACCCTGTCAGGCAAAACACTTCTGACAGTACCCATGTCAAGCAAAAACACCTCTGACATCAAATTTTGTCAAACATAACACATTTGACATCAAATTCTGTCAGGCACAACACATCTTACAATACAACACTTAATCCAACCTCTGTTGGGATGTACCCGCCCTTGCAGAACATCACCCCTCAAGGCAACCACCATATGTCATCACAACCTCTGTTGGGTGCATACCTACTGACACTGGCCAATGCTCCCTCAAGGTAACATCATTGAGTTCGTAAACTCAATACATCACTGGGTCCGTAGACCTCAATCAACCCTGGGACCATAGGCCCAATGTCATCCCAATTCTCCTGACTATCAGTTACGGAGGAACCCCTGCTCTTAATAGATATCGTATCTCCGGACCTACCCAAAGAGGGACCACAGATAACGTTTCACACAGGTTTGGTTTTCTAACCGTAGAAAATTCCCAATTATTCAAGTCTTGCTTGAATAATTGAACTAGTTGGGCCTCACGCCTGTGGACCAAGTCCGGGGGTATACTGTCCCGATGTCGAACATTACTCGGCCGATGGACTATTTCATCATCTTACGATGTCCAAAACACTACATCACACAAGAATTTTCTCGAGGTGGGACTATACCAAGCCAATGGACCCTACCATTGCCTTAAAACAAATATCACATCATACAAGAGTCGTTCCAATAGGTAACTTAACCAAGCCAATGGACCCTACTATTGCCTTAAAACAAACTTCACATCATACGAGAGTCGTTCCGATAAGGAACTTAACCAGGACAATCGAACCTACCTGTCGTGCCCCAAAATATCCCCTAGGAGTTAAGGGATGCTTTAGGTGTGACTATACTTACAATAACATAGCAAAATAAAATATGATACAGAGTGCAGAAGCTTAAAACAATGCGGAGCGTAACTAAAATTTTCCTTTTCTATACATGATCTGTATTCCAAGTTAGGTACAAAACATAAACAATAAAGGTGGACATGCCCACCTATCAAAATACAAAATCATAGATGTCTCTCTCTCCCTCTTAGTACTCATCCGGGTACAGCCAGCTATCTAAGTCTCTCGCCTCCACCTGAGGCTCTACCATAGGATCCACGTGAGGCTCCTCCTCACCATAATCCTCCTCGATCCAAGGATCAGGAGCGCAAATATCGAACCGAGTACCTGCCGACATTAATATGTACGGCTGAGTATGCATGGAATACTCAGCGAGTACACGCTACTAGCTAACAATAGTAATAACGAAATACAATAACAATAATTAAATACAATTCATAACATCAAATTTAAAGTAAATACAATGATTGTGACATGCATGGACCAAATGTGAAAACTCATAGTTAAATTCATGACTTATTCTTGAAAATAGTTTTTTGTGGTTTTTAAAACTTGCTTGTCGTGTTAAAACTTATACTTGTCTTGTTCTTGTCTCGTGAGAATCATGCATATCTTGTCTTGTTCTTGGTTAGAATCACACTTGTCTTGTCATGCTTGTCTTGACTTGACTTGCCTTGTTATGCTTAACTTGTGAGCCATATGTTAGTGCCCTTATAGCGACTTATGAGCCGAGTATGTAAATACCCTTTAGTGAATATAGAATAAGAAGCAACTTGTGAGCTGGATACTTAAGTATCCTTCAGGGAAATAGAAAATGTGCACTAACATCCTTGACCGGCCCTATGTCTGGCATTATCAACTTGTTTTGTTTTCTTGTGAGCCAAGTATGACATATCCAGGAGAAATGCTCTACCTTTGACCGGCTCGATGTCCGGCTTTATCATACATTTCGTAAATCACATGTATTGTTCTTGATTGTTTCTCATATATAAATACTCTAGAAAACTCGGTTAATGCATGCATGTGTGCTTATGTGTGTGGTAAAATGTGGTAGTCACAATGACATGAATAATTCAAGGGACAACATATAGCACTTCAATTCTTCTTATGATCATGTGAGAATTTAAACAAGCATGTAGAGCATTTGATATATCTAAATTTACCATTTTAGGAAAAACTATATAAATCGTGCTTTCATAATCTTCATTAAATTCATTTGAGTCTCATTCATGCATTTCATCAAACATTTGACATGCAACCTTAATAAGTCATTAGTTTCATATTTTCCTTGTCACACATTTCATCAAACATCAAGAATGTGTAAATTATGTGTACATTGCTCTTCCATCATTTCCATCACACAACATCCATTACAACCACATGGCATCCCATCGCCTCATCCATTCACACATCCCACACATCATTACCCATTTAGTTTATCTTATACATTTTTAGGGAACATTAGTTTAATCAAGGAATGAAATATACAAGATCCAAGCATAATCATGTTTTCAAGGGAAAACCCAAGTTATTACTAAATTAACTAGGAGGGTGTACTAACCTTTAAGATTTGGGGAAAAATGTGGGGACTTGAGAAAAAGGGAATTCAAGCTTGGTGAAGGAAATCCAACCTTGAAGAAGAAAATCCAAGCTCTCCCTTGATCACCAAACACTCCTTGAGCAATCCCTAGTTCCTTCCCTCTCTTCCTTCTCTAAATTCTCCCAAATTTGAGCTTGAGGGTTTATGGAAACCCTCAACCCACGAAAATTTGCTTATATAGAAAAAGGGGTTGTCAAATGACCATCCAACCCTTAATGATTTGGTAAAACAACCAAATTGGGCTAAGTTTCGAAGGAGCGATCGATCGGTTAAAATTTCACTCTCTGGAAATAAACACCATACAAATTTTTGCCTAACTGATCGATCGGTCATGGGCATCGATCGATCAGTAGGGGACGGATCGATCGGTCGCGGAATGGATTGATCGGTTGGTCTGTGTTTTTGCTTGATTTGCTATTTTGGACTATGTTTGTTCTATTTCCCTTTCTTGTACTAACTCTTATACTTATTTTACTTTAAAATATTTGAAAAAATCAAACAATTCGGTGAAACCCAAATCTAAGTTTTGAGTTGAGAATCTCACAAGATATGGGGGTGGTGCGGTTTTCCTATAAGTCTATCTACCATTTTTATGTTTTAACAATTAAGTTTATTAATTAAGGGATGCTAAATTTTTGTGCAGAATAAGGAAAATCAAGCAAACCATAACACAAGGATTTTTACATGAAAACCCTTCCGGGAAAAACCACGGGACCTAGTCCAACCATGAGAATCCACACTAAGACAAAGTAAACAAGAAGTTACAAGACTCGAACTTGACTCCTTCGGACTTGACACCACGATCCTTCAGTTCTTAGTCCTCCACGCCTCAAAAAATCATCACGTACTCACAAGTCCCGTGATCAACCGCAGCCACTTGTACTTCTCTTTGTGTCCCGAAAACAGTCAACGACCTTCCGATCAATCTCCGTCAATGATGGCTTCGGATTCCACCAACCAAATCACTCTACCACGATCCTTCTCGGATCGATCTCCTTCAAAAAGGCTCCGGAACACTCTGACCAAGGTGTTCTATCCAGAACGGGTTGATGGTTTGATATAAATCAATACCTAGATGGACTCCTTCAAAGGACAAGTCCAAACAAGCTAAATTGGAACTTTGGGCTTGAAAACACTAGGTTTAATGCACTAACAAAGGGAAGGAGAACAATAAGATTCCTGAGTGTTTATGGACTCTAGAAGGAGTTAAAAACCTTCTCAATACTTCCCCCAAGTTATACTCCATAAAGTGGAAGAGTTCTCCACTTATAGGGAATCAAAAACATGGTTTAGAAGTTGCTAAAACCCAAGAAGGAAAGATCCAAAATAGCTAAAATAGCAAAAAAACCGGATTTGGAAAAAATCTTATATCAGGGTCAACCCATGGAGATCATTCGATCGACCGGATGGTGCCTTTCGGTCGACCGGATGGTCCTCCAGGGTCGACCCTCACTTTTCAAACTCTCTGCCAATTTTCATCATACAAACTTTTCTATACCCAGGGTCAACCCAAAATGGTCAGGGTCGACCCTGAGGGGCCAACCTAAATTTTAAACATCGTTTTTGGGTCTCGCACCCTTCACAAAAGTTGTAGCTCTTTTTGACGCGGTCGTTTTGACATATTATGGAGCAAAATCCGAGCTACGATTTATGAAATACACCTAAAACAAACAACCTTAGTTTTTTGAAAAAATTCAGATTCTTAAAACGAGTTTTACACTGTTTATCTCATCTCCTAGGGTCCGTATGGTTAGTCTAGGTCACTTACCACCTAAGGCATCATGTTAGGATAATTCTAAGTCAAATCCCTCCTATGGTAGTATGGTCTCTAGGTCACTTACCATCCTATGAAGGAAATGATCAACCCGAGTCTTCAACGATCTTCAACTTCATTTGTTCGCGAATGCTTGACGAGAACGACACAAGATACACACCTAGACTCACTTGTTTTGACACCGGAATATGCCAATACAAAAACAAGGACTTTACAATCTCCCCCTTTGGTAATTCTATGGCAAAACCAAACTGAAGTACATGACTTGACACAAACTCACCCAAACACATCAAAACAGTGAATTAGGACAATACATGACTCCAACACTCTTACATGACATCAATTGACAAATCATCTGAAATTAAGACACTTAAGCTCTTACCAAGTATAATCTGTCTGCTACAGCCCTGCACCTGCACATGCTCATAAACAAAACACCCAGTGAAGCATGTGTGGAATATAAAAACTGAAGTAACCACATGTAAAGCAAGGAATGTACTGAACTAGGGAAATACTACCCTAACATTCTCCCTCTTTTTGGGACAATTGCCAAAGGGAGGCAGGAAGCCAATATTCAAAAAAATATATATACCAATTTATCAAAGATGAAATATTAAGGCAACCACAGTACAACCAATCAAATGCAGACAATGAGGGGACTAAAGGACAGGGAAAAAGGTAGAAAAATAAAGCATAAACTTTCCCTCAACAACTCCAGCACAGAACTCCCCCTCAACAACTCAACTTGATCTTCTCCCCCTAAGATCAAGGATACCACCAAAAATAGGGCACTTATGCTAGAAAGGCCCATGCCAAACAAATAAGAGACCACATAATAATAATACAAAAAAAATATCACGTGCCACACAAACATGCATCAAAAGCATTCCAAGCAGTAGTAATTGAAGATTACAAATCCAATGAAGAGTATGATTAGTTAGTCCGACTGAGGGTACACATCTAACTAAATCTCACGGAATGCTAAATTATAGTCAATTCACTTAGACACATTTAGTGAACAGTCCAAAAGTGAAGCATTGTGTGTAGTGGTGGTCTGACTAGATACTAGATCAAAGTTTCTTTCCTTTTCCAAGGATATGATATTAACACTAAGGGGACTCTTGAAGACATAAATCTTAGAAGTCAAACCTAGTTAGATCCAGATATGCTAATTTTTTACATTTTAGTGCTCTTGTATCCATTTTATTTGACTCATTAGTTTTCTTTTATTTTTGATCAAATACCTCCAAACTTTATAAGATTTCTTTTGATGATCTTTATCTTATCATATCTTTTCATGCAATGATGGCTTTCACACTATCCAGGTAGGTAGTCCTGGCTATTGGCAGCAAGGGCTTTCACTCTAGTGACTCAGATAGATACCTACTATCCATCTAGGTAGCCATTTCATACTGTTTGCATCCAATAGTGACTTTCACACTATCCCAGTAGGTAGCCCTTTTCATTGCAATAATTTTAGCTTATGGAGGATACACAAAATGGGGATGACTAACAAAATGGTCATTCTAGATTGGTCCAAGGTCACCCTATTGGGATAAGTCAAACACCTACAAATTTGGAAAATAGATCTCTCAACAGAATCAGTCAGCATGCATGTGAAATTTGTAAAGCATACACACATGAATAAGTCTCTAACTGCTCAAGATAAAACCGGCCTAATTTTCAGCCTGACCAAGAGACTATGAAGGTCTTATATCCTCAATCAGCAACAAACATATGTTCAACCCTAGACAAGTATAGAAATAAAGATCACACAAGTAATGCAGATCATGCAAGTCAAACAAGGGCAACATGAAAAAAAAAATTGGATTTTATGGTTTTTCAATGTTTTTGGATTTTTCAAAATAGATAAAGCAGAAAAACATACCAAAGCAATTAAACACTAGTATAAAAGAAAGACTAGTAGTATACACAAATAACATAACACTAGGACAAGATATATCAATACAAGCACACCCTAGGTCATGACAGGAACGGGCTAAGTGAAGCCCTTCAGGTCTTCCTTTCTCACCCAAACGGTTTTAGAAGTTTGATTGACCCTCCCTTTGGTCTCTAGCCGTTTCAGTTGAGGAAGGTATGACCTTTTGCCTCTTCCTCCTGTTCCTCCTTTTCCAGGATTGAGTCCTAGAATTATGGCGGGCATTATGGTTCTCCCTGTTACCTCCTCTATATCTAGCATGAGGAGTGTCATGACCATGCCACTGTCGAGAGTTGTGAACCACTTTCATCACATCTTCACATAAACTCCTAGACTTCTCCACTAGGACCTCAACTCTCCTTTGAAGATTTTCATAAAAGTTATTGTGGTTCTCAAAACCATGATTGAGCATTCTTCGAAGTTTAGGACATTAAGGCTTAATATGACCCTTTACTCCACATTTATGACATGTAGGAATGAATTTAAGAGAAGGGTCTTTCTCTTTAGCAGGAGGGCGCCTTTTAGCCCCAGGCTCAGTGTTCGAAGTGGATGAAGTTCCCTTCTCATCTCCACACCTCTGATTTTGCTCAAAATCAGCCAACTTGATTTCAAGACTTGTCTTTTCATCCAGACAAACATGCAAATCAGATTCAAGAAGCTGAGTCTTGGCAAGGAGGGAAGCTTTCTCTTCCTCAAGCTGTGACACAAGAGCTCTCAACCCTGAAGCCACTTGGTCTAAGGCATCTTTTTCCATTTTAATAGATTTGATCTTTTTGGACATGAAAAACTGAACCTTTTTCAGCTTTAGGCATTCCTGAAATAGTTCATCATAGACTGCCCCGAGCTCTCCCTCAGAATCTGAGTCATTCTGACTCTCATCATCCTCCTCACCATCACTACATTGTTGGTTGCTCACAGCATTTGAAGAAGATTTCTCAATCCCAGATAAGGATGCAGTGAAGGCCACATAACCCCTAGTTTCCTCACAAGAAGAACTATCTGATTCCTCAGATTCAGATTCACTGTCATCCCTTGTCTTGCCCTTAAATCTTTTCTTATTAGAGCACTCAGCGGCAATATGACCGTAGCCTTGGCATTCATAGCATTGAACACCTTGAGATTTCTTGTCCATACTTTTAAAATATTTCTTGTTTTCAAAGTGCTTGGGCTTGGGCTTTTCAAAGGATTTTTGTTCTTTCGGATTAAATCTCTTATTAAGTTTTAAAAATTTTCTAAATTTCTTTGCAAATAAAGCCAACCCTTCTTCTTCATCCTTAGAGTCACTATCTGAACCATCTATGGATTCCTTGATAGATTTCAAGGTGATAGATTTTGGTTTTTTAGATGGGTTCAGATTTAACTCATAGGTTTGGAGTGAACCAACCAACTCTTCAAGTTTGAGAGTATCAACATTTTTGCTCTCCTCGATGGCGGTAACCTTCGATCGAAATCTCTCAGGTAAAGATCTCAAAAATTTCCTAACAATTTTGGACTCTAGAATTCTTTCCCCTAGATTAAAGCTAGAATTGACAATGTCACTCAGATTGGCATAAAAACTTCCAAAAGTTTCATTATCATCCATCATCAACTTTTCAAACTTAGAGGTCAACAATTGAATTTTGGAGATCTTGACAGTTGTAGTCCCTTCATGGGTGATTTGAAGGATGTCCTATGCCTCATTCGAAGTGTCACATGTAGAAATACGTCGAAATTCTTTGAGTGTGACAGCAGCGAAGACTCCATTTAGACCCTTACTGTTTCATCTACAACTCTCAAGCTCTACATTGGTCCATTCAGAAGAAGGTTTAAGGATGGTCTGGTCATTTATGGTCTTTGTTGGATGGGTCCAACCTTGTTCAATGGAGAACCATACTCTCTCATCTAGTGATTTTAGAAACGCTCTCATTCAAGCTTTCCAATAGGCATAATTATTCTCATCAAACAATGGGGGACAAGAGATGGATCCTCCTTCTCTTTGGTGATTCATATTCATCGAAAAGAATGAGACAAGATCACACTAAAAAGTAAGTGAACTCGCTCTGATACCAATTGAAAAAATCAAACAATTCGGTGAATCCCAAATCTAAGTTTTGAGTTGAGAATCTCACAAGATATGGGGGTGGTGCAGTTTTCCTATAAGTCTATCTACCATTTTTATGTTTTAACAATTAATTTTATTAATTAAGGGAGGATAAAATTTAAGTGCGGAATAAGAAAAACCAAGCAACCACAACACAAGGATTTTTACGTGGAAACCCTTCTAGGAAAAACCACATGACCTAGTCCAGCCATGAGAATCCACACTAAAACAAAGTAAACAAGAAGCTACAAGACTCGAACTTGACTCCTTTGGACTCGACACCACGATCCTTCAGTTCTTAGTCCTCCACGCCTCGAAGTCATCACGTACTCACAAGTCCCGTGATCAACCGCAGCCGCTTGTACTTCTCTTTGTGTCTCGAAAACAATCCACGACCTTCCGATCAATCTCCGTCAATGACGACTTCGGATTCCACCGACCAAATCACTCTATCACGATCCTTCTCGGATCGATCTCCTTCAAAAAGGCTCCGGAACACTCCGACCAAGGTGTTTAATCCAGAACGGGTTGATGATTTGATATAAATCAATACCTAGATGGACTCCTTCAAAGGACAAGTCCAAACAAGCTAAATTGGAACTTTGGGCTTGAAAACTCTAGGTTTAATGCACTAACAAAGGGAAGGAGAACAATAAGATTCCTGAGTGTTTATGGACTCTAGAAGGAGTTAAAAACCTTCTCAATACTTCCCCCAAGTTATACTCGTTTTGACCTACTTTTCTCGATTTTCACGCATACGGCCTTCGTAACTCAACTAAACAATATCCGATAGTGACAAAACTTCAGGTGGCCGAACTAGGGGCAGTCCGGTACCCACTGTATGAATTTTAGAAAGAAAATATTGAGTTTTGAAAGTAAAATGTAAGTCCAGAAGAAAACTGCAAAACTCACTAATTTCCTAATTTTGGATACAAAAAACGCCGTCGTTTCTTTATTTGAGATGATGAACTGCCGAAATGACAGAAAATTGTCCACAGGGTCTACCGACATGCAATGGTATGAGTTTCACAAATTTCTATTAGAATACTTGACAATTATTGAATCTCAACTGAACTTTGATAATATGAGAATTTCCCTGTTTTCTGGATTTTCTTACGTACAAGGCCCCCATGGTCTCGTGAATTGATGCGCCGCAGATCCGGTAAGATAGGTTATCATCCAGAAAGCCGACTCGTACGCTATGTACGATTTTTGGAGAAAAATACTAAAATTTTATCGGTACAACTCAGTCTCAAGCAAAAACCCACTTTCTACAAATTTATCAAACATTTAACTAATTAACCTCAGTTAAGGACCCATAAACCCATAATTTTATTATATTAAAATTTTGGGTCATTACAATTGGGGAAATCAGGGAAAAATCTCATTCTTTTTATATAAGTTAGCCCCAACAATTCTTTTTTTATAAGTTTTTTTTTTTTGCTTACTGATACGTGGTTAGGCCGCCACTCCAGTTAGTTGGTTAGTATCTGTTCTGAGTTAGTAGGTAGATGGAGATTACAACACTCACACCCTTTCAGGAATGTATCCTTGACCAATTGACACTACCGATGGAGCTTAGCTTTTGTTCTATAAGTTAGTGCACCCTAATATTTATGATTGCACCCTATTATTAAAATTATTGACTATAGCTACGTTAAACCTTAGAAATAAAATTGTTGACTTTATACTAATAAATTAAAAAAAATTATGATACATACTGAAAATTAAAAAATTACCTACAAATTTTATAACTACGCATCAATCACAATGTTACGCATTGCATATGAAGGAATCTACACTTTTCAAAATGTTTGAAGTTTATTCTTTGATGATTCTTCTCTTCTTTGTTTGTAAATTTTACTTTCTTTCTTCTTCGGTACATGAATCATCTTCACCTTTAACTTCGACTTGTAAATATTGCTCTCCATCTTCTTGGGTACCCAAATCATATTCATATTTAACTTTGACTACAAGAAACAAATTGAAATTGTTAATAAAAGATTGGGACTGCTCCTTGGTTTGATGAGTCTAGAGTAAACCATCATTGATTGTGAGTGTGCAGGATAATGAGCTTGAAAAAAAAAAAAGGAAATGAGATGGGGAGTGTGGGACTTTTGTCATAGATGGCAACAAAAAGGATGTCGGAAAAAAATACAATAAATTATGAATTTTCTTTTTTTAAAAATACATAGTTGAATAAATTTGAGAAATGAGATTTGAATACTGTTGAGTAGAATTTGATTTAAAAAAGGTTTTATGGGGTGGGACATGAGAATCACTAATGATTATTTTCTCTTTTCTCTCTTCACTGGCTTTGCTTTAGGGATTAGAGATAGAGAAAGATAGGGTGTTCAATAAAGATGAAATTAGGTTAGATTGTGGCTATTAAAAAAGGTAAAAATAAAAAAATATGAAGAAAAAATTTTTTAAATGGATACATTCATCAAATATTGGGGTGCGCCAAACACCACCCAAAAAATAATCAATATTAACATCTGTAATGCTTAAATTTCTTCAATGCGTGTCAAATTGCCTCCATTGATGTATGGAGTTTATTATGTTATGTGTGAGACTATCCTTCCAATCTGAGTAAACTCAGACTGTTAACTACCTTTTCAATTTGGGGAAGAACCTCTGATTAAGAAGAAGAACAAAGAAGAACAAATATTTGAATAAAATATATTTTATTAATTCAAAGGGGTTGCCCAGATCCCATGTATACGTTATAGGATACCTCATAGATGTCTTTGTATCCAAAAAAAAAAGAGGAGGCCATATTGGGGGTTAACCTGATATTCTCCATTGATGGGAGATCCTTCTTCTTTCTCTTGGGTAGTTGTTTTCCTGTAAAAAAGAAAGCTCTTTTTCTCTCTGTGGGCAATGAAAATTCACCGTCCATTGCCCAGGTTTATGTGTAATGACATACACCTAATCATTATCTCTCGGAGAGACTATTTGGGTTCACGCGTGCCTATGGCACGCGCAGTCCCTTTAGCTGTCAGTATAAAATGCTGATGGCTGGCCATTATGCCACCCAGTAAGGAAAAATGGGATTTGATCCGTGAGGATAAACCTCATGGATTTAACTAAGTGTCAGCTTCCAAAGAGGCTGACACGTGTCAACCCGTGAGGACTAAAACCTCATGGATAGCTTTTGAGTGCCAGCTTCCAAGAAGCTGACAAGTGTCAATCCTTGAGGACCAAAACCTCACGGATTCAACCTTAGTGCCAACCTCCGAGAGGCTGACACGTATCTCATCTGTGAGGATTAAAATCCCATTGATCATATTTAGTGTCAGCTTCCAAGAAGCTGACACGCGTCAATCCGTGAGGACTAAAACCTCATGGATAGCTTTTGAGTGCCAGCTCTAAAAGACTGACACGTGTTCAATCCATGAGGACCAAAATCTCATGGATCCGACCTTAGTGTCAACCTCTGAGAGGCTGACACATATCCAATTCGTGAGGATAAATCACACGGATCAAATTTGAGTGCCAACCTCTAAGAGGTTGACACGTGTCCAATCCGTGAGGATAAATTCTGATGGATCAAACTTGAGTGCCAACCTCCTAGAGGTTGACACGTGTCAAATCTGTGAGAATAAAACATCACGGATCAACCAACACCACATTTGGTCATGGACCTAACCCTAGACCATGGGTCGAGACCCATGGTCTCACCCTCTGATCCGTGGGCAAGACCTATGGTCTCACCCCTGTCTGCGGACTGACCTAGGTCAGTCTGTCCCCAGTTGACAGTCAGTATCTGACTGTCATAGGGCAAAGAATTCTTGACAAAAAGGATTCTCTGTCAAGTTGTAGGGGATCCCAAGATAAGGATCCGCTCTTTTAAAATCTCATGGGATGCCACATGGCACCCCATGATTGTGATAGGATTAGGACTATATCCTACATCCTAGGAAATGATGTGATTAAACATGCTCCTTTTCGAAAGGTACTAGGATTCCACCAAAAAGGAAAAATCTGGTACAAGAGTTCTCAAAAGAAGAGAATTCTGTTAAGCTTGGGGACTCTCCCAGATAAGGGAGACCCGTGAGCTGGCATCCTCTAAGAGGAGAGCCCATTTTGACTTCCCTAAAATAAGAGAGTCAAAGAGAGAGACTAAAAGATGACTCTCTTAAACTTGTAAAAGGAATGTTTCTCACAAGAAACACACGTGAAGATACACGAAGGAAGACTCAGAAAGGATAAGAAGAGAAAACTCTCTCCTCCCCTTCAAGCAACAACAAGTTCAACAACAAGCAAGTAAGGAAGAAGAAGCTCTCCCCTACTATGGAGAACATCAAGTGACCGTCATAAAAATGACCACCCCCATGTTCTTTTATTTTCTGCAAATATAAAGATCTCAATGAGGCACTTGTAACGCCTACATGGGATCTAGGTAACCCTATTGAATAAATAAAATATGTTTATTCAAATCTCTGTTCTTCTTTTTATTCTTCTTCTTAATCAGAGATTCTTCCCCAATATAGGGAAGGTAATTTAACAATCTGGGTTTACTTAAATTAGAAGGATAGTCCCCCACAACAAACAATAAACTCCATATAACAATGGAGGAAATTTGAAAGCAAAGATGAATTTTACGCTTACAAATTAATGGCACACCCGGTAGGACTATCCTTCTCCTCTCATCTTTGATGAAGAATTAAAAAATAAAAGAAGAATAAAAAAAAGGAAAGTGAGTAATCATTTCCCTATCTTCTCTCCGATTGGTGTGCAGGATAATCGAGACCGTCCACATCCGACCAGCCTATGTGTTGACGATCAAGAGGAGGGTCTATGTCCCTCCGATGCCGATCTCAACAACTCATCCCCTAACTTGGGCTGAGGTGACAACGACCCCAATCATGAGGTCTCGATCTACTGGCCGAACCCTCAATGAGGGTCTTACTGCCCCTCCATGGAGGAGACACCCCTGTTAGGTCCACAGACAGGGTGCATCCCCAAGGATGCACCACGGAGCAGGTGTATCCTCAAGGATACACCCCGGACAGGGTGCATCCCCTAGGATGCACCACGGAGTAGATGCATCCCCAAGGATGCACCGTGTAACACCCCAAAATTTTTGTGTATGCCTTGGAATGCATATCAAGGCATGGAGCCTTGTAAATACCATCTTTCATGAAATGAGAAGTTTGAAACTTTTGGAAATTTCACAATTTTATTTAGAATAAGTAAATAAAATAATTAATAATGTACTACATCCTTAGAAATGTCCTAGTCATGTTTAGAAGAGGTCAAAAAGAAAGTAGGATAAGTTCAAGTAGTAAGAATGGATGAAAAATGGACCTAGTGTCAAAACCTGTAGAGGACCGATCGTTCGGTTCATATTGGCGATCGATCGGTCCACAACCGATCGATCGGTAGCTATCGACTGGTGCACTTTTTTGTATGGGAAAAAATTTCAGAGAGCATGTTTTTGACCGATCGCTCGGTCAAGAACACCGGTCGCTTGGTATTAACCACCGATCGATCGGTCTATCGCGTTTTGCAGAAATTTCATTAAGGGTTTTATTTGTCTTTTGGCCAACACCCCTTGGCTCTATAAGCCTTACTCAAGTGTTGGGTCCTCACACACCACACTTAGAGCATTTTGAGAGTAAAGGAGAAAGAACCTAGGGTTCCAAAAGGTCTCTTCCCATCTGAGAGAGAACCAAGGGTTTATAATCATCCATTTAGCCTTGATTTCTCAAATCCAACCTCAAGCTCGTGGGGGAGTTTTTTTTTAAGGCTAGGGCAGCGTTCTCCAAGGTTTTCCTCAAAGGGTTGCTTCCCCAATCAAGCATAGTTCTAGCAAGGGTTCTCCTATTCCAAGCAAGGGTTTTCACCCAAGATCAAGCATTGATTTCAAGGTTAGTACACCCTACTAACTCCCTTAGTAATAACCTAGGTTTCCCATTTTAAATGATGATTCTTGATCTCATGTTTTATTCCTTTTAAAATATGCTATTCTCCTAAAAATGTAAACAAGATAATAATGAATGTTGTGATGTGTGGATGGATGGTGATTGAGGCGATTGGATGCCGTAGGGGCGTTGTGTGATGTGTGAAATGGAAAATGGTGGAAGAGTATTCTACAAATAATGAACTTACCTTGATGATTTGATGAAAAATATGCACCAAAAATAGTAAATGAAATTACTAAGGAATGTTGCATGCCGGGTGTTTGATAAAATGCCTAAACTAGAAGTAAATAAAGAAGATGGAAGTTGGCCGTATGCAATTGTTCTTATAAATGATGAATTGACCAAATGCCATGTAGATTTCCCAAATTCTCACATGTTTATACTATGAATTGAAATGCGATGCACTATCCTTCATGTCATACTTGTCATCATGGTTTTAACTATTGATACACACCCAAGCACGCATGCATGCATGAACCGGGTTTTTCAAGAGTAATTGTACATGATAAATCAAATAAGAAAACAAGAGTATGACAAGGAGGTAGGTAGCCCAAGTGAAGGGTGCTAGCCTCTAGCTTACAAGAAAATGAAACAATTACATGTCAAGGAGGTTGGTAGCCCAGGGATGTGCGGGTGCTAGCCTCTGGCTCACAAGTAAACGAAATGTCAAGGAGGTTGGTAGCCCAGGGATGTGCGGGTGCTAGCCTCTGGCTCACAAGTAAACAAAATGTCAAGGAGGTTGGTAGCCCAGGGATGTGCGTGTTGGCCAGGTAATGACCCTAAAGGGGGGGTGAATAGGGTCTATGGCAGCTTTTAAAAAAATTGAACTACAAATTCAAAAGTGTGGAATAAATTAAATATGCAACAAGCTGAACTGTAGAATATTTAAAAGAAAGAGAGAAGAGATAAGGAGAATGCAAACTCAAGATTTGTTTACGAGGTTCAGCAATCCAGCCTACTCCCCGCCTCAGCTTCCAGCTAGAGGATTCACCACGATTCCTTAATCACACTGGCTCCTTTACAGGTGGAGTCCAAACCTTTACAATCTCTCTTATAGGTCGAGATATTATCTTACAAGCCCTCCTTTAGGCCGAGCTGAAACCTCTCAAGAGCACAACCCTCTCTTGAAATAACTGAAGCAACAGCTTCAGTGCAAGAATCCTGGATTCTTGACTACTTTCAATAAATGAGTTTTTGGATTAAAAATCCGAAGAGAAAGCTCCTTAAATGAGCTGAATAAGAGTGAAATACAAACTCTAATTAAGTCTCTCAAAGTAGGTAAGAGTCAAGTAAGCTCAAGAGAGAATTTTTTTGGGGATTTTCTAAGTATGAGAGTAAGTGAAAATCAATAGCAGTGAATAGGTGATCGATGGGAGTTATTGCTATGATCAAGAGTTATTATATGTTCATAAATGAACTCCTTTTATAGCATTTGATCCAATAGTGCCGTTGGGGTAGCATTAAATGCTTTTAGGTCTGTTGCAAACTAGCCATTGCAAAGATTTTTCAGTTTCAGACATGATTTCGTCGATGAAGTGGAGTTCCCACTTGAGTTCGTTGCCGAATTCAAAAGATGGAATTTTAATTTTAAAAAATCCTGTAATGACTTCATCGCCGAAGTTAACCCAACCAAAGATTTTGTCGTCGAAATCAAGAAACATAATTGAATTTGAAAATTTCTGTAATGACTTCATCGCCGAATTCAATCTATCCAGAGAATTCGTCGATGAATTCAGAGTAAAAATTCTGAATTCAATTTGGATCACACTGAAGGGATGTGATTGATTTCCTAGGTCAATTAGCTATACTCTTATCATAATTTTATGATTAATTAGAGCTTTAGAGTGATCTTCAAAAATGTCCTAGGCTCCTATGGTCAATCTATGATTCTTGAGCTTTTCAACTTACCATCCTTTTGAGGACATTTTACATAAGTCCTATATATTCTCAGAATAAAAAGTAGATACATTTAAAAATGATGAGAGATGATCTTGGCTTGACTTGGATCTTGTGATTTTGCCTTTTGTCTTCAATGGACCTGACTTGGACTAAGGTCTTATCTTGGATCTTCATCTTGTATTCAGTGAGTTGAACTTTTTCTTGAGTAATTTCCATCCTTTTTCATGATTGGAGTGCTATCAACTTATGTAATCTGAAATGTTCATGCACTTAAATGGTTTTATTAGTACCAAATATTTCATTATATTATTATGTTATTATCAAAATTAATAGGGGTACTTATGGTTGTAACCCTGAGGCTAACAGTGCGGGTGCTAGCTTCTGGCTCACAAGTATACAAAACAAGACAGACACGCATGCATGATTTTCATAAGCAAGACCGAGACATGAAAAAGGTTTCTAAACATGAGTTTTACTGGAGTTTTTGCATTCATGCACGCATGTCAAGATAATTATATTGCTTCATGTTCAGTGCTATTTATCTTATGCTGCTAGTATTGCTTTAAATTGATATTTTGTATTGTGTTCATTGTTGTTTAGCTTTTGTTATTGCTATGGTTAGCTAGTAGCTTGTACTCGTTGAGTATTCCATGCTCAACCGTACTTTTATGTTGGTAGGTACCGTGGAGGTCCTCGACCCTGAGCCTTAAGTCGAGGAAGATTACGTAGAGGAGAGAGAGCCACCTATCCCGTTACAGTCTCAGGAGGATAGGGATTTGGACTTGTGGCCATACCTCAACTACTATTGAGAGGAGAGTGTTAGAGAGTTCCTTTTTGTATTTTGATAGGTGGGCATGTCCACCTTTATTTTGATTATGTTTTGTACATAAACTTGAAATACTAAGATGGTTTATAAGGAAAGAAAAAGTTAGTTCCCGTTTCCGCATTCATGATATAGTTTCCGCACTCTGATAATTATTGTATTATATCATGTTTAGCCTTGTTCATTACAGGATGGTTTGGCAGGTATGTATAGTCACACCTAAAGTATCCCTTAACTTATAGGGGTATTTTGGGCACGACAGAAGTGGTATCAGAGCTCTAGGCATTAGAGTCCCTAGAGTCACTTAGTAAGTCGATACCAAAATTGAACAAGGCATTAGGTGTTATGAAAGAGTTGTATTCCAAGTATAGACTAACAAGTTAGTCTTAGTCAAAACTGGTTGAACTTCAACCAAACTTAGAGTCCTACGCTAAGAACACGGATTGTATGTTATGATATTGTGTTGTATCCCATGTGTGCATTATTCTATGCTTAATAAATATGCTTTGAATGAATGCTGAAATTGTTACTAAATGCGTATCCAAGCTAGACTCATGTTGTATTGTCATTCTCAGGAGAAATCATGAGACGCAATACTCGGGGTCGCGGATACAACACAAAGGGCAATGGAAGTGATACTCCATTGAGTGATGATCAACCCGGCTTTGCCCAAGTCTTTGCTTCAATAGCCGAGACTTTGGCTATGCTAGTAGCAAGGCAACCGGCCACTTCGCCTAATGTCGCACTTATACCCGCTCCTCCTAATCGAGCTCAAGCCGGAATAGAGGCTTTTCGGAGGATGAGGCCTCCAACATTTTGTGGGAGTATTGACCCGCTTGTTGCCGAATGATGGATTCGGCAATTAGAAAAGATATTCTCCGTATTGGCACCTACAGAGGCAGAAAGGGTTACTTGGGCCGCCTTCATGCTTGAAGGTTAGGCCGATCATTGGTGGAAGTCGAACTTAGGACTCGGGAGTTGGCCCGACCAAGTGCACACATTGTAGGGTGGTTCAACCACTCTGCGACAGGTTAGCCCAAAAGGCCGACCTATGTCAAACACTGGGCCAGGCCTAACAAGCCATCCTAAATCCCAACAATCCGTAGTGGAAACACCGCAATCGTTGGGGCCGACCATAGGACTTGTTGGATATGAACTCCCTCAGTCCAAGTTGATTGTTGGAGCTCCCCCTTTGAAAAAATTTCGAGGAGGGGGAGATGTTACTCAAATTTCACCAGGGCAAATGAACAAGGCCAAGAGCCTAAAGGACTTAATGAACAATCCCTCAAATAACTTTAAAAAATACAAAGTAATTGAGGAAGATGTTTTAGGGCACTCATCCATGAACAAGAAACATCCACGGACATATTCCACCGACCAAGGTCCAAGATCTCCCATGGAGGGAAGTAGAAGACCGTCCACGGATAGAAGAGCAGCTCTGTTCATAGACAGAATTCTAGCATTGTCCACAGATAAAAGTACAGTACCGTCCACGAACGGAACATCAAGATTGTCCACGGACAGAACATCAAGACCGTTCACGGACAGAAGATCAAGACTATCCACGGACGGAAGACCAAGACTATCCACGGACAAGAGATCAGCTCTGTCCACGGGCATAATCCTAGCTCTTTCCACGGATAGAAGACCAGTTCTTTCCACAAGTAGAATCCCAACTCTGTTTACGGACAAAAGATCAACTCTGTCCACAGGCAGAATCCCAACTCTGTCCACGGACAGAAGACCAGCACTGTCCATAGACAGAATACCAACTCTATCCACAAATAGAAGACCAGCTCTGTCCATGGACATAATACCAAGACTGTCCACGAACAGAAATTCAGGACCGTCCACAGACGAAAGATCAAGACCGTCCATGGATGGATACTCAAGACCATGCGTGGACAGGCCCAAGCCTGGTCCACAGACCAAAGGCCCAACCACCCGGAACAAAGGCCCATGCCAGTTTGAGGGTTGGATGCATGGGTCCTTCACAGATACAGGCCCAAACTAATCCGTGGACATGATCCACGGACATAAATTCCTTACTAGAGAGGGAGATCCCCAGACAGGCACTTTCCTATCCGAGGATGCCTCCCTTTCCAAGAAAGAGAAGAGTTGGCAATATACAACCAATAAAAGAAGAGTACTCTTGGAGTCCAATTCATCATCTGATGGCAACGCAAGGAGCATTAACAACTGTGAGCAAGATCATCCGGCTGTTAATGCAAGAAACACTTCAAATCCAGAACAGGCAGACAGGAATTTGCTGTATTGACCGAGTCCGAATGCTTTCCGAGGTACTAACCTTGCGACCTTCTTGTCAATGATGACATCTATTTTTCATCAACGCCAACGACCTCCATCAAGGGATGTAAGTCCATTTTGGGGCACAGCAAGCGCTGAATCAGAAAGAAGGACAGCAACACCATATGACCTTAGGGTTAGGGTGCTAAATAGAAGCACTTCCACTTTTGAGATACCCAGGAAGAAGACTCCTGAGGAAATCCTTCAACTCAGAAACCGGAAGTGCCCTTTGGCTCTGCTAAAGAAGGTGTATAATTATCGGTCGAGGCCAAGAAGGCCTGAAAATCAAAGGTCGAGAAGGTCGACTGATGCTTCAGAAAGGGTCCACTATGTTCAGCGAAGATTGAGGACTGACCCCTCCACTTCTGCTCATCCTATTCAGGAGAGATTAAAGACCGGAGCAACGCATTCTCATTATGAAAGAGTGTCTGTGAATGTGATCGGCACTAGACTCAACCCAGCTCCGGAAGAGTATACAATCCCAGTGTTCCAAGGAACTGGGGCAATGCCTGAGAAGAACTTATTAGCAGGGCAGGATTCTTAGAGTTCAGCCACCACTATTTTAGCAGCTTTAGACGAGACTGAATCCTCGAGAGCAGTTAGAATAGTTGCTCCTAGTCCGGTAATTCCAAGAAGAAAAAGGAGCCACAAAAATCAAGCCAGAGGCAAAGAAGAAGCCCAAGACCTAGTTCAATTGGCTCCAGAGCCTGATGTCAGTGGATACTAAGGGGTTAGAACAAGAAGTGACCTCGGTAACCTCTTCGAGAGAATTGGGAAGAATCCTTACAACCAAGGATTATGGTTCTTATGAACCAGTTCTTCAGTCAAGCATACCAGAAATTATGCAAGAGTTGCATCAGCAGGTTTTCAGTGCACCAAACCCTTTATACGGGATGCCCAGTGCATATTTTGTAGAAGAAGAATTTCAAAATATGTTCCAGCTACAGAGACCAACGTCAGAACGATCGGTAGCGATCATGATGACAAATCTGGATGAGAATGCAGGTTAAGGGAATAACCTTTCAACTTCAGTACCTCCATCATCAAATGATCAAGCAGCAGCCTTACAGGCTCAACTCCGATACAAGGATGATTAGATCACAGCCATGATGTCTCAAATGCAAGAGTTGACTACTCAATTGTCAGCTCTCAAATCTGCATCGGCGCCTGGACCCCGCTTCCCGTATCAAGGAGATAGCAGTATTCAAGGCACAACCCCTACATCTTTAAATCATCCAAGGATGCCTAGAACATGTCCCATCCAAATCAGGCTGCTCTCGTAGGAGGGGTGTCACCATCTCTTCTGGCTGCAATTGAAGTGACTGTCCATAATCAAATGCAACAGGCCAAAGAAAAGGAAGAGAATGTTTAGATGATCGTGAAGCCCTATCCAGCTATTATGGATGCAGTTCCATTCCCACCCGACTTTGTTCAACCGACATTCAAGATGTTCGATGGAACTGAAGATTCGAGACAACATTTGTCTTACTTCCTCTCAAGATGCGGATTGGTATCCAAGACCGGAGCTCTTTGTCTTCAACTCTTTATGCAATCTTTATAGGGTGCTACTTTCACATGGTATGCCAATCTCCCTAAGGCTTCGATCCCTGATTGGAGCACGATAGTGACTGAGTTCAGCAAACAATTCTATAACACCCAAAGAAGAGTAGGTGTTCCAGAATTGATTAAAATCAGGCAGAGAGACAATGAAACAGTAACAGAGTTCCTTGCCAGATGGAGGGCTTTGACCTTCTCCTGTCCTTAAAAGTTCACTCAGTTGGAACTCATCCGGACTTGTCTCAACAACTGTAGGCATGACCTTCGACTGCCCTCATGGCTCAAACCTTTACTGGTTTTGAAGATCTGTGCACAAAAGCATATGACATAGAGAGACGTATAGGAAAGAGAAGGCTAGGTAGGGGTACCGATCGCCTCGAATCCTCAACAGCCGCAGTAGTTGAAGCCAAAAAGATTGTGCAATCAGCACTAAGTGCCGGTAGATCAAATGGCCAAACAAGCAATGGCAAGGGACTAATTAAAGTTGATACTAAACCAGCTCAGGGTGGAGCTAGAAGGCCACAATGGCAAGATAAAAGGTATTCGCCAAAGAAGATCACTATTGAAGAAAGGATGAATAAAACATATTCATTCTCGGAAGACATTGTCGAAAATTTGTTTGAAGATCTCCTTGCCAATAAACTCATCACTCTCCCAGAAAGCTAGAGACCTCAAGAGATCAGGATGAAGAATGATCCTAAATATTATCCTTATTATCGTATAATCAGTCACAAGATAGGTGACTGATTTGTACTGAAGGACATTATCCAGCGGCTCTTAGACAATAAAGAAATTGTCATTGGTGATCTCCAACAGGCAGCTACATCTAATATGGTGGTGGCTTCAGAGTCAGTTGATGAAAATGAAACATCTTTGAGTGGCAAACTTCCTGACGACAAACTGTCAGACGAAGAAGATTTGACCCTCTTTAAAAGCAAATGGGCCAAGAAGAAAAAGCAGTTGGCTCAAAATACCGATACTAAAAAGCAAGCTCAGGCTACAGGGCAAGCTCAAGCCCTAAGAAAGGAAGGGAAGTACATAACCAAGGCTGAAAGGAAGAAGAAGAAAGAAAGAGCCAGGAAAGCCAAGAAAAATAGCTCCACCCAAGAGGCTCCTGTGGAACAAAAGCCATTGATGACAATCACCTTGATGGATTTTATCCCGCTAGGCTTTTGCTCCGACTGTGACTATGATAGCCTTCAGTCAACAGATTTGAGAGACAAATCCAACATTTTTTCATGCTATGTCATTGATGCGGTCCCGGAATGAAAACCCTTCATGGTTGGATGTGCCAAGACCAATAGTAGCATGCAGTCCAGAAAGACACCAGGCATTTCAAGATTGGCTGGACCAGTCTAAAGATATTGAACTCGCATAAAGAAGATCATCTACACCGGAACGAACCCCTACAGGATTGTTAGATCTCTCTGAAGGATTCTCATCTGGAGGAGAAAGAGAGGCAAAAGATGAACATGTACAATTTGATTCCCCTCAAGGAAGGCTAAGTATGCCTGAAGCTCCAAACCAAAGATGCGACGACCGGTGCAAACCTCAACTCAGCCAGAGAATCAAGATTGACCTGCTGCAATCAGTTTAAACAAGGACCCTCTAATGGAAGAAGCAGTCCTAGAGTCAGGGTCGGTCGATAACTCACAGGCATCTTAACAAATCTCGGCCTAGTCTGGAAGTCCAACAGGGCAATCTGAAAGAAGGACTTAGTCGTCTTTTCAAAGTAAGAAAAGAAAGCTAGACTTCAGTTCTGTGAATATGGTCTAACTCTTGGAAGGAGAGTCATCTGGATCAATAGATCAGACAATTGCTAAAGTCTATCAACTTAACCTCCGGTTAGGAAAAAAGCTACAACCGAGGTTTGTGCCAGTCCAACGTAAAAATCAGACCAGAGCCCAATCGGCCCAAGCCCAACCAACTCCCGAATAATGAAAGGGTCAAGTACGATATCCTGACCTATTTGAAGAAAATCCTTCCTTGCTGAGCGTATATGATGCTCTCAAGATGTCCCCGAAATTAAGAAGGTCCCTTATATATGCTCTCTTTAATCCAGAAGACTTCTCTGAGGAAGTTACAAGTTAGCAGCTACAGCCTCCTTAAACAGGGACTTCATACCTCTTCACGATCACCTTTGATGATGAAGATATGCGAGCTGAGACTTTCTAGCATAATCGGTCATTGTTCATCTCGGGTCTGGTTAATGAGACTAGTATCTCCAGAGTGATGATAGATGGGGGTTCAGCTGTCAACATCCTTCCAAGAAGAATGTTGTCTAAGCTTGGCGTACAAATAGGCCGGCTTCATGAAAGCAACCTGATCATCCAAGGCTTCAATCAAAATGAATAGAAGCCCATAGGCATAGTCAACCTCAAAACTAGATTTGGGGATATTACTGAAACTATGACATTTCTGGTAATCGATGTGGATACGTCATATAACGCCTTGTTGGGGTGTCAATGGATGCACAACCATCTAGTTGTGCCACCACCTATCATCAATGCCTCAAATATCCTCTCTTTAGCTCTCTTTCCTTTTCAGATCTCTTTAGCTCTCTCTCTCACATTCTCACTCTCTCTATCTCTGTCTCTCTTTCTTACTCTCTCTCTCTCTATTTCTCAGTTTTCTATCTTATTGTGATTTCAGGTCTTTGGACAAAGAACCCCATCACCGGAGACATAATCATTTTCTCTCGAAGCTTGAGGTACTGTTTTTGTTGTTTTTCTTTGTTCATTGCAATTGGGATTTTGATTTGGGCATAGTTAGATTGTTTCTTAGAACTAGAAATTGGTTATTAGGTCATGAATGAACATATACATATGGATGGCTAATTGTTTTTAGGATGAGAAATGACAAACTTTACTAGCCACTAACACTAAAAATTACTAGCCCACTGTTTTGAATTTTGATACCCCAGTGGGTCACCAGACCAATCTTTGGGATAGACTCAGGTTGAACCAGGGCCCAAGGTAGTGACATGGTACCTTTTTTTAGATAAAATTTTAAATCAAATAAGATTTCTTTTTATGATCCAAGGAAAGTTCTATTCCAATTTGCATTTTTGTTTGAAGTGCATTTTGTCAATTAAACATGACCATATTTCCTTTTTTTTTTTAAAGCATGAACATATGTCCTTGGACCATTGAACATTTAATTAAATGCAACTCCGACTTGTGTCTATGCACATGATCCTTATGCATCATTCGGGCATTCCATCCCATGGAGATTGAATTTCTTAAGGGTCTTCTTACCATAGAAGACAATTCGATTAACGTGCTTATTTGTGAAGAAGGCAAATCTTTTTGTGGACTCTTGATGCTAAATTGCCTTTTTCTGATTTTTATAAGTTTGGTTTTGGATGAATAATTATTTGGATGAACAAGAAATGTTGCATATATTAACAGATTATTTCTTGGAAAATATATGAGCTTTTTTTTTGTCCTTGGTATGCCGTTTTTGACTGGGTTTGGTGCAATACTTACTTTTTCTTTTGAATTTCCTTAAATTTTAATTGGGTTATACTTTATTAGAGCTACTACTAGTTCTATTTACTTGTTCTTTCTTCTAATTATCATTTTGAAGGGGAGCTTTGTTTTCTGCAATTGCCTTTTGCTTGGGTGGGCTTTAGTTTGTTTTTGAATGCCTTTGGTTTATCTGCTACTTGAAATCTTGGCTCGCTTCTAGTGTCGGTTGTTTCATATAACAAGGTTGTCTAAGGTGGCTATCTAGTAGACTATTAGATTTTTCTACTAATGTCATACTAACATTCATCATAGACATGCATGGGCTGGGGCTCATTGCTTGTTGAATATCAATCTGATGAGAGAACCATCCTTTTTAATGACTATGCTTCTTCTATGCCTATTCTTTATTTTCTACACTAAATAATACAATAAATTAGATAGTTATGTTCATACCCCGGTTAAATCACACCCTAAATTATCCGTCAAGGGCTCTCAAAGATCTATCATAACGACTCATGCCGCCATGATAACACTCCTAAGCAACGCAACCATAATTTTTAGACTTGTTTTAATCGAACTTATATCACACACGCAACTTGTACATTATACATCAAAATTAGGGCAGATCATAAATCTCATGGTTGGTGAATTAAAGCATGCTTAATAGGGTTCTTACAATAAAATTATAAAATCCAATCAATCATTAAACATTAATTTCACACGCACAATTTCATACATTTTATTTTACTAAAAACCCTCAGTTCACAAAACATCATGATCATGCATCACGATCATATACATTCCATCAATCCCAACATACATACCTTTCTCCATTCTCATTCATACATACACCACAAAATATTCCATTTCCCCTTGTTAGATCATACATAATGGAATCATAATGAAAATCTCTTTAAAATTCATGATAATCCTACATAAGGGATATTCGTACGATAAAACATGCTTTGATCGATTTCTTACTTTGAATCTTAATTTTTTCTTCTTATTTACATGAATGAATATTTTATTGATAGAATGAAATCCATATTTACCTCTCGATCTTGATCGTTTCCCTATGATTATCGTTAGAGAATGAATTTTGATCTTGATCTCCAAACCCTTCTCTTCTTCTCTAATTGAAAACCCTTAGAAACCATAGGTGGACCCTTTTTGGATCTCTAAAGTTCTTAGGACGTTTCTCTAACCCTAGACCCACGAAATAATGAATATACATAGAGTTTGAAACCCTAAAATATAAAAAGAATTGGAAAATAACGTTTTTACGCAAAACTTTCTGTGTTCTCCGATCAATTGGCGCTCTATGAGCGATTGATTGGCACCTTTTTTTTAAAAAAAAAAATTTTTTTTTTTAATTTTTTGCTACTTTTTTGTTACCTTTAATTTCATGCAATTAGATCATTAAAGGGCTAAAAACGAACAAAAGAATTTGTGTTTTTACAGTTTGGATGATTGACATCCACTTCTGTGAATAATAAGAAACATGTGTTTTTCTATATAAATATTATTTCCACTACTTAATTTTGATTGGAATTGACTTTAGCATATTATATAAAGTATGGAGTTGCTTGATATCATACTGAATGAGTCTGGGTTACACCTTGAGATTCGTGTACATGTCGAGATTTGTGTCATGGGTTTTGGGGCGTAACAGACTGCCAAGGGTGGAGACTGCCTCAAGACTGTGCATACCAACACAAAGAAAAAAAAGTGAACGAGATTCAAAAAGATTGAATCCCCATGCTATTGTGCATGGTCTCGGGGCAGTCTTTGCCCTGGACGGTCTCAGTAGCAAAATCCTATTAAAAAAGGAAACTGCTTGGGAAAAAATAAGATGAGACGTGGATATGGTTCTCTATGTACTAGGATATGTGTTACAATTTTGACCCTCTTTTTTCCTTTGTGTGATAGCATGAGGTCTTTGTGGACAGTGAAATTCTCTTCAAGCAACTGTAGTCTGTAGCTATCCTACTTTTAAATTTTTGGGGAAGAAACACTACAATGCCCAACAATCGGTGGGATGTTTGACGTTGCAATGATAGATGGGAGACGAGAGTTATGATCCTTCTCCTCAGGAGTTGGAGGGCAGATTTGTAGAGGATAATATAAGGAGATTCTGGTTAAAAAGAAATATTTAAAAAATATTAACCCTTGAAAAAAATAATATCAATGAATCCCAAATCTATGTTTGAGTCAAGAACTCACAAACCCAAGGGGGTATGGCTAGGTCTCCCTAAAGTTTATCTACCCTTATTAAGTTTTGCAATCAAATTATTAACTAAGGGATGATGAACAATAAACTGCGGAATAAGGGAAATAAGCAAACCACGACACAAGGTATTTTTACGTGGAAACCCTTCTGAGAAAGCAATCATGATCTCCCAAGCCTCGCAATCTACCGTAGTAGGATGTTCTTCTCTTTGTGTCTCCACATCTACAATCTCCAAAAATTGATCTCTGTCAATGACGGCTCCGGATTCCTCCGACCAAATAACCACGATCCTCCTTAGATCAATCTCCTTCTCAAAGACTCCGGTTCACACCGGCCAAGTTCTTAACAGAATGGGTTGATAGTTGTTTCACAAAACAAACCCTAGTTGTATTCCCAATAATGGAATAACAAGCAAGAATGATCAATAAAGTCTATAAACTCTAGGGTGGAAGAGGCATGGTTCAAAATCTCGAAGATATATCTTTGATATCGGTGAAATATGTCAATATCGGGATGACCAATATATCTCAACATATTGGCAAAATATAATATCGGTGCGATATGTTGATGACAGGGGTGACCAATATATCGCCGACATATTAAACTATGGGAAGAGGAGAGGAGAATGGGTTTGGAAAACCCTAAATTTCATTTAAAAACTCTCTCAAAATTTCTTGGGTTCGAATGGGGATCAAACCCTCTTTATATAGAGAAAAATAGATGTTCTAAACAAGGTAGGAGTCCAAAATCATGAGGTCTAGTCAACCACTTTTCCATCCGGTCGACCACTTTTTAATGCACTCTCTGGAAAAATCTGCCATACAAAATTCTTGCACTCCGGCGACTGGTTTTGAATAGTGGTCAACCGGTGGTCAAAATTTGCCTATACTTCCTTCATGAAAGTTTTAGATATTTTTGACGGCTTTTTATATATTATGGACCCAAATCGGAGCAATGGTCAATGACGTATGCCCCGAACACCGAACAAGAGTTGTTTTGAATTACTAACTCCTCTTATGCCACTCAAAGCTTATATCTAGCCACCTAGGGTATAAGGTATCTAGGTCACTTACCATCCTATGAGTGAGACGAAAGCAACACTTTGAATGTCTTCAATTGAACTTCTTCAGTCTTCATCATCACGGACTTTGATGCTTGAAGGCAATGACACAAGATACTACTAGATACTATGTTTTGACACCGGAATATGCCACTACCTAAAGTATAGACTTACAACCCTAAAGGTTAAAAATTCTTAACCAGGATTATATATATATAATCTAAAAATTAAGGTAGTTTACTACCACCCACTATGCCTCATAAAGTTCCATGGCCCTCAACCTGTTGGTACCCGTTTTGAGGTTCCTATGGTGTAAAGCTTCATGAAGTTAGTGGTTTATGTGTGGCTGTGTGTGTGGATGAGTGTGAGTGAGTTTTCCTTCCATTTGACTACAGCTTCGCCTTGTGGTGTTGTTGTGTTAAACAAAAAAAAACCAAGGTTATATTGTTGACCCCTAGGATTAGTGAATCTTAACACAATTAATAGGGGTTAAAGGACATGTGTTGGCTTGTGAGTGCAAATGAACATTCCAGAGTTCAATCTCAATTGCCTGAGATCGATCACGATCTCGTTTTATTTGGCCATCATGAATTTAATAATTTAGTTTATGACCCCCCCCCCCCCCCCCCCCAAATTGAAATCCCTTGTTGTTTTGGTATGAATTAGTGAGTCTCTTTTGAAATCCCTTGTTTTTTTTTCCTTGAAATTTTTTTGAAAATACTTTTTTTTTATCCCTTGGGTACGAGTAGCAACAACTTCACTACTATGCTAACTTCTGACCTACTGGTAAATGATATCAACTACCAAAAAAAAAAAACAACTCAGTGCCTGATTGAATAAGAATCTTCTCTTAACATTTTTTAATATACTTGGCCCCCAAATTTTTTTTGTTTTTATATATATATTCCCCCCCCCATCCCAAATTTTTTCATATATACAGTGGGCCCTCCAATGGAGTCCTGTTATGCCCTTTAGGTCATCACATGTAGAGCCCCGGACCTTTTCACATTTAATGCATGACACTTTCGTTGCCATTTTGCCTTTAAAGAGCTATAATTAATAAATAAGGAAGAAATTGGAAATTCTGAAATGTCAGAAATGTTCCTTTTCGAAGTACGAACCCAACGCAAGTTGAATCGTCAAAATCCGACGAGCGAGTCAAAAGATATGGCCAAAACAGTCTGGACCTGCAGGCAACCGATCGCTCGGTCCATGGAGCGATCGATCGGTCCAAAACCGATCGCTCGGAGGCTATCGACTAGTCAAGATTTTTGTATGGGGAAATTTTCCAGAGAGTGAAATTTTAACCGATCGCTCGGTTATGAAACCGATCGATCGGTCATTAACACCGATCGCTCGGTACTCGCGTTTTTGCAAAAAAATTTGTAAGGGTGTTTTCGTCTTTTGGGCGTTTCACTCATACCTTAAAGGCTTTGCCCGATCATTTGAGGGTTCATACACAACCCTTAGAGTCTTTTGAGAGATAGAGAGAAAGGAGAAGGGTTTCCAAAACCTAGGTTTTCATTTGGGAGAAATCAAAGGGGTTAAGACCCTAGATCAACCCCAAGCCCGTTTTCTTCAAGATCAAGGCTCAAGCATTCGAGGAGCTCGTGATCTAAGCTAGGGCAGCAGCTACACGGTCGTTTTTGGAAGGGGTTTCTTCCTCATTGTTCAAGGTCGGTACTTCTTGCTACCCTCCTAGTTATAGTTCTTCTTTTCCTTTATTTTCTTTGTGTTCCTTTATACATCCATGTATTATGAGATGGGTTGTGAATAGTGAATGGTGAATGGTGAATGATGAATGGAGATGAATGTGGGCGATTGGATGCCGTGTGTATTGATGTGATGGATGAACGGGGAGGGCATTGTACCCATAATAAACATACATATGTGATGTGAGTAAAACCCACCTAGAAAAGCATGTTGTAGGGTTAATAAATAATGAACACACTATGTTTGATGAGATGCCAAGGTGAATAAAATGAGTGATAAATTAAGGGAATACATGTTTAATTATTCATGAAATTGTTAGGGCATATGATAGTGTGTTTCTTACATTTCTCAAAATGTGCGATTTATTACTTGTTCAAATCGTGATATGCTATGCTTTGTAAATTAACCAAATTGTCATATTTAATTCCAAATGCAAGTATGCACACGATCTCACGAGCACGCATGCATGACATCGATTACCGACGTTTTTCAAGAATGGGATTTAGAGGTGGGGCATATCCTACGTATGTTTTACCTCGCTTTTGGCAAGGACAAGTCAATCATGCATTATCATAAGAAGGGTCTCCCTTCCCTCGCAAGTATATACATATCATAATAAGGGTTTCCCTTCCCTCGCAAGTACATCTCACAAGGACACCTCACAAGTGAAAGGACATGACATGAGCATTTAGAAAGAAGGGTTTCCCTTCCCTCACAAGTAGTTTACTCTTCCAAGCATGATACAAGCATGACATGACACGGCATGACAAGCATGAGCATTTTAGGAAGAAGGGTCTCCCTTCCCTCACAAGTAGATTACTTTTCCGAACAAGCAAGCATGATACATGACATGACAAGCATGGGCATTTAGGAAGAAGAGTCTCCCTTCCCTCACAAGTAGTTTACTTTCCAAGCAAGCATGACATGGCATGACACGCATGATATGATAAGATAAGGCAACATGACAAGTTTCAAGCACGGAAATTGTATTTCCAATCAAGTCAAGTGCACAAGGTTTTCAAGGGTTTTAACGGCTTTCTACGAAATACAAGCATGATTATAAATTGCTTTTACTTCCTTGTATGATATGAATTGTTTCCTTCTAACTTGTAAGAATTGTTCCTGCTTTATGTATGCTATCTGTATGCTATGACTGTTGGTTAATGCTTAGTACCCGCTGAGTATTCCATGCTCAGCCGTACTTCTTATGTCGGCAGGTGATGGCGGAGCAGCTGCTCCATTTGATATCTATGCTCCGAGCCCTTGGGTGGAGGAGGAGTACGTCGAGGAGCCTTTGGAGGAACCTCCCGTAGAGGGTTACCATTAGGTGGTTGTAGATTCTGAGTGAATAGCTGTGGGTGAGATGAGAGATATACATTCATGTATTTTGGCGGGTCTGTCCGCACTTTCTTTTGGTTACTTTTTGTATAACTTGGATTTGCGTATGTATATTCATAGAGGTTTGGTTAGACTTCCGCTGTGTTTTATAGTTATGTTTCCGCTATATTGTCCTCTATGGTATATGCTCTGTGGGTTTTGCAGGTTGGTTGTCAAGCAAGTCATGATTAGTCGTCCAAAGTTCACTCTAACTCCTAAGGTGGGTTTTGGGGCGTGACATTACATGTCCCTATTGACATTCCTTACACCCTTTAACTATGGTTGAAATTCACCCACTCTTAGGGTTCATCTACTTATCCTTGGTTTTAGAAAAAATATTAATTTTTTTTAACCTTAGTAGTTAGTGAATTTTAACTAGGTTTTGAAAAAAATCGATATTAAAAACAAAATCAAGGATAGGTAGGGTGAATCTTAACCACAGTTAAGGGGTATCAATAGGGACATGTGGCGACCTCAATGACATTACCGGGAAAAAACTCTCAAAATAGAAAAATTACCCCTAATTTTTTTTTCTTCGGGGCTACGCCCCCAAACCCTTAAGTTTCACACCCTCAAATCCATTAATTTTTTTATACGTGTATTTCGGCCTCAATGAATAATTCCTGGCTCTGCCCCTGGATAAATCTATTGTCTGGCGTCTGGCCGAAACCACAAACCCCCCCCCTCCCCCCTCCCCCCATATACCATGAGACCCTTATCTTTTGTGAGTGTATACGAACACTAAAATAAAGCTGAAAAGGCCACGGATATATTGCACATTTCAAAGGAAGGGCAATATAAAGAAATGAATGCGAAACATACCTGTAAGCACAAAATTGGTCTTATCAAATTTCCTCAATTGTTGTATGGAGTTTATTGTGGGGGACTATCCTTCTAATCTGAGTAAACTCAGATTGTTAAATTACCTTCCCTCTATTAGGGAAGAACCTCTGATTGAAATGAAAAATTAAAGAAGAACAAGGTTGAATAAGGTATATGTATTTATTCAATAGGGTTGCCCAATTCCCATGTAGGCCTCACAAGTGCCTCATTGAGGTCTTTTCAAGAAAAGAAAAAAAAATGGTGGTCATGTTTAAGGGCTCACCTTATATTCTTCATATTGGGGAGTCTTCTCCTTTGCTTGCTTTTTTTTGTTTGCTGCTGCTTGAAAGAGAGCTTTTTCTCTTGTTCTCGTGTCTATCTTCTGTGTGTACGTTTTTTGTGAGAAACACACATTTTTATGGGTTTGAGAGGGAGTCCTCTCTTGGACTCCCTCTTTGACTCCTTTATTTTAAGAAAGTCAAAAGGGTTTTATTCCTAGAGGATGCCAGCTTGCGGTTCTCCCTTATCTGGGAGAGTCCTCAAGCTCAAGAGAGTCCTCTTCTTTTGAAGACTCTTGTACCAGGTTTCCCATTTTGGAAGGAATCCTAACACCTCTCGAAAAGAAGGATGTTTATCACATCATTTCCTAGAATATAGGACATAGTCCTAATCCTAAATAATCGTGGGATGCCGTGTGGCAACCCACGAGATTTTAAAATAGGGGATCCTTATCTTGGGATCCCTTCACAACTTGACAGAGAGTCATTTTTATCAAAGATTTTCTACCCCATGACAGGCTGATATTGACTATCAGCTGGGACAGACTGACCTAGGCTAGTCCACGGACCAGGGTGAGACCATAAGTCTCAACCACGGATCACAAAGTGAGACCACAGGTCTCAACCACGGATCACAGGGTGAGACCACAGGTCTCAACCACGGATCACAAGGCGAGACCACAGGTCTCAACCACGGATCACAGGGTGAGACCACAGGTCTCAACCACGGACCACAAGGCGAGACCACAGGTCTCAACCACGGATCACTGGGTGAGACCACAGATCACGAACTACAAGGTGAGACCATAGGTCTCAACCACAGATCACAAAGTGAGACCATAGGTCTCAACCACGGATCACAAGGTGGTGCCTGTGGTTTGGGTTAGATCCAGGACATTATATTTGATTCATGAAGACTTATCCTCATAGATTGGACACGTGTCAACCTCTCGGAGGTTGGCTCTAAATATGATCAGTGGGGGTTTTATCCTCACGGATGAGACATGTGTCAACCTCTCAGAGGCTAGCACCAAAGTTGGATCCATGAGGTTTTGGTCCTCACGGTTGGACACGTGTCAGCCTAATGATGACCAACACTCATAAGAATCCATGAGGGTTTTATATTACGGACGAATCTGTGAGGCTTTGGTCCTCTTGGATGAACATGTGTCAGCCTCTTGAAGGCCAACACTTTAGGGTTGGATCCATGGGGTTTTAACCTCATGGATAGGATATGTGTCAACCTCTTTAGAAGCTGTCACTTATGGTGGATCCGTGAGGTTTATCCTCACGGATCAAACCTCACCCTGCTTAGCTGGATGATTGATGCCAGCAATCAGCATTTAATGCTGACAGCTAAAGGTACTGCGTGTGCCACTGGCACGCGTGAACCTAACCGTCTCTCCGAGAGACCGAGATCAGGTGTGTGCTATTGCACACACACCTGGGTAACGGACGGTGAGATTTCACAGCCCACAATACCCTCATTTTTATACTCAATTATTTTTGGTAATAAAATAAGAAACTAAAAGAAAGGTTTTTCTATCAAGTATCAACTAAAACTCTTTCTTGTAATTTGTAAAAGAGATTAGTTATGAGTAGAAGTTTCCATTGAACGGTTAATTGGAATAACCCAAAAAAATGCCTTAGGCATGGGTATTTATGGAAAACAGTTAGTATAAAAAAGTCTTATTTGTGTTCGTAATTACCAAACATCGACCCATGTGTTCCTATTACTTTCCAAACATTACTCGGTCGGGCACATAGCTACATACTACCATTGCTCAAAGCATTTTTTGGGTTGCTCTAATTGATTATTCAACCGGAGCTCCTATTCATAGTTAATCTTTTTCTAAAATTCCTTTGTCCAGACATATTTTTTGGGTTGCTCTGCTAAACTCTTTAACGGGGGCTCTTATTCATAGGGGGCTCTTATTCATAGCTAATCTCATAAAGCAAATACATATTTTTTGTGGGGCTACATATACAGACAAAACCACATCGGTTGGGCATTAGGCTCCGTAGGGGTGTATAATGGGCCTCCACTCCTCCATTAATCGGCCCTTTTGGAGTGAGTGTGTGAATCTACCCTTATAACTCCTTAGCGACTATAACATAGGGGTTGTGTGTGTTAAATGACAAAAAAAAAAAAATTGTTTAGTATGAAAAAGATTGGCCATATGAAAAAGGAAATGGAAAACGACCTACGTCAGCTTTGACCTCATTGGTCCAAGCTTTTTTTTTTTTTTATCATCTATCAATTGTGATTAACCCCCTAAAGTTAAGCAATCTAAACATAATTTTTAGAAAAAACAAAAAATAAAATTATTAATTGTAATTTATTTAGGCTTAATCATGGTTAAACAAGGGTTAAAGAGGACATGGGACACTTGGGTCAGATTAGAAGCGGACCCCGCTTCTCAGGACTCAATGAAAAATTTTCAGGAGAGCAGATTTATTCTGGCCAACCTATAACTCAGTCTCCAACACCCTTTAACTTTGGTCAAGAATTTTAATCCCTTTATTAAACTTTTTATTTATTCTTATAAAAATTAAGGTTAGATTTTTTAATTCTAAAATTAAAAAAATTAAAACTAACACGTGGCGAGTTGGAGAAGTTGGGCAAGAGGAAATCCTAATCCGGAAAACCCCGATAAAACAACAATAAAAGAGTCAGCAATGAGCCCAAAATGGCACTGCCAGTTTTCAGGCTATTGTCGCTCTCTGTCTCTGCAATTTTCAGCAGCAAAACTCAATTGCCTTTGGCGCCTCGCGCTTTTAATTTCTCTGTCTTCTCATTCGATCGAAACCCATTACCGTACGCTTTCAATTTCTAGCGTTTTCATTATTTATATCAGATTTTGAAATTTCCAAGAAGAGATTCAGACATCACTCTTTAATTTGAATTTTTTCTTAATCCGAGGATACCCATTTCGCCTGTGATTATTTTCAAACCCTCTCTTAGGGTTTTGGTCTTTGTTCTTGTGGGGTTCTGACTAAGCGGCATTGCAAGGTATCGTGAAAAGAAATGCTACTTTTCTGGCGATTCTGTTGAATATATTAGCTGAATCTATTGTTTTTTTTTGTTTCTTCATTTGTTAATGTTGATTTTTTCTGTAATTTTTGGAGGAAAAGTTTATTTTTTCTAACTGTTCGTTGCTATGTTTTGGTTCTCTTAGGGTTTTAGTTGAAATCTCTGTGTGGGTATGTTGTTCTTTTTAGGGTTTACTTGTTCTTGATTCAATTTGGTTGATTTTCGTATGATTTTAAGAGAGAGATCTTAGTCAAGCTTATGGATTTAGATAGAGATATTCAGACCGTTCTTTATGTAAATGTATATGCTGTGCTTTGTAGTGATGAACAATTGATGAAATAAACGCCAAATAGCTAATAAGCTTATAATACCTTCTTGTGGTGTCAATATTCTTTCTTTTGGTGTTATTCTTGCTGGTCCTATAAATCAAATGCAAATCTTGAAAGTGCAGTTGGCTATGGCTCATTTTCTATGAAATGCTTTCTACTTAATTCTGTTCCTATATGTTCTTTGATGACCCAGATTCTAGTTCCTATATCTTATTCTCGGACATGGTATACTTTGAGGTATCCGAACCTTTCAAATCATTTGACTTTTTAACCAGGATCTAAAAGCTTATCACGATATTTGTAAAAGATTACTTAGGCCAAAAAGGGCGTTAGTAATTAAACTCTGAAGGCTTATTACGCTTTCGGAAAGCAGAAAACCATAAAATAGTGTAAATGAGTATTTGATACACTATTAAACTTAAATACTTTAAAGCAATAGAACTTTTTCGGATCATCATAATCTTTATCCACGTGGCATCTGATTAGGTCAGATTCTGATCTGACTAGGAAATAACTTCCATGTGTCAAATTATCATTTCCCATCATCAACAACAGTTAATTGGAGTAACCCAATAAATGCCTTAGGTGTGGGTATTTATGAAAAAAGTTAGTATAAAAAAGTCTTATTTGTGTTCGTAATTGCCAAACTACCTTTGCTCAAGGCATTTTTTGGGTTGCTCTAATTGAATATTCAACCGGAGCTCCTATTCATAGTTAATCTCTTTCTAAAATTCCTTTGTCAAGACATATTTTTTGGGTTGCTTTGCTCAACTCTTTAACGGGGCTCTAATTCATAGCTAATCTCATAAAACAAATTTACATATACTGAGAAAACAACATCGGTTGGGTATTAGGCTCCGTAGGGTGTATAAGGGGCCTTCACTCCTCCATTAATCGGCCCTTTTGAAGTGAGTGTGTGAATTTACACAGGGACAGAGCCAGGAATTTTTCATTGGGGGGGGGGGGCAAAATACATGTATGGCGTAGCCCTTGAGAAAATTTTTTTTTGGGGTAGTTTTTATATTTTTTTCCCCGGTAATGCCTTTGAGGTCGCCACATGTCCCTATTAATACCCATACCTATCCTTGGTTTAAAAATAAAATAAAATTTCTTTTTGAACCCTAGTTTAAAATTCACTAACTCTTAAGGTTAAAATTATTTAAATATTTTTTTTTCTAAAACCAAGAATAAGTAGGTGAATCCTAAGATTGGGTGAATTTTAACCATAGTTAAGGGGTGCCAATAGGGACATGTGGCAACCTCAAGGGCATAAGGGGACTCCATTGGGGGGCCCACTATATATATGACAAAAAAAATTGGGGGAGCTACTATATTATATAGGACAAAAAAAATTGGGGGGGCTAAGTATACTAAAAAAAAAAAAAAAATTAATTGAGGGGCCCACTATTCATACTATAGCTATATGGATTTACAAAAAATTTGGGGGGTTCATGCCCCCCCCCCCCCCGCTCCGCCCCTGATTATTTACACTTATAACACCTTAGCGACTACAACATAGGGGTTGTGTGTGTTTAGGGTGTGTTAAATGATACCTTTATAAAAATACATACACTGGCAAAAAAAATTGTTCAGTACGAAAAAGGTTGGCCATATGAAAAAGGGAAATGGAAAACGGGACCAGGTTAGCTTAGAAGCTGACCCAGTGACCTCATTGGTCCAACCCCTTTTTTTTATCATCCATCAGTTGTGATTAACCCCCTAAAGTTAAGCAATCTAACCATGATTTTTAGAAAAAAAAAAAACAAAATTACTAATTGTAATTTATTTAAGCTTAATCATGGTTAAATAGGGGTTAAAAGGGACACGGGACACTTGGGTCAGCTTAGTAGTGGACCCGCTTCTCAGGACTCTATGAAAAAATTTCAGGAGAGCAGATTTATTCTGGTCAACCTATAACTCAGTCTCCAACACCCTTTAACTTTGGTTAAGAATTTCAATCCCTTTATTAAACTTTTTATTTTTTTCTTATAAAAATTAAGTTTAGATTTTTTTAATTCTAAAGGTTAGTGAATCTTAACTATAGTTAAAAAAAATTTAAAAATGACACATGGCGAGTTGGAGAAGTTGGGCAAGAGGAAATCCTAATCCGGAAAACCCCGATAAACAACAATAAAAGAGTCAGTATTGAGCCTAAAATGGCACTGCCAGTATTCCAGGCTATTGTCTCTCTCTGTCTCTGCAATTTTCAACAGCAAAACTCAATTGCCTTTGGCACCTCGCGCTTTTAATTTCTCTGTCTTCTCATTCGATCGAAACCCATCACCGTACGCTTTCAATTTCTAGCGTTTTCATTATTTATATCAGATTTTGAAAATTCCAAAAAGAGATGCAGACATCTCTCTTTAATTTGAATTTCTTCTTGATCCAAGGATACCCATTTCGCCTGTGATTATTTTCAAACCCTCTCTTAGGGTTTTGGTCTTTGTTCTCGTGGGGTTGTGACTAAGCGGCATTGCAAGGTATCGTGAAAAGAAATGCTACTTTTCTGGCGATTCTGTTGAATTTATTAGCTGAATCTATTGTTTTTTTTTGTTTCTTCATTTGTTAATGTTGATTTTTTTCTGTAATTTTTTGAGGAAAAGTTTATTTTTCTAACTGTTTGTTGCTATGTTTTGGTTCTCTGAGGGTTTTAGTTGAAATTTCTGTGTGGGTATGTTGTTCTTTTTAGGGTTTACTTGTTCTTGATTCCATTTGCTTGATTTTTGTATGATTTTAAGTGAGAGATCTTAGTCAAGCTTATGGATTTAGATAGAGATATTCAGACCGTTCTTTATGTAAATGTATACGCTGTGCTTTGTAGTGATGAACAATTGATGAAATAAACGCCACATAGCTAATAAGCTTCTAATGCTTTTTAGGACTTTCTTGTGGTGCCAATATTCTTCCTTTTTGTGTTATTCTTGCTGGTCCTACAAATATAATGCAAATCTTGAAAGTGCAGTTGGCTATAGCTCATTTTCTATGAAATGCTTTCTACGTAATTCTGTTCCTGTATGTTATTTGATGTCCCAGTTCTAGTTCCAGTCAAAAATTGTTTATTTTTCTAAATGCTCATTTTCTATGAAATGCTTTCTACGTAATTCTGTTCCCATATGTTATTTGAGACAATAATAATAGAGTACAGAAAGAGTTCACAGGAAAGTAAACTTAAACGGGCACCACTAACTGCAATGACCTATCTAGCACATTCAATGATATAACCAAAATACAACAAATATAGACCAATACTACTAAGCATTATCAATGCAGGCCAACCAGATCCTCCGCATCCCTATGGATAGAGTACTAGAATAAGAGATGGTTTCTAATTCTCAAGCACAGATGGACGGAAGGGGTGATGATATTTTCAATGACCATTGCATTCCTTTCTTCCCGAATAGTTAATGTTATGGCCCTCGGAAGAAAAGATCAAATAACTGCTGGAGAAGCCCCCAAACTCATGGAGGACCTACCAGATAAGAAATCCAAGAGGGAAGAAGGGAAGACCCAGCATACCCCTAATTGGGAAAGGAAATAACCCAAACCTCAAATGCAAGAGGGTAATGCAAAAACAAACGATCCATCGATCCCTTTACTTAGAGGCACATAAAATAGTGATTCACCATCCTCTGCCTTCTATTTTTCAAATGATCATAGGTGATGATCTTATTAAGTACCGTAGTCCAAAAGAAGAAAGATATCTAGGACGAAGTTTCATGATTCCAAAAATTCCAATGAGGAGATAGAGAACGAGTGCCTAATAAAAAAGATAATGCAAATGGTGTTATTGAAAATCGATCATTGTTGCCCTGGACCAAAGCATAGTATCTCTATATTGGATGCACAAGGGATAGTCACACAAGCATCTTAAGAGATGCAACAAATCGTCCATTTCTCAATTATTCAACCCTTATCTCAACTTAGAGGCTAGACACCATAGTCCACACCTTTTAATTGGCCACTTTGTCAAAACAATTGCGATTGCGGCTGATTTATTGAGGGTAGAAGAAAAATATTCCCTAAATCATCCTCTAGTCAAGAAGAGAAACACAGTAGATTCTCCCTAAACCTAATCTTTGATCCATTCCCCACCCTGTAGCTAATATGACGCATAAACGACAGTGACACCTTTATAATACCCTTCCATATCCCCAACTCGTGTTAGCCCTTAACCTCCTTAGACTCCTAACAAGATTTTACCCCATACATCGGCGCTTTCCTCCAAAGACCGTCCCGCTTTTATCCGAATCTGCATAATCATTTCCCCAACAATGCTTTGTTACCTTCCACCAAAGGTCTCAACTTGAGATCCCCGTGCTTCCTAGGATAACGCTTGTCCCCAAGAGACCAGACACTATTTCTTTTTTCTACCTTTTCATTCCATAAAAAATCGCTTTGCATTCTTTCTAAATTCTAACTGACTCGTAATCAAACATGAGATAGATAGAATGGACATGAAGTACGTTGGCATATTGTGAATGGTGCTTTTGAGAAGAGGCACTTTCCCCCCTTTCAAGAGGAAGAATGATTTCTAACTCGACAATCTACTAGAAAATCTATTTATATCCTCACACTGTCCGAGATTTAAAACTTTCACCCAGAGGCATTCCCAAATAAATTGATTGCAGAATTCTTGTCTAGAACCTAGAAACGCTGCTTATTCTTCTATATTGGACACCTCTTCCCACTCTCACATTAATGCTTTTGCCCAGATTTATACTCAGACTTGACACAATTTCAAAGCATCTAAACAAACACATAAGAACCACAGTGCATCTCATCTAATGCCCACATCCTCTATCTCTTGCAAAAATCCTTCATTATCCAAGCCATCCGATGGCCCATACACCCCAGGGAATATCCACTGCGTTACTATGAAATCACAATAATTATGTATGCTGTACGGGTGTATGGTTATCACGGCTTTCCAGTATCACAATTTTTATTTATTTTAGTACCCAAAAATAAACTCATAACTTTTATTGGCAAAACCTTCTCTTTTCACACAGCTTTCCCCCCCGTCTAAATGAAGCAGTATCATAGCTTTTTTTCGCCCAAGATAGGAGTGCAACTGTGTGTATTGGACTTGGAATTTTTGACATATGGTCTTTAGCTTTCATTCCTTCTTACCTGATAAATTGCTTAATCAGTTAGTTGAAGATGTAAATGGTTTGCCATCAATGGAAATTAATTGAGTTATGCTAGTACAGGCGACAAAGATGTTTCCCTGAATGCAAAGGAGCTTTGGCAACTTTTACTTGAAGTACATTATCCTGATTAGTTGCTTGTATCATGTTAATGTTTTACTTGCACACTTTACCTACGATACGGCTTACAAATCATTTGCCTGCCAAACTTTACATTCATTGATACATGAATCCTGTTAAATATATATGGTGATTTGACTTGGTTTACATATTTTGGTATAAAGAGCAGGCAACTAGCCATGTTATATAGCAATGGCATCTGGGAATACTTATTTTGATGACATGTGGACTAATCTCGAGGCTATGGATCCTCCCCGAAATGAAGAAATGCTGGAAGTTAGTGAACAAGTGAATGATCCTGCTCAAAATGCTCTAAAGCCTAATTTGACCACTGTTAGCAGTGTTCGTGAGCTATTGGAGTGCCCAGTATGCTTAAATGCTATGTACCCTCCTATCCATCAGGTTTGCTTTTATGCCATTCCTAATAATTGACTTTGTTTAGTTGGTCAACATACATGTATACATATATTCCTATGTACGTGGAATCTTTTCTAGTTCCCAAAATTGTTAATTGTCATATTTTTTCTTCATTTCATTGCATCCTTATACAGTTCTATACCTATAAGAATTTGATGATTTTGGATTGTATTCATGCTGTTTGTCAAGTTTTACTACAAGTACTTGATTGAAGGAGATCTTTTGTATAAAATATTACCATGAACTTCATTAAAAATGTATTTACTTAGTAACTTCTACTGTTTGAAAATTTCCTCTTAAGGATTTATATTTCTAGATCGTTCACCAAGTTTCTATTATTATGTGTATTCTAGCTTGGTGAACATGTAGCATCGAATCCAAGTCTTTTCTCTGACATTTGATCCCACCCAATATTATTAAAACCTGACTGGACCAGCTGGTTTAACCAGTAAACTGGGGAACCATAAGGCCGAACAGTTCCTAATCATTCAAAAATTGGCTTACTTTTGTGAAATCGTGATAACCACTAGTTAAATGGGGAACCACCAAAACTGATGTCCTGTTCTAATAACCGGCCGGTTCCAAACCCAACCCGATCCAACCCAAAAAGGTAAAACCCCATTAAAAGGATTGGAATAATTAAGGGATCGTTTGGTTCAGATTATAGGAACCAATTTAATCGCTTATTACTGCTTATGTTGAGATTATAACGGAATAATAGCATTTGGTTTGACCTTTAATAATCAATTATGAAAATAACTAGTGATTCCATAATTTCACTAGTGGGTGATTATGGGGGAGCATAACCACTTGTGCACCTTTAGGATAATTTGGAAATTATTGTAAGCACCAGTAAGGCCTACAAGACCCTTTAAGCTTTAGAGAGAGATTTTCCAAAATATCTTTTTTTTTTCAAAATAGCCAAAATATACTTTTTAAAATGACCATATAACCGCTAATCAATAGTGCTAAACATAATTATTCACGACAATGCTTATTCATGACAATTTACAACAACACTTATTCCGTAATCAATTGTGATTGCAATAATCTGAAGCAAACGAGGCCTAAGGAATAAAATGGATCTTTTCTCTTAACGTTGTTGATGGATAGAGAATACTAAAAGATCTTTGAGAAAAAAGAAATTCTTTCCTGAAAGATTGCCAACTTTGTGAGCTGGTTCAACTTTGTGAGCTACTGAGCTGGTTCATGTAATATGTTTCTTTAAAGTTTTAACTTTTAAATGAATGGGAAGAAGAGACCAATCTGCTCTTCTCTATGCACTGTCAGAGAGAAGAAAGAGAGTAATTTATTTTTGAGGAATGCTGGCCATACTCTCACAATTCAAAAATCTCCATACCCCCCCTTTTGAAAATAAAACAAAATCTTTTATGTCGGGCCACTTGTGGACCCCAGTCCCACACAAAGTCATGTTTTATTATAAAAAAAAGGGGCGAGAGTATGGAAACATGAGCATGCTTAGCATTCCTCTTTATTTGTTACTTGGATAATGGAAGTTTTTTACTGCCCAATAAGGCAATAACTCTACTCAGCTGAATTTTATCCTTTTTTCTCTACTCATTTATTTTCTTCTTGATCAGTATGAGTTCTACACTTCCCTAAAAAGCAATAATTCTACCCACTTTTTCATTTTTCTCTCTATTAATTTATTTTTATTATTACTTTTCAAGTTTTATTTTGGGTGGATAAACATGGCTTTTGGTATGCCCCTATCTAACCTTATAAATAGAAGGGAAATAGAAAATGGAGCCAGGGTCAGCTTCTGGTATGCCCCTATCTAACCTTATAAATAGAAGGGAAATAGAAAATGGAGCCAGGGTCAGCTTAGAAGCTGACCCTGTGATCTAATTTGTCCATGCCCCCTTTTTACCATCCATCAACTGTGGTTAGGATTCACGCACCCCTTAGGGTTAAGCAATCTAATCATGGTTTTTAGAAAAATAAAAAAACAAAATTATTAATTTTAATTTACTTAAGCTTAACCATGGTTAAAGAGGTGTTAAAGGGACATGGGGACATTGCGGTCAGCTTAGAAGAGGACCCTGTGGTCCTCTTCTCAGGACTGTAAATAGAAATAAGGAATTTATTAAAGTCTCAATGGAGAGAGAGAGAGAGAGAGATGTGTAGGGCACGATGGAAAGATGTATAGTAGAGAAAGAGAGTAATTAATTTGTTTTAAAACCACTGCAGTTTTGGTCAGTCAAACCGGCTGGTGAGCTGAACTTTTCACCAGTTCGGGGTTTGGTCCGGTTTTAAAACATTTTTTCCCACCCACAGAACCATAAAAGTTCCATGCACCATCTTGCACAATATGCATTAGCTACCTTTAAGATCGTAATGCTTTGAACCTTAGGTATTTTAATTTTTATAACAAAAAAAGCACAAAATATGATTAGTAAATAACATAACAAAATGTGGTTATCTTCCTAATTACTGATACAGGTCCATTGATTTGGTTCATCTTCCATCAATATCATATGCCAATAATAAAGAAAAAACAGACAGCGATATGTTAATATTTATTAAAGGTTATGTCACTATTCCTCATCAATGATTCATTGTGCTTTTTTGACCTTCCATGCATCTACATGATCTTTTGATCTGTTACGTAAACCTAACTATATAGGAAGTTTAATGTGCAGATTATATGAAGGAAGAATTCAAGATAGGAAAAAGAGGACTTTTGGGAAAAAATTGTGCCTTGATCCTATTTTATATTCTAAGACAATTGAGTTAGTACAAGTCGAATTAGATCATGCGAGGAATCTTTTAAACGAAGTTATAAAGCTCTCATAATGAGGACATACTTGTTTATGTAGATTTCTAACTCTATTGATTTTGAGTTAAAAAAAAATCAACTTACTAAAGATCTGGTACTTAAAATACAAATTACATAGAGATCCTTTATTTTGGTTCTTTGATAAACTTCACTCAATATAGAAACTATTCCTAACAACATTAAACACTTAAAAATACAAATAAGACATTAATAGTAACTCATGATAGTTACTCAATAATAGTGTCAGTTTAGCTTCTTCGAGTGGTATCTGATCGTCTTTTCCTATCGTGGTGCTCAGCATCATAAAATCAGGCATGAGAGTTGGGAAAACCACAGGACTCTTTTTGTTACTATAGTTATGTTGGTGGAGAAGTGACAGAAAAGAATGGGTTCACTTTCAATAAAAAACCATTGAAACCCCAGTCTCCTAGGAAGGAGATAGGAAAATGGGGTAAAGAGGAGAAAAAGAAAATGGGACGAGAGGGAAAGAGAAGAGAAAATGAAATTTCTTTTTCCCCATCCTCTAGAGAGGAATGAGGTATTTTGTTTAGTCTGTCGAAGATTGTTTTCTTAAACTACTTTTATTTATTTTTTAATTCGGTCACAGTCACACAAATATGCTTGTGACAATCCAAAAATTGTTTACATGAATTATCATATAAAATGTACATTTTCAGAACCATAGGAATTTATATGATAAGATTAGGAAGAGAGTTAGAACAGAAAAAGGAACTATAGAAAATTGAGGCCTTCTGTTGTTTGGCATGCAAGAAAATTAGGCTGTGTCTACTCGGACACCTCCTTCCCTTTTGATACTTCAGTATTCATTACAAAAGGAAAGAATTCCCTAATTAAGGGGCACAAAGAGTACATTGTTATACTAATAACATTACTGGGAGAGTAACATACAAGTATAATCATATCAGACCAAAACGAGATGCGGAATGCGAGGGTCCAAATTTTTTCAAGAAACAAGAAGTGAGAAATGATCTATGGGCATCTTACTCTCATTATGTTAGTATGGGAAGCATACTTTAGACTTTGCCTGAGGTATGTGTGGAAATACACGCCTTAGGCTCCAATCCAACTTGCATAGGTTCTACACCTTAGGTTGTAGCCTTGGGTCATCCCAGCACGTCACGTCTCACATACATAGCCCTTTTTAAGCACTAAATGACACATGATTGAAGCGAGCTTTCCTTGGAAGCAAAATGGGAAGCTTGCTTCCTGGGAAGTGAGCAACCCACCTTGTACATACCTTCCCTACGCTATTAGTAGAACATTATTATGATTAATAATAATAAAGAAAAATGAGTCCTGACAACAACATCAGTTGATGTTAATCTGCATAGTTTTGCATTAATACAAAATTATATTCAGTTGCAAATCGTAAAACGATGAGGTGACAGTCATTTGAATTTACAAATCACTTTGCTGCTGCTGGAAAGGGTAGGTACCTACAATTATTAAGCTTACTGGATTTTAGTGGGATGCAATGTTTAATTTAGTATTCAGCTCAGACATTTGTTGAACATTTTCTCATGGATCTTCGTGAATCTTTGTTTTTTGTTTTGTTTTGTTTGTTTTTTTTTCCCTGGAGTTGTTTCTCTAAATTTCCTTTCCTTTTCGTTCTTCTGTTCTTATCAATATTTTATCCGACATCCAAAGTTCTCCCTTAAAACTTAAGACACCACTGTATCTCCTTTAATAATTTAGCTACTGTTTGGAATCGGTGTGCCTCCAGTCACTCATAAAAATTTTTCTGTGGTCCTCAGCAATTCACTATTGTGTACAGTTGTAATTTCAGACCATTCTCCATTTTGTTGTTCGAGTAACTTTACTGAAGGTTCTGAAGCTACCACTCTATATCCTTCTTGTGTATGTCAGTTAATTCCTTTTAATTACATTCTATTCGTCAATTAATTCCTTTTTGCATGTTTATTAAACTAGTGAATGCAATTCGCATATCAATTACCACTATTGGAATGGTTGATGAACAATAACGTTGTATTGGAATTACGGTTTTGTGCTTGTATAAGAGGTCTTTCGCTTAAAACATACGAGTAATTTAACTGATTGGTCTACTTATTCTCTTTTGATTGTAGTGTTCAAATGGCCACACATTGTGTTCTGGTTGCAAGCCTAGGGTGCACAACCGCTGCCCCACTTGCAGGCATGAACTTGGCAATATAAGATGTCTTGCATTGGAGAAGGTTGCAGCATCTCTCGAACTTCCATGTAAATATCAGAGTTTCGGGTGTGTGGGCATATATCCGTATTACAGCAAGCTAAAACATGAATCTCAATGTGTATTCAGACCCTATAACTGTCCTTATGCCGGTTCAGAGTGCACTGTAATGGGCGATATTCCTTATCTTGTGGCCCACCTGAAAGACGACCACAAAGTTGACATGCACAATGGCAGCACATTTAACCATCGCTATGTCAAATCAAATCCACACGAGGTTGAAAATGCGACGTGGATGCTAACGGTATTTCTTACCACTGTGTTAAATCACTTTATTTCCCTCCTCATTTTTAAGCTTTTCGGTTCTGTCTTGTATGACTTTTATTGATAAGTTTGTGATATGAGTTTGGATCCTGTCCAGTTGTGTTTGAACTCGGGAGAGTTCAATAGCACTTACAAAGTCCTTTTAACTCTGGTTAACAAGTTTTAATCCTTAGGGTTAATATTCTTTTCATCTAAAAACCACTGTTATATTATTGAACCCTAACTGTTTATGAATCTTAACCACAGTAAATGGGCATTAAAAGGGACACTTGTTGACCTTTCGGTGCGATTGAAATCTGTGACTTCAATCACGATTGAATATGATCCCAACTCTTGTGATATGGGTATTAACAGATTATTGATATCCTTTTGCAATTTCTAGGTTTTCAGTTGCTTTGGGCAGTACTTCTGTTTGCATTTTGAAGCTTTCCAGCATGGGATAGCTCCTGTCTATATAGCATTCTTGCGGTTTATGGGAGATGACACGGAGGCAAAGAACTACAGTTACAGTCTCGAGGTGGGAGCAAATGCGAGGAAGATGACTTGGCAAGGAGTGCCCAGAAGTATTAGGGACAGCCACAAGAAGGTGCGCGACAGTTTCGATGGTCTCATCATCCAAAGGAACATGGCTCTATTCTTTTCGGGAGGAGATCGAAAGGAATTGAAACTTAGGGTGACTGGGAGGATTTGGAAAGAGCAATGAGGGTTTCCCTTCACTCTATTTTGCCTACATACTAGATCAGTCTCCTTTTTTGGTTCTTGTATGTTTCCTGTTCATGTATTTTTTGGATTGTCAAAGGCAAAGCCTCTTTGCTTGTACATGCATTTAATACATGAGTGGGAAGATAATTAGTCATCTAAATATGGTGACAATGTTGTTCTAAAGGGAAGTTAATTGGAGCATTATATTCCTGCAGCAAGTTCCTTCGGTATATATAAGCATGCGGATTTTCTTGAATGCATGTGCCTCTTCCAATTTTTTGGGATGTCTTTGAAGAGACGATGTCATGTGCTCTCTCCTAAGAAGTTAAAATGGAGATTTTCCTTAAAGTTTCTTTTCCCCATTAGAATCATCTTGGAGATAGGAGCATTGTCAACGACGAGTGATACTTTTAATAACCAATCAGGTTAGTAACTACAGAAAAAAGAAAAAACAGGTGAAAAAGGAAATAAAAGGAGTATTTTGGAAGTTTCAATAAATTGTTTAGAGTTTACTGGTACATGTGATGCTGCTGATGCATTGGGAGTTTTACGATGCTTGACATGAAGAGCAGGTACACTAATAATTTTGTTGACAATTCTGAAAGGATAATGTGGAGGAGCGCAAATCCTAGCTCACACTTGGTTCACACTCTTAACTTTGTTATGTTAGCATTAACCCTTGGGATTAATGTTTACTCTTCTAGGGTTTTAGAAAATGCCAATTTGGCGGGTTAATAAGCATGTGCAGGAGTGGGGGACTGGGCTTGCATACTCATTAGCATGATCCTTCTTAATATGCTTAGAATTTAGAAATCAACAGAAACAACAAAAATGTCCTATAAGTTTATACTCTTCAGCATGATTCTTCTTGATATGCTTAGAGTGTGGAGCAACCTATCCTTGGCTGTAGAAGTGGTTGGTGTAAGGTGGGGAGTCAAGAACTAGAGTCATTTAGAGTGTTGTTAGCCTAATGGCAGTCTACTGGGGTAGTCAAGAGCTGTGTGAGCAATTCACTAAGAACCTAGCCTTTCCAGGTGCAAACACTGTGTTGATGATTGAAAGATGCATTGACATGTGGAAGATGTTTCCTAGTCGGATCAGAATTTGAACTAGTCAGAAGCCACATGGATAAAAGATTATGATGATATGGAAGGTTCAGATATCTTAGAGAATGCCATGTCTGAGAATAAGATCCGGACTCATAGCATGCTGGTTAAACTCATTGTGCCTTCGTGATTGAAGTATTTGAATATGCAAAAGATGATATGATCAAAGGAACAAATTTTGATCAATTGATAAACTTTCAAAATTTGATAGAAAGCTCGAAGGCGGCCAACTCCGTCAGGACCAAATTCGTCCTTGGTAAAACTTCAGTAGAATCAGATTACTGAATGTTTTCTAACGCCATTACGATATTCTATTATTCAAGGCAGGTCTTGAATCAATGGCATTGCGAGCTTATGCTGATCAAAAGCTTGAAGGAGTCATACTCCGTTAAGACGAAAAAGGTAGTTACCGGTTCAGCCTCGTCTTTATAGGGATTCGGTGGATTTAGATCACTATGTACCCTATTGCCTTGTCAGGGGGTAAAGGCACTGATTACCTTCCTCGTGGGAATGGGCGTGTGTGTTCCCCCCATCTCCTATTCCAACAAAGTATGGATTACTTCTTGGGCTGATAGTCAGGAGGAAATTCTGAGGTATATCTTGCCCCATTTTTCTGTGGGCTATTGAATTGAAAATGAGGCCTCCATAGTCCCATTCTCTTGTACTAGATGACTGAGGCCTGATTGTGGATATCGTATCCGCCTTGAGAATAGTGTCCTCGTCCAACACATGATTTCTCTAGACAAGGTTTCCCAAAGGCGTATGACCCACCTTTGGTGTACGATGATTTATATATATATATATGTATTTGGGAGAAGGATTATGAGATGTGGTTTGGAGGGCTAGGAGGGAATTTGTTAAAGTAGATAAATTCTTTTGGAAGAAGTTTACTCCTTTAACCTCTGAAGAATGTATCCAAAGGTTGTTTAGGTCACAACAACCCAAAAGATTAAGCTATAACTGACAGTTAATTACAGTGGTTTGATGAGCTGACAGCTCTTTCCTAATAGAACACGTGTTATTTAACAGAATAGCTCCACTTAGCGGATTTTGTTTACATTTTAACATAACAGAAATGCTTGGCTTAGATCCAAAAATTGCAGATCATTATCTCACAATTCGAGAAGATGTCAAGCCAATCGTGCAGACATAAAAACGAGCTCGTTCAGAACTGGTCACTCAAATTGAAGTCGAGGTAGTTAAACTCCTCAAAGCCGGGTTCATAAGAGAGGTTTAATGGCCTACTTAGCTTGCCAACGTTGTTCCCGTAAAGAAGAACAACAGACAGATCTGAGTTTGTATAGACTTCCAGGATTTGAATGAAGCCTGTCCCAAGGATGACTTCCCTTTGCCCATCACAGAAATGATGGTCACGTCACAACCGGCTTTGAAGCCCTGTCTATCATAGATGGATATTCCGGCTACTACCAAATCAAGATGGCCTCGGAAGATGAATAACTTACAGCCTTCCGCACCCGTAAGGAAGTGTTCTGCTACAAAGTCAAGCCCTTCGGCCTCAAAAATGCTGGAGCAACATACCAAAGGGCCATGACCATCATATTTGAAGATATTCTCTATGACAAAGTCCAATGCTATGTCCATGACTTAGTTGTCAAACAAGGTAACGAAGCAATCATATGGATGATCTTCAGAAAATCTTCAATAGATTGCGGCAGCATTAGCTCAAAATGAACCCGCTCAAATACGCGTTCGGAGTTGCATTTGGGAAATTCCTAGGCTTTGTGGTACGCTATAGAGGAATCAAGATTGACCCTACTAAGATAAAGGCCATTCGCGAAATACCCCTTCCAAGAAATTTACACGAGTTGAAAGGAATTCAGGGTCGACTCGCTTTTATCCGGAGATTCATCTTCAATTTGGCTGGAAGATGTTAACTGTTTTCCCGACTGATGAAGAAGGAAATACCATTCCAGTGGGATTAGGCTTGTCAAGATGCCCTCAATAGCATCAAATCCTATCTCACCAATCCACCAGTCCTCATGGGTCCTATTAGAGGAAAGCCACTTACCCTCTATATAGCAGCGCTCGAAGGATCTCTCGGAGCTCTCCTTGCTCAACATAACGATCAAGGAAAGGAAAACGTCCTAACTATCTAAGTAGGAATTTGGTTGGAGCAGAATGTAGATATACGTCGATAGAGAAAGTATGTCTGGCCGTCATCTTTGCTTTGAAAAAATTAAGACATTATATGCTCGAGCATTCAGAGAAACTGATATCCAGAGCCGATCCTCTCAAATACATAATGTCTCGCCCCATTCTCTCGGGCAGAATGACAAAATGAGCAGTACTCTTGTCTGAATTCGAAATCGAATTTGTGCCCCAAAAGGCAATAAAAGGGCGAGCCCTTGCTGACTTCCTTGTAGCACATCCGGTTCCCACAGACTCGCTTTTGGTCACCGACCTCCATGATGAAGAAGTTATGTAGGTACGGGTCAAACCAGGCTGGAAGATGTACTTTGATGGAGCTTCAAGAAGCCCTGATAGAATCAAACGCATTAACCTGAAGGAAAACAAGTCAGGTGTTGGTATTGTCTTTATCACACCAGACAACACAATACTACCCTATTCCTTTGCACTAACAGAAAGATGTTCAAATAATGAAGCTGAATATGAAGCCCTGATAGCAGGTTTTGAATTGACTCTCGAGATCCCGGTGGATGAATTAACCATCTATGGGGATTCAGAACTCGTCATCAAACAAGTCTGAGGTGAATATACCGTGCGAAGAGTCAGCCTCCTTCCCTTTCAGAAGAGAGTGGACCAGCTACTTGTTCAAATTCCAAGAAGTAGCCTCTTCCATGTCCGTAGTGGACTTAACAATCAAACCGATACTTTGGCCGGTCTTACAGCATCTCTAACTCTACCAATAGACAGGGTGCTGACTATCGCAGTAGGGGAAAGAAGAACTCTCAAGCCCCTTCCAGCGATAAATCTTCCGGAAACAGTTTGTTCTGTAATAATCAAAGAAAAAGATGAAGACTGGCGACAACACTTCATCGATTATCTCCAACATGGTTGATTACCTGGATACCGTGCCAAACGCACTGAAGTCCGTCGACGGGTCACAAAGTTCGTGATGTTGGAAGAAACTCTATATAAAAGGTCCCTGTATGGTATCTTAATGAGGTGCCTCTCAGGAAATGAAATAGATCAGGCCATGGAAGAAACTCATGCCGGGATCTACGGTGCCCACCAAGCTGGGCTCAAGGTACAAATGCAGCTGAAAAGATTAGGTTACTATTGGCCTACGATGATCATTGATTGTCTCAACTATGCAAGAAAATGCAAAGTTTGTCAGCTCCATACTGATTTCATACATCAGACTCCTGAGTCTCCACATAACAACATGTTCATGGCCATTTGTGGTATGAGAAATGGATGTCATAGGACCATTCACCCCACCATCATCTGCTGGGCATCAATACATCCTAGCCGCGATAGATTACTTCTCAAAATGGGCCGAAGTTGTCGCTCGCAAAGAGGTCAAACACCACTCAGTGGCAAACTTCATCCGGACCAACATCATGTATCGGTTCGGGATTCCTGAAAAAGCATTATCACTGATAATGGACAATTTTTTCGAAGCACTCCTATACACAAGTTGTATGCCAAATTTGGTATCAGAGAGAACCATTCCACCCGGTACAATGCAGCCGCGAATGATCTCGCCGAAGCCATTAACAAGACTTTGTGCAAAATCCTCAAGAAAATTGTGGACAAAAGCAAACGGGACTGGCACGAACGCCTACCCGAAGCCCTCTGGGCATACAGAATTACTCACTGGACTCCGACATAGGCTACGCCATATTCTCTGGTCTTTGACGGTGAAGCAGTTCTCCCCTAGAAATTCAAATTCCTTCCCTATGGGTGGCAATTCAGCAGTTTATCACAAAACAAGACTCAGCTAAGGTTCGTCTTGTAGAGCTCGAAACTCTTGATGAACGTCATTTCCAAGCCCAACAGAGTTTAGAGATGTACAGACAAAGGCTTACTAATGCATTCAACAAAAGAATAAGACTAAGGTCTTTCAAAATAGGAGATTTGGTCTTAATGGTCGGAACTCCAATCATTGTCACTCGTCGAACCAAGGGAAAGCTCAAACCAAAGTGGGAAGGACCCTACGCCATCGAGAAGATATATTCCAACGGAGCGTACCTGTTGACTTCAATGGATGGAGAGTGAATTATCCCTCCAACCAATGCAAGATTCCTGAAGCGATATTACTCCTAGGAATCAAAAATTCTTCCTAGATCAAAACTTTAAAAGACGGTTTAGACAAAATTTAGAGCACAAAATGACTCGCTAAGTTGAAAATCCTAAGGGGCAGCTTAGGTAAAAATTAGAGTCAAAATCATGCTCGCTAAGTCGAAAACCCTAAGGGGTGGCTTAGGCAAAAATTACAGCGACAATGACTCATTAAGTTGAAAACCCTAAGGGGCAGCTTAGACAAAAAAATTGAGTCAAGATAAATGGCCTGCTAGACCAAACTTTAAGAAGAAGGTCTAGGCAAAAATTAAGGTAACAAATAGCTTGCTAGACTAACACTCCAAGAGTCAGTCTAGGAAAAAATTAGAGCGATTTGATAGGCTTCTGAATAAGAGCTAAAAATGTTCACGACGCTTCAAAAGTCTCCAGAATACAAGACCGAAGTCCAAAACCCTTCTAGGTATGAACAGAAACTGCCTATTCGCTATCAAAATGCGAATCAAAGCTTCAAAAGCCTTCCAAATATAAGGCCAAAGTCAAACCTTCCTAGGTATGAACGGAAACTGCCTATTCGCTATCAAAATACGAAACAAAGTTTCAAAAGCCCCTCAAATATAAGGCCGAAGTCAAAACTCTCCTAAGTATGAATGGAAGCTGCCTATTCGCTCTCAAAATATGAACTAAAGCTTCAAAAGCCCCGAATACAAGGCCGAAGTCAAAACCTTCCTAGGTATGAATGGAAACTACCTATTCACTCTCAAAATGCGAATCTAAATGCCCCTTCTGAACTACGTTTGACTTGATTCTATCATAGGTACGTAGGCAGCCTGAGAAAATCAACTTGGGTTCAGTCAGTTCTTCTAAAAGAACACTGTTCCCCTGAGTTACAAAATCATCGTTATTGTCCCTCGATAGGGATAAAACGAAGAAAACTGTTACCTGGTACACCAAGAAGAAACCAAAATTCCAAGGAAGGAGTTCTTACCATCAAGGGAACATGCTTAAATGAAGCATATTTGCTGATTACAATGGACGGACAACAGAGTATCTCTCCTGACCAATGTAAGATTTTCAAAGCCTGCTAGACCAAAATCTCAAAAGATGGTCTAGGCAAAAATTAGGACACCAAAATACCCGCTAAGTTGAAAATCCAAAAGGACGGCTTAGGCAAAAGTTAGGGTAATTTGGCTCGCTAAGTTGAAAATCCAAAAGGACGGCTTAGGCAAAGGTTAGGGTAATATGGCTCGCTAAGTTAAAAATCCTAAAGGACGTCTTAGACAAAAAATTGAGTCAAAACAAAATATCCGCTAGAGTAACACTCCAAGAGTCAGTCTAGGCAAAAATTAGGGTAGTAAAAATCTCGCTAAACTAACACTCCAAGAGTCAGTTTAAGAAAAAATTAGAGCAATTTGACAAGCTCATGAATACGAGCTAAAAAGATTCATTTTTTTTCAAAGGCTTGCCCATAAATTACAAGTCTAAACCTTCTTAGGTACGAACATAAACTACCTACTTGTTCTCAAATTACCAGTCTAAACCTTCCTAGGTACGAACGAAAACTACCTACTTTTTCTCGAATTACAAGTCCAAACCTTTCTAGATATAAACATAAACTATCTACTCATAAATTACAAGTCCAAAATCACCCCTATTTTGAACTACATATGCGGCCAGAACATAGGTTCAACTAGTTCTTCCCAAATAACATCAATCTTTCGGGGTACAGAAATGGGTTGTTCACAAAAAGAGGGTGACAAAGAAGAGAAAGCGTGAAAATAACACATGATGCACAAAATAAATTGCAAAATAAAAGAGTTTATTGATTTGCATAATGGATTACAACATTATGAGAGATAGTATTAGTTGGAAGAGCTGATGTCACAGGAAATGATAATTTCTCTACCTGGGTAAATTGCTTGGCATAGGCATTCATGGCTTCATTTCTCATCTCTTCCAATCGAGCTCCTGTGGTGATAGTCTCTTCAAGAACTTGTCGGCCTTCGGTTGCCATTAAATCCCCTACCAATAAATCAAATGAAGAAATTTGTAATGTAGCACCCTGGAATTTTGTGTATGTCTTGTAATGCGTGTCAAGGCATGGAGCTTCATAAATTCTATTTTCATGAAATGAGAAATTGGAAACCTTTGGGAATTTAGCAAGGATGTTATAAAATAATTAACAATGTACTATAGCCTTAGAAAAGTCCTAGGAATGTTTAGAAGATGTTAGAATAGAAGGAGAATAAGTCCAAGTAGTAGGAATGGGTGAAAATTGGACTTAGTGTCAAAACCTGTAGAATACCGATCGCTCGGTCCATATTAGTGATCGATCGGTTCACAACCGATCGATCGGTATCTATCGACTGGTTAATTTTTTTGTATGGGAAAAAATTCCAGAGAGGGTGTTTTCGACCGATCGACCGGCTGAAAACACCGATCGCTCGGTAGGCCACCGATCGATCGGTCATAAGCACCAATCGCTCGGTCTCTTGCGTTTTTGTAGATTTCATTAAGGGTAAATGGGTCTTTGACCACCCCATTTTCTATAAAAGCCCCAATTCGTGGGTTTGGGGTTTCATAAACCCTTAAGCACATGTTTTGGGAGATTTTAGAGAGGGAAGAGAGGGAAGAAGCTAGGGTTTGAAGCAAGAGTTGTTGGAGGGCCATTGGAGCTTGGATCCCTTCTTTCAAGCTAAGATCCTTCTTTATTAAAGCTTGGATCCCAATCCTCTCAAGATCTTCTTCAAGTCTTCAAGGTTAGTACACTCTCATAGTTAACCTAGTATTATCCTATATTTTTGAGTTCATTTATAAATTTAATCATGTAACCTAAAAGGATAAGATAAATGGAAAGAAATGAATGTATGGTGAATGTATGGGGTTAAGGCAAATGAATGCCAAGTAGGATGTGATGATGTTGCGTGATGGAAAGGATGGATGGGCATTGTACCAATAACAAATACACCTATGATGTTTGATGAAATGTGAATGTGAATCATGTGTGAAATGACCTAAGAAAATGTTGCACACTACGTGTTTGACGAAATGTATAAATGAGGACTAAGTTAAGAAAATGAGAATATGATTTGGGGAATTTTCTCATTAGGTAAATAGTAAGTGAAATGCTATATATATATATATATATATGTTTTTCCTTCAATAATTCATGTCTATGGAATTGTAGAAATGCTATATGATGTTGACTATGCTCACGATCACGATAGCACATATTGTCACGTTTAAGCACGCATACTTGCATGAACCGACGTTTTCTCATAAGCATGTATTTCAAAAAGCATAAGGAAGGTTTCCAAAGAAATTCATAAGAATAAGCTCACAGGAATAAACTCACAAGAACTTGTAAAATAGTGGGACGGCCTGGGGAGCGCCACTAACCATCTAATATTCCCATTCTACTTTGGATGGGTGTTTAGTGGGATGGTACGGAGGGCGCCACTAGTAAAGAACTCGTAAGAACTTGTAAGAATTCGTAGGCTAGTGGGACGGCCAGGGGAGCACTACTAACCGTCTGATATTCCCAAGCTACTTTGGGTGGGTGTTTAGTGGGATGGTACGAAGGGCGCCACTAGGAGAGAACTTGTAAGAAATTCATATGCTCACAAGAAGATTATAAGAACTGGGATCTCGCAAGAAATGTTATAAGAACTCAAAACTCATAAGAAATTATAAGCATGCATAAGAGGGTTGTTTTCCATGAAAAGAATAAGTTTGATGAACGGTTTCCATGACAGGTATAAGTAAGCATTTTATGAATTGTATTCTTGTACGCATGGGTATGTGGTATTTTGATGGTTTTAGCTATTAGTTTGTACTCGCTGAGTATTCCATGCTCAGCCGCACATGTTATGTCGGTAGGTGCACAGGTTCCTTTTGACATCTGCAACCCAGAGCCATGGGTTGAAGAAGAATATGAAGAAGAAAGGGATACACCTATCCCGTTGCAGCCGCAGGAGGAGAGAGACTTAGATGTGTGGCCAAATCTAGACCATTGTGGAACGGAGTGACACCGAGAGGTCATTTTGTATTTTGATAGGTGGGCATGTCCACCTTTATTTTGGTTATGTATGTACAAAATTGGAATACAGTTGATATGTATATAAAGAAATTTTGGATTACGCTTTCGCACCTTGATATACGCTTCCGCATCACTTTACGATTGTATTATGTCTTGCCTTGGATGTTATTATAGGATGGTTTGGGATCGGATATGGCACATCACGAGCCAAAGTACCTCTGACTATAAGGGGGTATTTTGGGTCGCGACAGATGGGGTATCAAAGCTTAGGCATTAGAGTCCTTAGGATCACTTAGTACTTGATACCATGATTTGAACATGAGAATTTAATAAATAAGTCGTATTCCAAGTATAGACTAGTCATTTAGTCTTAGTCCATAACCAGTTGAGTTCCAACCGAACTTAGTACCCTATGCTAGAAACACAAAATTGGATGCTTATCAATTGTTATAAATATTTTGGTATATTGTTATTTGCTTGACGTATGTCGAATGATTGGGAAAGTGTTATTGAATATGTATCCAAGTTAGACTCATGTTGTACTATCATCCTCAGGATCTAATCATGAGGCGCGGTGCTTGGGGTCGCGGATACAATACAAGGGGTAGTGGAAGTGATGCCCCCTTGGGTGATGATCAACCTGACGTATCTCAGTTGCTCAATACTATGGTGGAGACTATTACCATGCTATCAGCCCGACAGCCTGCTGCTACTTCTGCATTGGCACATCCACCTTCTCCACACCACACTTCGGGACTTGAGGTTTTTTGAAGGCTTCATCCACCTACCTTGACTACAGACCCCATGGTTGCAGAGGTGTGGATTATACAACTAGACAAGATATTTTGTGCTCTTCGTTGCACTGATGAGAAAAAGGTGGACTAGGCTACCTTCATGATGGAAGGAGAAGCTGACCATTGGTGGAGAGCAGCGTTGAGACAAAGAGATACGGCTAGGGCAGGAGAGCCGTGGACTTGGAGTGAATTTCTGGATGCCTTCTATGGGAAATACTTCCCCAAGATTGTTAAGTAACAAAAGGAAATGGAGTTCATGACCTTAATACAAGGGGACATGAGTGTGGCCGAGTATGAGGCCAAGTTTGTGGAGTTATCCCGATTCGCACCACACTTAACCTCGACAGAGGAGATGCGAGTCCGGAAGTTTGAGAATGGGTTGAAACCCTTCATCAAAGATCGAGTCTCCATTCTTCAAGTGGAGTCTTGGAGAGAGATTGTGGGGAAGGCAAGGATTGCTGAGAAGAACTCGGAGGAGTTTCTTAGGAGAAGGGAGAGTGGCTTCGGGAGAGTCATGTAGAAGGGTCAGTCCAGTGGCACGATCCTACCAGAGAAAAGGACCAGGATTTCTCCCTATCCAGCTCCTAGGCCTACAGAGACACAGAGGCCTCCTTTTGCACCACCAGTGCCTCGTCCTACTACTTCATAGGTACCTCGCCCTTCTTTTTCTCAGGGCACTAGATATGTGTCACCTTCATCCTCTACATCTTTTGAGGAGTGAAACTACTGTGGTCGGAGACACCTGACTAGAGGGTGTCGGAAGGCATTGGGCGGGTGTTTCCATTGTGGTGAGCAAGGCCATATGATTAGAGATTGCCCTCGTCGACAGTCACAGGTTCAGCCTCAGGGGAGCAGGCCCCCATTTCGACAGACTACTCTGCAAGGATCCTCACAGGCTTTTGCATCTAGACCTGCACAGACCACATAAACCACACAACAGGCTCGCAGGGCCAACCAGGGTCGGGTCTTCGCCTTGACGGAAAGGGACGCACAGGCATCTGACGATGTTGTGCAAGGTACACGAGAATTCTAAATTATTCAAGTATGAATTGATGAGTATTATATCTTGTGTCATGTTGCATATGTGTATATTATATTACTTAAACTCTATGTATATGTTTTTGCCTGAAATCTATTGACGTAGCTAATTACAATGCACAGGCTTATTGCTAGTAAATGAGTGTCTAGCTCGTGTGTTGATTGACACGGGATCGACACATTCCTTTGTGTCACCTAGTTTCGTCAGAGGTTTCGCGTCTAAGCCGAGTCGCCTATGTCACGAGTTAACCATTTCGACTTCGCTTGGCAAGTCAGTGGACATAGATCGAGGATACCGGAACTATATAGTTCAAGTCGGGCAGTATGAGTTGCCAATAGATCTAATCATCCTAGAGTTCTAGGACTTGGACTTCGATGTCATCCTTGGGATGGATTGGCTAGCTGCACACTACGGGCATGTGGCTTGTTTTGAGAAGATGGTGAGGTTTAAGCTAGAGGGCATCAAGCTATTTCATTTTCGTGGACTTAGAAGGAGAGATATAGCCTGTCTAGCGGCTCTAAGTCTTGCAGATCCGGAGGCATGAGACTCCTCAGCCCTCCCGATTGTGAGTATTTGGACGTATTCCCCGAGGACCTTCCGGGGTTGGCTCCAGATAGGGAGATAGAGTTCGCAATAGAGCTTGCTCCAGGAACAACTCTAATCTCTAAGTCCCTTACAGAATGGCCCCAATTGAACTAAAAGAATTGAAGGAGCAGATTGAAGAGTTGCAACAGCTTGGTTTCATTCGACCAAGTATGTCACCGTGGGGAGCGCCGGTACTCTTTGTGAAGAAGGATGGGTCGATGAGGATGTGCATCGACTATAGACAGTTGAACAAAGTCACGATCAAGAATCGTTATCCATTGCCACAGATAGATGATTTTTTTGATCAATTGAAGGGAGCAAAGTTCTTCTCCAAGATTGATCTGCGATCAGGGTACCATCAGTTGAAGATTAAGGCCGAAGATATGCCAAAGACTACCTTTAGGACTCGGTTCGGGCACTACGAGTTCCTAGTTATGCCTTTTGGTCTAACGAATGCACCGACGGTGTTCATGGATTTGATGAACCGGGTGTTCAAGTCTTGTCTCGACAGATGTGTCATCGTCTTTGTTGATGATATCTTAGTGTATTCGCCAACACGGGAGGACCATGATCGAGACCTTCGCCTTACACTCTAGACTCTTCAAGAGCATAGACTTTATGCAAAGTTGAGTAAGTGCGAATTTTGGTTGGAGAAAGTGGCATTCCTTAGCCATGTGGTATCTGCCGAGGGTATCTCAGTAGACCCAGTAAAGATAGAAGCAGTGCTGAAATGGAGAGACCCATGAGTGTTACCGAGATACGTAGTTTCCTCGGTTTGGCAGGATATTGTAGGAGATTCGTGGAGGGATTCTCCAGTATAGCTGCACCGCTCACGTATTTGATGAGGAAGAATGCCAAGTTCGCTTGGAGTGACAAGTGTGAAGCAAGCTTTATAGAGTTGAAGAAGAGGCTTACTATGGCCCCCGTTCTCACAGTGCCATCTAGGAGTGAAGGTTTTGTGGTCTACAGTGATGCCTCAAACATTGGGCTAGGATGTGTTCTTATGCAGTGCGGGAATGTCATTGCCTACGCTTCCCGGTAGTTGAAAGATCATGAAAAGAACTATCCTACTCATGATTTGGAGTTGGCCGCGGTGGAATTCGCGTTAAAGATTTGGCGGCATTACCTTTATGGGGAAGAGTTTGATATTTTCACGGATCACAAAAGCTTAAAATATATGTTTTCCCAAAATGAGTTGAATATGTGACAGCGCCGATGGATGAAATTCTTGAAGGACTATGAGTGTTCTATCCAATACCATCGGGGTAAGGCTAATGTGGTGGCAGATGCTTTCAGCAGAAAGCTTACTGGACTCTTAGCCCACATGATGGTCCATGAGTGGAAGATGTTAGAGGTCATAGCAAACCTCGATACCAGCTTCAGGATTCCTACCTTTGGGCCAGTCACGGCTAACCTCTCACTCAGGCCTTATATTCTAACTCGGATCCGAGAGTTGCAGGATTCAGATGCGGAGCTACTTGCTTATAGAGATAAGGCGATTAGCAAGGGGAGTGATGAGTTCTCAGTGAATAGTAATGGAGCAATCACATTTAAAGGGAGGTTATGCGTTCCTGCGGATGCAGAATTGAAGAGCGAGATTCTAGATGAAGCTCACATGTCCAAATACACAGTTCATCCTGGTGGTGCTAAGATGTACCAAAATCTGAAGAAGCATTATTGGTGGCAGAACATGAAGAGGGAAGTCGCCGAGTATGTATCAAGATGCTTGGCATGCCAACAGGTGAAGGCCGAGCATTTGAGGCCGGCAGGTCTTTTGCAATCGCTTCCTATTCCCGAGTGGAAATGAGAGAACATCTCCATGGACGTCATTGTTGGATTGCCAAAGACGGCAAAGAAATCTGATGCAATTTGGGTAGTGGTGGATCGGTTGACAAAGTCCGCCAACTTCTTACCGTATCAGACCACGTTCAACTCAAACCAAATAGTGGCATTGTACATCAAGGAAGTGGTTCGGTTGCATGGAGTGCCGGTAACTATTATTTCCGACAGGGATCTAAGATTCACTTCTAGGTTCTGGAAGAGTTTTCAGAGTGCTATGGGTTCCCGTTTGGACTTTAGCACCGCCTTTCATCCTCAAACAGATGGGCAGACCAAGATGGTGAATCAGATTATAGAAGACATGCTCCGAGCCTGCATGTTGGACTTCAAAGGTAGTTGGGAGGATCATTTACCATTGGTGGAGTTTGCTTACAATAATAGTTATCAGGCGAGCATTCAAATGACACCTTTCGAAGCCTTTATGGTGGTAGTTGTAGATCTCCCTGTATTGGGATGAAGTTAGAGAGAGAAAGATATTGGTCCCGGAATTGATTGAACAAACAGTAAATAAGGTCAAAATCATCAGGGAGAGATTGAAGATGGCTCAGGACAGGTAGAAAAGCTATGTCGACAACCGTAGACGAGATCTTGAGTTCCGAGTTGGTGATATGGTATTTGTGAAGGTTTCACCGACAAAGGGTGTTATGGGGTTTGGCAAAAGAGGGAAGCTTAGTCCGAGGTATGTGGGTTCATTTGAGATTATCACCAGAGTTGGTGAAGTTTCTTATCGAGTCGCTCTACCCATTCACATAGCGGCGGTTCATGACGTCTTCCATGTGTCCATACTTCGGAAATATATTCAGGATCCTTCACATGTGATCGACCTAGACTCATTGGAAGTCCGGGAGGATCTTACCTTAGTGGAAGATCCGGTTCATATTTTGGACCGTAGAGACCAAGTTTTGCGCAACAAAGTCATTCCCTTGGTCCTTGTTCAATGGCAACATCACGCCAGAGAAAAAGCTACATGAGAGAGCGAAGTGGAAGTAAAAGAAAAGTACCCTCATTTGTTTGCGTAAATTTTGGTATTATGTATTGACTTCTTGTATCCATGTGTATCGTCCGAATTTCGGGGATGAAATTTCTATAAGGGGGGAGGATGTAGCACCCCGGAATTTTGTGTATGTCTTGTAATGCGTGTCAAGGCATAGAGCCTCGTAAATTCCATTTTCATGAAATGAGAAATTGGAAACCTTTGGGAATTTAGCAAGGATGTTATAAAATAATTAACAATGTACTATAGCCTTAGAAAAGTCCTAGGAATGTTTAGAAGATGTTAGAATAGAAGGAGAATAAGTCCAAGTAGTAGGAATGGGTGAAAATTGGACTTAGTGTCAAAACCTGTAGAATAACGATCGCTCGGTCCATATTAGTGATCGATCGGTTCACAACCGATCGATCGGTATCTATCGACTGGTTAATTTTTTTGTATCGGAAAAAATTCCAGGGAGGGTGTTTTCGACCGATTGACCGGTCGAAAACACCGATCGCTCGGTAGGCCACTAATCGATTGGTCATAAGCACCGATCGCTCGGTCTCTCGCGTTTTTGTAGATTTCATTAATGGTAAATGGGTCTTTGACCACCCCATTTTCTATAAAAGCCTCAATTCGTGTGTTTGGGGTTTCATAAACCCTTAACCACATATTTTGGGAGATTTTAGAGAGGGAAGAGAGGGAAGAAGCTAGGGTCTGAAGCAAGAGTTGTTGGAGGGCCATTGGAGCTTGGATCCCTTCTTTCAAGCCAAGAACCTTCTTCATTAAAGCTTGGATCCTAATCCTCTCAAGATCTTCTTTAAGTCTTCAAGGTTAGTACACTCTCATAGTTAACCAAGTATTACCCTATATTTTTGAGTTCATTTTATGAAGTTAATCATGTAACCTAAAATGATAAGATAAATGGGAAAGAAATGAATGTATGGTGAATGTATGGGGTTAAGGCGAATGGATGCCAAGTAAGATGTGATGACGTTGTGTGATGGAAAGGATGGATGAGCATTGTACCAATAAAAATTACACCTATGATGTTTGATGAAATGTGAATGTGAAATCATGTGTGAAAAGACCTACGAAAATGTTGCACACTACGTGTTTGATGAAATGTATAAATGAGGACTAAGTTAAGAAAATGAGTATATGATTTAGGGAATTTTCTCATTGGGTAAATAGTAAGTGAAATGCTATATATATATATATATATATGTTTTTCCTTCAATAATTCATGTCTATGGAATTGTAGAAATGCTATATGATGTTGACTATGCTCACGATCACGATAGCACATATTGTCACGTTCAAGCACTCATACTTGCATGAACCGACGTTTTCTCATAAGCATGTATTTCAAAAAGCATAAGGAAAGTTTCCAAAGAAATTCATAAGAATAAGTTCACAAGAATAAACTCACAAGAACTTGTAAAATAGTGGGACGGCCCGGGGAGCGCCACTAACCATCTGATATCCCCAAGCTACTTTGGGTGAGTGTTTAGTGGGATGGTATGAAGGGCGCCACTAGTAAAGAACTCGTAAGAACTTGTAAGAACTTGTAGGCTAGTGGGACGGCCCGGTGAGCGCCACTAACCATCTGATAATCCCAAGCTACTTTGGGTGGGTGTTTAGTGGGATGGTACGAAGGGTGCCACTAGGAGAGAACGTATAAGAAAGTCATATGCTCACAAGAAGATTATAAGAACTGGGATCTCGCAAGAAATTTTATAAGAACTCAAAACTCATAAGAACTTATAAGCATGCATAAGAGGGTTGTTTTCCATGAAAAGAATAAGTTTGATGAACGGTTTCCATGACGGGTATAAGCAAGCATTTTATGAATTGTATTCTTGTATGCATGGGTATGTGGTATTATGATGGTTATAGTATTATTAGCTATTAGTTTGTACTCGCTGAGTATTCCACGCTCAGCCGCACATGTTATGTCGGTAGGTGCACGGGTTCCTTTTGACATCTACAACCTAGAGCCATGGGTTGAAGAGGAATATGAAGAAGAAAGGGATCCACCTATCCCGTTGCAGCCACAGGAGGAGAGAGACTTAGATGTGTGGCCATATCTAGACCATTGTGGAGTGGAGTGACACCAAGAGGTCATTTTGTATTTTGATAGGTGGGCATGTCCACCTTTATTTTGGTTATGTATGTACAAACTTGGAATACAGTTGATATGTATATAAAGAAATTTTGGATTACGCTTCCGCACCTTGATATATGCTTCCGCATTACTTTACGATTGTACTATGTCATGCCTTGGATGTTATTACAGGATGGTTTGGATTAGATACGGCACATCACGAGCCAAAGTACCTCTAACTATAAGGGGGTATTTTGGGTCACGATATGTAATGCCATCTCGATAGTCTCCCGCATCCTTCTAGCTTCAGAGACGCGAGCCAAAGCAATGTCTAGCTCCCTCCAGATTCTATTCCCCTTAGACTCAACAGCATATTCAGCTTCCTTAGCTTTGAATAATTGAGCACGGTAGCTCTCAACAACTTCAGAAACTTCTCTTATCATGCTAGACGTCTGGCTAATTGTAACGCCCCAAAATCCCACCTAGGATAAATGAGACTTTGGCGATGTGACTTATACTTCAAACCATTCTATAAAGAGTATACAAGGCATGACAAATAGTGAACCTGAAAATTTCTTATAACATCTATTGTATTCCAAGTACAAGAGTCAACTATAACTAAAATACAAAATTTCATATTTACATATAATGATAACTCAGGCTACCTAACCTAAGTTTAACAAAAACCCCAACATGAGATCCCCAAAAAAAAATCCCAAAATACATGTCACTCTCTCTCTCTCAAAACTCACCATAAGCCACATGTCGAGGCCCCTATCATCTGCATGTTGATCCCCAGCAAGCTCCTGCTGGACTCTTGGTGTTATAGCATGATCATCTCTCCTGGAACCTACCAAAATAACAGTTCGGATGAGTATTGAATACTCAGCGTATACAAACTACTAACTAAACGTGTTACAATACATTAATATGCCATACATGATACAGTTCATCATAACATATGCATAATCAGCGCGGCAGTTAAAACAAGATAACATTTGCATAATCTTAAGATCATACTTTAAATCATACATTAAGTTCATGCTTTAACAATACGCATTTCTTATATCTTATGAGCCTTGTGAGTTCCTTATGCATCTTATGAGATTCTTAGCTTATGAGATCATTATTATCACTTATTTGTACTTATTTTGAGACAGATGCTAATACCCGTACCTGGTCATAGTAAACTAGCATCTTCTCTTGCTTTCTTGTTAACTTGCTTGTGAGTTTCTTGTGAACTTGCTTTCA
>CM026563.1:27010341-27123195 GCA_015143295.1 Tetracentron sinense | reverse complement strand
GTTCCTCAACCCTCTAAACACCTTACCTTTACCATTATGACTAAGCCATTTATTTTGGGTAAAGTGACAGCATGTGATGTAGCCACCGGTTTTGTTCATCCTTAATGAATATCCCTTCATAGTAATTGGCCGTTTTCCTAGTTTTCGTAGTCTAATAATAAATAAGGAGAACGTAAATTCCTGAAACGTCAGAATGTTCGTTTTTCGAAAGACGGATCCAACGCAAGTTGCATCTTCGCAATCCGACGAGCGGTAAAAAGATATGGTCAAACAGTCCGACATCACGAGCACCGATCGCTCGTACCCCCCCCTTACCTGCGTCGATCGGTCCCTACTGATGCTCGATGGCTATCGCACGTTAACTTTTTTGTATGGGGAAAATTCCGAGAGTGTGTTTTTGACCGATCTCTCGTTCATAACCCGATCGATCGGTAAGCCAACCTGAGCGCTCGCCATACACCGATCGATCGTCTACGCAATTTTTTCTTCATTAGGGTGTTTCAGACTTTAAAACCAAACCCCTTGCCTATAAATATGCTGAGTTCTCCTTAGGGTTTCAGAAACCCTCTGTGCCCTATCTTAGGAGATTTTGAGAGGAGAAGAAGGGAGGAACTTACTTGTTGAGCAGCTTGTGGAAGATCAAGGTTCTTCCATTCCCTTGGTGACTTCCAACCAGAACACAAGGTTTATTGCTTTTCAAAGCCTTTGGAATCAAACTCTTTTGATTTCACCAGGTATATACACTCTACTACAATCTTGCAATCCTACTAGTTCTAGTCATGATTCTTCTTATATATTCCCTATCTATATGATTGCTTCTATTTATGCAAAGGTGTGTTATATACTTGGATAGTTATATTATATGCACTCCTAAGTGTTGATGAAATACCTCTAGGATTCGATGCTTAATATGATGATTTCTCTTATTAAGTGCATATGCTCGCATGTCTCCAAACCGATGTTTTCCATGCATTGCTCAAAGTACAAACAGGGTTTTTTCACGAAAAGACGATAATGAATGATGTCTAAGTAACTCTATGATTCTCTAAGATCGTTCACAAGCTCTAGGATCATACCATGCTCACAAGAAAACTCTATATACTGCTCTAAGATCGTCTCACAACTCCACGTATCACAATGAAATGCTCCTAAGATCTCTAAGGTTATGCTCTATGGAAATGCTCTACTTATCGCTCTATGCTCTTGTCTCTACGGAGCATAAGACTCTAAGTAAACTCCATGAACTCACACGAACTCATATGCTATGATTATCGCTTGACCTCACCCGGTTACAGTTTTGGTTTCGAATATTATCTCACATAATGTTTTCACGGTTCCATGCTTTAAGGATTGTTCGATTTCACTCTCCATGTCTTTATGCTCCATGCCTAACCGCGTTATTGTTTCTTAGTTTGTATACACTGAGTATTCCATGTCCGTCGATATTGTTATGTCCAGGTGCCGGCTTCCATTCTAAAAAAAAAAAAAAAAAAAAAAAAAAAAAATAAAAAAAAAAAAAACACAAAAACAAAAAAAAAAACAAAAATTCAAAAACGATTTGGTGTGGCGACGAACCTTGGTAGAGGAGATACCGTGACGCCTGAGCCTTCCATGGATCACATCATGACGATGGTGCTCTAGATAGGAGTCGTGACTTCGATTTCTGTTGGATCGCCGCTTAGAACTTGTGTCATTTGTTATGTGAGTTGTGGGGTTGTCCACTCCACTTTTTGGGGTTTTCTCACACTTGTATACTTGTTGGTTCTTACTTGAGCAGCTATAAGAGTATTCTTTTGCTTCCGCGATGTTAATTTTTATTTTCCGCTGTGCATTGTAGTTTCGTTTCCGTTATGTATATTCAGGTACTCTGACAGGTTTCCACGTGTGCCTTATGTATCATACTGGAGGTATGGTACGGCGGTCACGAGTCAACGTACCCTTAACTCCTAGGGGGTATTTTGGGTCGCGACAGACTTGGTATCAGAGCTAGTTATGTCTAATGACAGACTTAGTTAGGTCCCTCGGCGTTGGTCTAAGCGGAAGTAATCTATGAGTTGAACTTCGAACTCAAAGGACTCAGTTGTCTTAGGCTTTTACCACGAATAACCGGTCTCAATGAATCTTTGTCATATAGTATCCAGATTGTATGTGGTCTATGCTATGTTCTAGTAAGCTCTAGTATAATTAAGGATATGTAATATTCTACCCGTGTATACTATGTGCGGTATAGCATTTCATGATTATTGAATTGCTATATGATATGTGAGGTTTGGTATCCAGTTAGACTCATGTTTTGCCAAATTGATCTCAGGATTCGATATCATGAGACGTGGCAATCGGGGTCGAGGTTACCATACTCGAGGGCCGAGTAGTGAAGTTCCGAGAGAATAGGAACCCGTTGTACTTCACGAATGCTGATGGACTCCATAGCCGAGACTTTGGCATTGTTGGCAGCAAGCCTATGCTACCCCAACGTCCACGCCTGTTCCTACACCGGTGCTTCACACCGCGGGCCGAAGCTTTTAGGAGACTGCGGCCTCCTACCTTCTATGTCACTCTGGACCCATGGTGGCCTAGTCTTGGATTTGCAACGAGAAGACCTTCCGGGCTCTCCGTTGTACCGATGAGCAAAGGGTAGAATGGGCTTCCTTCGTGATGGAAGGTGAAGCCGAACACTGGTGGAGAGCTGCCCAAAGGCAGAGAGATGTTGCTAAGGCATGTGTGCCCTGTACTTTGGCTAGTTCTTGAGACCTTCATGAACTACTTTCCCATGTTTATTCGGGAACAAAGGCGAGAGGTTTTTATGCTTGTGGAGCAAGGTCGATGAGCGTAGCCGCGTATGAGGCTAAGTTCACCGAGTTTTCCAGGTTGCTTCCCGCACTTGGTGGCTACTGAAGACCTACAGGTCAGGAGTGTGAGATGGCGTGACTGCTTTCATCCGAGATCGGGTGTCCATTCTCCAGGTAGAGTCTTGGAGAGAGATAGTAGGGAAGGCGAAGATCGCTGAAAAGAATGCGGAAGACTTTGTGAGAAGAAGAGACAGTGGCTTCGGGAAGAGCATGTCTCGGGGTCAGTCGAGTAGTTCTTCAGAGAAAAGGGCTAGGACTGCACGTACCAGTTCTCCCAGCCGATGTCGGCTCAGAGACCTTCTTTTGCGCCTCAGGCACCGCGTCCTACGGCATCGCAAGCACGAGGGTTATGCCTCCGGCTTCCTCCGCATCGCAGACATTGAGGAGTGCGCCGTATGTGGTCGTCGGCATAAGACTGGAGATTGCCGAAGAATGTCAGGTGGATGCTTCCACTGTGGCGAGGTGGGCCATATGATTCGAGATTGCCCGCGCAAGCAGTCACAGTCTGGATCACAGGGAGTTCGGCCTCCAGGCAGGCAGAATTCACTTCAGGGGTCTTCATCTCAGGCCTCTAGATCCTTGCAGCCTACCAGCAGCCTCGTCAGGCAAACCAGGGCAGAGTCTTTGCCATGACTGATAGAGACGCACAGGCATCTGATGATGTTGTGCAAGGTACGCGCGAACTAGTCTTTGTCAAAGTTCTAATATTGCCATGATATATTCGTATCTATATATGTCCTATGTGGTGTTTTGCGATGTTTGTATCTATATGTACAGTTGTGTTATAATTGGGATGATTCAAATTCTCAGGTTCGTTGCTCGTAAATGAATGTTTGGCAAGAGTGTTGATAGACACAGGATCCACTCACTCGTTCGTTTCACCAAGCTTTGCCAAAGGCTTTACGTCCGAGCCAAGCAAGCTACCTAGGGAGTTGTCCATTTCAACTCCATTGGGAAAATCTGTTGAGACAGATAAAGTGTATCCGGATAGTGTTGTACAAGTCATGCAGCATGAGTTGCCAGTCGACTTGATCCTTCTGGGAATTCAGGATTGGGATTTCGATGTCATCCTAGGTATGGATTGGCTCTCAACTCACCATGGACACGTGGCGTGTTTCGAGAAGGTGGTGCATTTTAAACCCGTGGGGTTAAAGCCGTTTCATTTCAGGGGACTTCAGAGAAGAGACATTGCCCGCTTTGCAACTCTTAGTCTCGAGGGTGTAGAAGTGCGAGACTCCACACCCATTCCAGTGGTATGTGAGTATATGGATGTTTTTCCAGAAACCTTGCCGGGATTGCCTCCCGATCGTGCAATCGAGTTTGCGATTGAGCTAGCTCCAGGCACAGTTCCGATTTCGAGAGCTCCGTATAGGATGGCCCCTATTGAGCTTAAGGAGTTAAAAGAGCAGTTAGAAGAATTGCAAGGCCTTGGTTTTATCCGGCCAAGTGTTTCACCTTGGGGAGCTCCGGTTCTCTTCGTGAAGAAGAAAGATGGATCAATGCGTCTGTGCATTGATTACAGGCAATTGAACAAGGTCACGATCAAGAATCGTTATCCATTGCCTCGGATAGACGACTTGTTTGACCAATTGAAGGGTGCGCAGTTTTTCTCCAAGATTGACCTTCGATCTGGTTATCATCAGTTGAAGATCAAGAAAGAGGACATTCCGAAGACAGCATTCCGAACTCGATACGGCCATTACGAGTTTTTGGTCATGTCTTTTGGACTGACTAACGCACCGGCAGCATTCATGGGTTTGATGAATCGGGTGTTCAGATCGTCTCTCGATCAATGTGTGATCGTGTTCGTAGATGATATCCTTGTGTATTCACAGTCACAGGAGGATCACACGAGAGATCTCCGTCTGGTCTTGCAGACACTTCGAGAGCATAGTCTGTATGCTAAGTTGAGCAAGTGCGAGTTCTGGCTGAACAAGGTGCCTTTTCTTGGACACGTGGTATCTGCTGAAGGTATTTCAGTTGATCCTGCAAAGATTGAAGCAGTGATGAATTGGGAAAGGCCGAAGAGTGTCACCGAGATTCGTAGTTTCCTCGGGTTGGCAGGGTATTACAGAAGGTTTGTGGAAGGATTTTCAAGTTTAGCAGCTCCACTTACCTATCTCACACGGAAGAACACGAGGTTCACTTGGAGTGATAAGTGCGAGGCTAGTTTCTTGGAGTTGAAAAAGAAGCTTACTTCGGCTCCTGTTCTTACAGTTCCATCTGGGAGCGGTGGTTTCGAAGTCTATAGTGATGCTTCACTAGTGGGACTTGGATGTGTTTTGATGCAGCATAAACAGGTGGTCGCCTATGCTTCTCGTCAGCTGAAGGAGCATGAGCAAAACTACCCCACACATGACTTAGAGCTCGCTGCAGTCATCTTTGCACTGAAACTTTGGCGTCACTACCTCTACGGAGAAGAGTTCGTGGTGTTCACAGACCACAAGAGCTTGAAGTATCTTTTCCTCCAGAAGGAGTTGAATATGAGGCAGCGTCGTTGGATGGAGTTCATGAAGGACTACGACTGTTCCATCCAGTACCACCCGGGTAAGGCTAACGTGGTAGCCGATGCTCTTAGCAGAAAACCTTACGGAGTTATGGCTCAATTGAGAGTGCAAGAGTGGAAGTTATTACATGATATGTGTCATTTGGACACTACTCTCAGGCATGTCACGTATGGGCCGATAATGTCCAACGTGGTGGTTAGGCCACAGATCCTGAGCCAGATCAAGGAGTTACAGAGTTCCGATGTTGAGTTGCTTGCTTACCGAGACAAGTCGGTGAGTAACGGCAATCAGGAGTTCGCTTTAAATGATGATGGTGCTATCACATTTAAAGGCAGGTTGTGTGTCCCCGCCGACACAGTTTTGAGGGATGAAATTTTGAATGAAGCTCACCGATCAAAGTACACGGTACATCCGGGAGGTACCAAGATGTACCAGAATCTCAAGAAGCACTACTGGTGGCGAAACATGAAGAGGGAAGTCGCTGAGTACGTCACCAGATGTTTGATTTGCCAGCAGGTAAAAGCCGAACATCAAAGGCCGGCAGGTCTTTTGCAGTCCCTTCCTATTCCGGAGTGGAAATGGGAGAACATCTCGATGGATTTCATTGTGGGTTTGCCGCGAACGGCGAAGGGCTCCGATGCTATTTGGGTGATTGTGGACAGGTTGACTAAGTCTGCACATTTTATTCCGTACCGAACTACTTTCAATGCAAATCAGTTGGTAGCCCTATATGTTAAGGAGGTGGTTCGACTGCACGGTGTGCCAGTTTCTATCGTGTCTGATCGAGATCCTCGGTTTACTTCCAGGTCTTGGAAAACTTTCCAGGATGCTATGGGTTCTCGTTTAGAATTCAGTACCGCCTTCCATCCTCAGACCGATGGACAAACGGAGAGGGTGAATCAAGTAGTGGAGGATATGCTCCGAGCTTGTATGCTGGATTTTCAGGGTAGTTGGGAGGAACAGTTGCCGTTGGTTGAGTTTGCCTACAACAATAGCTATCAGGCAAGCATCCAGATGGCACCTTTTGAAGCTCTGTATGGTCGGAGTTGTCGATCACCGCTATACTGGGATGAAGTTGGTGAGAGGAAGATTCTTGGTCCTGAGTTGATAGAGCGGACCGCAGAAAGGGTCAAAATTATCCGAGAACGATTGAAAAGTGCTCAGGATAGGCAGAAGAGCTATGCGGATATACGCCGTAGAGATTTAGAGTTCCGAGTTGGAGATCGGGTCTTTGTGAAGATTTCGCCGAGTCGGGGAATCATGCGATTCGGGAAGAAGGGGAAGCTCAGTCCAAGGTATGTGGGACCATTTGAGATCGTCACAAGGGTTGGTGAGGTCGCTTACAGGGTAGCACTACCGCCTCACATGGCAGCGGTCCATAATGTATTTCACGTCTCTATGCTTAGAAAATACATTTCGGATCCGTCTCACGTCATCGCTCTTGATCCTGTTGAGATTCGAGAGGATCTTACGTTGGTTGAGCAACCAGTTCAGATTCTGGATCGTCGAGATCAAGTGTTGCGAACCAAGACTATCCCTTTAGTCCTAGTGAAGTGGCAGCATCATTCCAAGGAAGAGGCTACATGGGAGCGAGAAGCCGAAGTACGAGAAAAGTACCCCCATTTATTTGTTTAAGGCCATGGCATTCCCTTGTATTTTGCTATAGTTTTACACATGTATGTATCGTCCAAATTTCGGGGACGAAATTTTTGTAAGGGGGGGAGAATGTAGCACCCCGGATTTTTTTCATCCTTAATGAATAGCACCTTCATAGCTAATTGGCCGTTTTCATAGTTTTCGTAGTCTAATTAATAAATAAGGGAGAAATCGGAAATTCCGAAACGTCAGAAATGTTCGTTTTCGAAAGACGGATCCAACGCAAGTTGAATCGTCGAAATCCGACGAGCGAGTAAAAAGATATGGTCAAAACAGTCCAGACATCACAGAGCACCGATCGCTCGGTCATTACCTGCGATCGATCGGTCCACTACCGATCGCTCGATGGCTATCGCACGGTTAACTTTTTTGTATGGGGAAAAATTCCAGAGAGTGTGTTTTTGACCGATCTCTCGGTCATAACACCGATCGATCGGTAAGCCACCGATCGCTCGGTCCATACCACCGATCGATCGGTCATACGCAATTTTTCTTCATTAAGGGTGTTTAAGACTTTAAACACAACCCCTTGCCTATAAATAGGCTGAGTTCGTGCCTTAGGGTTTCAGAAACCCTCTGTGCCCTATCTTAGGAGATTTTGAGAGAGAGAAGAAGGAGAGGAACTACTTGTTGATCAAGCTTGTGGAAGATCAAGGTTCTTCCACTTCCCTTGGTGATTCTCAACCAAGAACACAAGGTTATTGCTTGTTCAAGCCTTTGGGAATCAAAATCTTTGATTTCACCAAGGTAGATACACTCTACTACAATCTTGCAATCCTACTAGTTACTAGATATGATTCTTCTTATATATGCCCTATCTATATGTATTGATTCTATGTATGCAAAGGTGTGATTATATACTTGGATGAAGGTTACTATTATGATGCACTCTAAGTGTTTGATGAAATACCTCTAAGGGATTCTATGCTTAAATATGATGATTTCTCTTATTAAGTGCATATGCTCGCATGTCTCGCATAAACCGATGTTTTCCATGGATTGCTCAAAAGTACAAACAAGGGTTTTTCACGAAAAGACGAATAATGAATGATTCTAAGTAACTCTATGATTTCTCTAAGATCGTTTCACAAGCTCTAAGGATCATACCATGCTCACAAGAAAACTCTATGATAATGCTCTAAGATCGTCTCACAAGCTCCACGGATCACAATGAAATGCTCTAAGATCTCTAAGGTTATGCTCTATGGAAATGCTCTACGGTATCGCTCTATGCTCTATGTCTCTACGGATCATAATGACTCTAAGTAACTCCATGAACTCACAAGAACTCATAAGGCTATGATTATCGATTGACTCACACGGTTACAGTTTTGGTTTCGAATATTATCTCACATATGTTTTCACGGTTTCCATGCTTTAAGGATTGTTCGGATTTCATTCTCCATGTCTTGTATGCTCCATGCCTAACCGCTTTATTGTTCTTAGTTTGTATACACTGAGTATTCCATGCTCAGTCGATATTGTTATGATCGGCAGGTGCTCGGGTTCCATTCGATTTGTGTGGCGACGAACCTTGGGTCGAGGAAGAGTACCGTGACCCGGAGCCTTCCATGGATCACTATCATGACGATGGTGCTCTAGATAGGAGTCGTGACTTCGATTTCTGTTGATCGACCGACTTAGAACTTGTGTCATTTTGTTATGTGAGTGTGGGGTTTGTCCACTCCACTTTTGGGTTTCTCACACTTGTATACTTGTTGGTTCTTACTTGAGCCAAGCTATAAGAGTATTCTTTTGCTTCCGCTATGTTTAGTATTTTATTTTCCGCTGTGCATTGTATTTCGTTTCCGTTATGTATATTCAGGTACTCTGACAGGTTTCCACGTGTGCCTTATGTATCATACTGGAGGTATGGTACGGCGGTCACGAGTCAACTTACCCTTAACTCCTAGGGGGTATTTTGGGTCGCGACAGTTATCATCACATAGTTGACTTATGCTAATCAAATTAGCTTTCAGTCCTTCAACAAACAAGGCATTTTTTAATTTTGGTATGCCTGGTGAATCGATGATACCCTTCCCTTTAACTAAAGACTTGCTTCCATCACCAAAAGTAACAGTCCCATCTGGACAGTCCTCAAATTGAGTAAATAGGGACTTGTTACCTGTCATATGCCGAGAACACCCACTGTCGAAGTACCACATTTCTGTGTTTTGGGCTTTAAAGGCAGTATGAATGACAAAGCACTTAAGGTCATCCTTTCTCACGTACACAGTTTTTAAAATTTGTTTAGACATTGGAATATTGTTCTGTGTAGTAGAGACCTTTTTCTTTTTCGACCTTCTAGACCTCTTTCTGTTTTGTGCAGTTCTAGCATTATGATTTGTCACATTCTTTCCTCTTGAGTTATCATAAGGAGTGAATGGACCATTTTCAGTTCTAGACATTTGAGCAATCCTTTTGACATCTTCGCTCAAAATTCTAGATTTTTCAGCCAGAATTTGAATCTGCATTTGAAGATTCCCTTGACTTTGATTTTGGTTCCATGAACCATTTCGGGGAGCTCTCCTAAACACATTACAGTTGGGTCGAATGTGACCTATCACACCACAAAAGTGACATGTGGGAATGAATCTAGGAAGAGGAGGAGGATTTCTTCTAAAAGGAATTTGATTCCTTAAAGCATTCACTCTAGGAGCTGCATTTCTAGGCTTTACAACATTTGTATAAGCCTTAGTACTTGATGTAGAAGGTACATTCACTTTAGGATCAGAATGTATTGGTTCAAACACAGCACTAGCCATTGTACCAACAGTTAAAGGACCAGCTGGTGTGTCAGCATGTCCTATCCCAAATCTATTAGAATTTGATCCATATTTTCTAACTAATTCATCTAGGCAGCTAGTGTTTCCAAACATTCTTACTTCTTTCTCAAGAGTATAGACCTTCTGAATCAAGTCAGTCTTGTCTTTAAGGGTTAAATTATGTTCTTTTTCAAGAAATTTCACCTTATCAACAAGAGAATCTTTTAAAGATTCCAGCTCCACTAACAGAGTCTTTGACTCTTCAACTTCTTTCAAAGAAGTGTCTCTTTCAACTTCTAATTTTCTGACCACATTAGTCAATGAGACATTTTCTTTCAAAAGACAGTGAACTTTTTCAACAAAAACCTCTTTCTCTTTTTCAAGCTGACTAACTAGAGCACTCTTCTCCTTTGCTTCTATTTTACAAGTATCTCTTTCATTTTGAATGATTTTGAGTTTTTTGCTCAAAAGATTTTTGCTTTAGTCAGCTTCAAACTTTCAAAATACAACTTATCATAAGTTGTTTTCAAATCATCATCACTTTCAGAGTCAGTATGACTCTTCTCAGTGTCTCCACTAGACTCAGTGTGAATACTTTCATCACTTCTATCCTTCTCATCAACCACTGAGGAAATCTCAAGAATCCCAGAAAGGGATACAGTGAAAGCAGTATGATTATCAGTTTCTTCACTTGAAGAGGAACTGTCCGATTCTTCATTCTCGGAATCACTGTTATCCCAATAGGCATTCATCACCTTGCCCTTTCTTTTCTTCTTGTTAGGACAGTTAGGTGAAATATGACTGAAGCCATGGCATTCATAACATTGAATACCTTGGGATTTCTTGTCGCCACTCTTAGAATTTTTCTTGTTTTCGCAGGGCTTAGACTTTGACTTCTCAAAAGATTTTCCTCCCTGTTTGGGATCTAAAAAATTTTTGAAATTTTTTAACGAAAAGAGCCATTTCTTCCTCATCCATCTCTCCATCACTGTTATCCTCATCCAAAGATTCCTTGATTGATTTCAAGGCTAAAGATTTGGTCTTCTTGGATGGTCGAAGATTGAGTTCATAAGTTTGGAGTGAACCAACTAATTCTTCAATCTTCAAAGAGTCAACATTTTTACTCTCTTCAATAGCAGTGACCTTGGGTTGAAATCTCTCAGGTTGAGATCTAAGGACCTTTCCAACTATCTTGGACTCAGTTAATCTTTCACCTAAGTTGAAACTAGCATTGACAATGTCACTAAGTTTTGCATAAAATTCATCAAATGTGTCATCGTCTTCCATTTTCAAATATTCAAATTTGGTGGTTAACATTTGGAGTTTTGAGATTTTAACAGTGGTGGTACCCTCATGGGTGATCTCAAGAATGTCCCATGCCTCCTTTGCTGTTTCATATGAAGAGATTTGTCTGAATTCCTTAGCGGTGACTGCAGTAAAGATAGCATTGAAACCTTTAGTATTCCAACCACTTGTCTCAAGCTCTTCTCTGGTCTATTCATTAGAATATTTGACGACAGTCAAATCACCTACAGTTTTCACAGGCTTAGTCCACCCATTTGGAATAGACATCCAAATTCTCTTGTCAATTGATTTGAGAAAGGCTTTCATACGAGCTTTCCAATATGCGTAATTATTCCCATCGAACAGTGGAGGACGAGAGAATAAACCGCCCTCTCTAAGAGTACTCATGATCACAGAGTAAATTATACAGGATCACACTCAAGGGTTTAGTCTTAAAGGTGAACCCGCTCTGATACCAATTGAAATTACCCTGATCAATGATCTCTATGACCTAGAGGGGGGGTGAATAGGTCAATCTAAAAACTTCTAACCAATTTAAAATTTTTTTTTTAATTATTATTTTAGAAATTAATAAACAGATCACACCAACAATCCACACAAATCAAACACAGAAGATTTTTACGTGGAAAACCCTTACGGGGAAAAACCACGGGACCACGTCCAGTAACAAACTTCACTATGAGAAGAATTCAAGTACAAAAAAAGACCTTACCCAAACCAGACATGACGTTCTTAGGTATAGAACCTTACTCTTGATTTCCATGAACCAGTCAGTTCGATCTCTGCCGTAGCAGCTTCGGTTCCACACCGACCAAATCTTCTCAAGCTACTTCAATACCACGATCACACACGATCGATCTCCTTCCACGAAGGCTCCGAATCATACATCGGACACACACAGAAGGTGTAGGGTTGTGAATCAATTTAGAAAGCTTCAAACCCTAGAGGGATCTCATACAGATCTAAGATCACACAATGCAAGATCAAAAGTATAGATCTATACTTGCATTCTCTAGGATGATTGAAAGAGGAGGGATCAATAAAGATCTATGAAGAAAAAAAGAAAAAGCCCTAGAAGGGTTTCTCAGACCTCTACTCTTTCAAAAATAAACAAAGATACGAATTAGGTCTCCAAAAATGTGTTTATATAGGGTTTAGAAAGAGTCCAGAAAAATAAAAATTCTATTTCCGAGGACCGATCGATCGCTATTCACACCGAGAGATCGGTTAAATATTACCTCTCTGGAAAAATACCCCATACAAATTTTTTGACCAGCCGATAGCCACCGATCACTCGGTAGGCCACCGATCGATTGGTCTCAACACCGAGCGATCGGTTGAGACAGAATTTCAGCCAAAACATTTTTCTTTTATTTTTGTTTGATTCAAATAAGACCAAAAGTCTTTGTTAGGCTTAAAACTATCCTCCTAGGTATGTTTAGAGTTATCTAAGTCAAATCCAACCTAGGTAGGGGTCTCTAAGTCCATTACCTATCTAGATTTGGTGTAAAAAGCTTTTTCTTCAGTTTCTTCACTCTTCTTGAAGCTTTAGCTCTTCTGACAAGTTGAACAAGACTCAACCAACATGACCTATCTAATGATCACGGAATTTGCCAACACCTTCTTAGGGATTTACACTGACTATCCAACTATCACTGTATTGTATTCCCTAAGTTAGAAAATACGTTGGTGGAATCAAAATAGTCAGATCACTACTCAGTCATAGATGAACTCATCAAATCTAAGGATCATCGAAATTGTTCAATGTGAATGAGAGACCAACTATCTGATAGTATGTTTATGCGAGAGGTCTCTCATTGAATGTAATTAGTTAGTGCACATTTAAGCACCCATATGCTGATGTGTAGTCTCCACTACAATAGTTCGAGATAGAACTACATCTCAACTATTGAGAACATCTAAGCATTCTGGCAGCCATATAAGTGAAGTGTCCAGCTTCACCCACAGTTGTGACTATATAAGGTATGAGGAACTGAAAAGTTATATCTGCCTGTGATAATCTAATTACATAACTTTCCTACAATATATCCTATGGACCTTTATCAATATCTCATATCGTATAGATCATCTCATGATCATGTTCAATTACCCATAATGAATACACAATAGATTAAGAAGAAGTCTTTATTAATCAAATTAATAAAAGGTAACAATCTAAATGACTTTTCTGGGCATCATGTCTAACAATCTCCCACTTGCCCTAAAAGTCACTGTGCCATAGATTTCAATCCCATACTATCTAAGTGTGTTACAAATACTTTAGCTGATAAAGCCTTAGTCATCGGGTCAGCATCATTAAGTTGAGACCTAATCTTTGTAACCACTACATCTTGCCTATCAATGATCTCACGAATGAGATGATACGTCCACTCCACATGTTTCATCTTTTTGTGGTTCCTAGGTTCTTTGTTGTGGGATACTGCACCATTACTATCACAGAAGAGAGTGATAGGTTTGAGTGCTGAAGGAACATTTCCTAGCTCTTGTAAAAACCTTCTGAACCAAACTGCTTCTTTTGTTGCGTCCGAAGCTGCAATATATTATGTTTATGTGGTGGAGTCAGCAGTACTCTTCTGCTTTATGCTGCGCCAACTGACAGCAGCACCACCCAGTGTGAACACATACCCAGATTTGGAAGCTCTATTGTCCGGATCAGATTGAAAATCCGAATTAGTATAACCCAATCCAACTAAATCTTCTGATTGAAAGGTAAGCACATAATCCCTAGTCCTTTTCAGGTACTTCATAATGTGTTTCACTGCAGTCCAACGATTAACACCTGGATTGCTTTGGAACTGACTAACAACTACCACTGCATAACAGATATCCGGTCTACTACATAACATGGCATACATGAGGCTCCCAACTGCCAAAGCATAAGGACACCTCTTCATCTGCTCGATCTCATCAGCTGATGTAGGGGTCATCTTTTTAGACAAAGTGATACCATATCTAAAAGGAATGAGTGTTGTCTTACAATCACTCATACTGTACCTAGATAAAATCTTGTCTATGTAGGAAGTTTGGGTCAATCCCAACATTCGGCATTTTCTATCTCTCAGAATCTTTATGCCGAGAATATAGGATGCCTCTCCCAAATCTTTCATTGAGAAATGCTGAGAAAGCCATATCTTGATTGATGACAACATCCCTACATCATTCCTAATAAGTAGGATGTCATCTACATAAAGAATTAAGTATACTACCGCTCTCCCACTATCCTTCTTGTGAATACAAGATTCTTCCAAATTCTTTGATGGAAAGATCAAATCTTTGGTTCCAGCTTCTTAAAGCTTGTTTCAAACCATATATTAACTTGTTGAGTTTGCATACCATGTTCTCCTGGTTAGGAGCAATGAAGCCCTTTGGTTGCTTCATATAGATGTCTTCATCTAACATTCTGTTAAGGAAAGCAGTTTTGATATCCATTTGCCATATCTCATAGTCATAGTATGAAACTATAGCCAACAATATCCTGATGGATTTAAGCATAGCTACAGGTGAAAAGGTATCCGCATAATCAACTCCTTGAATTTGAGTATAACCTTTTGCAACAAGTCTAGCTTTATAGGTCTCCACGTTACCATCGGCACCCTTCTTTCTTTTGTAAATCCAATTGCATCCAATTGGCCTTATACCATCTGGTGGATCTACTAAAGTCCAGACATCGTTGTCATACATGGAATCTATTTCAGCATTCATGGCTTTATTCCATTGAGATGCATCTACATCTAATGTAGCTTCCTAATAAGTATTAGGATCCATATCCTCATCATCAGGGGTAACTAGATAAACTTCATTATTGTAATACTAAAGTCTATCTGGCGGTCTAGAAACTCTTTCTGACCTTCTCAGTGGAATAAAATTAAGGAAAATTAAAGTGGAAGGATTAGGTTCAGGTTGAATACTGGCTGTGTCATCTTTCATCTCATGAAATTCAACCTTCTTAAGGAAATCCATTTCTTCCTCCAAGAAAGTGGCATGAAGCCTAACAACTATTGTTTGGTCTACCTTGGAGTAGAAATAGAAACTCTTAGTTTCTTTTGGATATCCTACAAAATTCTATTTCTCTATCCTAGATTCTAACTTAGTGGGTTCGAGTTTACGAACATGCGCAGGACAACCCCATACCCTTAGATGTTGTAAACTATGCTTTCACCCAGTCCACAATTCATAGGGTGTAACCGGAATGGACTTAGATGGAACCCGGTTTAGAATATAAATGGCAATTTGTATAGCATATCCCCAAAGATATGAAGGAACATCGGCATGGTTCATCATGGAGCGAACCATATCTAATAAGGTCCGGTTTCTTCTTTCAGAAACTCCATTTTGTTGAGGAGAGGCAGGACTTGTCCATTACGAGATAATCCCATCATCCCTTAAGTAATCCATAAACTCGTTGGTGAGGTATTCACCACCTCGATCTGATCGAAGTGTCTTTATGGATTTGTCAATTTGATTCTCAACTTCTAATCTGAATTCTTTGAACTTTTCAAAAGTGTCAGATTTGTGTTGCATCAAGTAGACATATCCATATCTGGAATAGTCATTGGTAAATGTGACAAAATACTGGTATTAACCTCGTGCAACCACATACATCACTATGTATTAGTCTTAACTTTTCTTCAGCTCTTCCTACCTTTTTAGGGTAAGGCTTCTTGGTCATCTTCCCTTCAAGACAAGACTCGCAAGTAGAGAGTGGTTCTACCTTGTGGAAATCAAGGGGACCATCTGTTACTAACCTCTTGATCCTATCAAGATTAATTTGATCAAGTCTCTTATGCCAAAGATAAGTAGACTCAGTGCAATGTCCCTTCATTCCAGACTTTCTAGATGATGAGACATTGTCACTTTGCAGATATTCATTAAATACCAAAGGAAATATTAGATAAAGACCATTAATGAGATTACCAGTTATCAAGACCATTCCATCTTTCTTAATTTCAACAATTGAATTAAAATTGATAAAGAATCTATAAAATAAGAGTCTAGATACTGAAATCAAATTACGATGTGCAGAAGGCACATAAAAGCAGTCTTCTAAAATTAATGTCTTTCCATTAGGTAAATAAAGAGTAAACAAGCCGATTGACTTCACTGCAACATTTGCACCGGAGCCAACTTTAAGCTTCTGCACCTATTTGGTCGGCTTTCTAGTTTCCTTGAACCCATGCAAACAATTGTATACGTGTACAGTAGATCTAGAATCCACGCACCATGAGTTGGGAGGACCGTCTAGAAAGTTAGACTCAACAGTAATAAGTACTTCAAAGCATCTCATACCTTGAGTACTTCCGCCACCCTTCTTAAGAGCTACGAGATAAGTCCTATAGTTCTTCTTCCAGTGGTCTATTTTACCACTGTGGAAACACTTTCCATTGCCTTTGTTTTCCTTGCCAGCTTTTCCTGAAGAACCTTTGGCAAGTCTTGCCTTACCCTTATTGTCTTTAAACTTTCCTTTGCCTCTATTCCCTTTTCTAAACTTTTTAGATTTCTTGGAGGTATTAGGTTTATCAACAATTAAAGTTTCACCTTTAGTTGACTTTTTGATCAAATCTTCTGCAGCCATAAGTGAGTTCATAAGCTCACTAAGTGACATTTCACTCTTGTTCATGTTATAATTTAGCACGAACGAATTGAAGGACGAAGGGAGTGACTGCAGAACAGTGTCAACTTGAGTGATGGCATCCATCTCTCCACCAAGAATTTCCAGTTCATTCAATAAGCTCATCATCTTTATGATGTGCTCCCTGACTGGAGTTCCTTCAGCCATCTTGGAGTTAACAAGGGATTTCAACTTTACTTGTCAAGCTGACCTATTTTGTTCACCAAACATCTCATGAAGGTTTTGCAAAATGTCAGAAGCCTTATCCATGTGTTCATGCTGGCTTTGCAAAATGTTAGACATCGAAGCCAGTATGTAACACTTGGTCATCTGATTGGACCTCTCCCATTGCTCTAACTCAGCTTTTTGGGATGGTGAAGCATCTGGAGGAAATTCAGGCTTAGGTGTCTTAAGACATAGGTCAAGGTTATCCACGGCAAATACAATTCTAATAATTCTTTTCCAGTCTACATAGTTAGTTCCAACTAACTTTTCATCACGAAGAATTTCAGTCAATGGGTGTAGGCCTGTCATTATCTAATCAAATGACAAATAAGATAGTATTAGTGTTCTATTGTATTCATTAATACCAATTAGATTATGGGTCTATTTCCAATGGTATTGCCAATTTGGGAATAATCAATTGGCATCAAAAACCTAGACACCGGCTTATGTAATCCTACCTTTGGGCATATCATCATATCGCCTTGAATAGGCAGATAGAAACTATCTTCTCCAATTTCACAGATCTCATCTTGTGAATTCTGGAGAATTCGATCAACTGTCTAATCTATAAGGGATTTTATACTCACGCTTTGGCGTTATTGTATAATATCTCTTATTCGTGTGCCCACCTACCATGGACCTAATAAACACCTAGCGAAATCTCACACTTTGGTAATGTTGCTCCCACTATTTGCTTATACAGTTTTTACCATGTTCACACATAGGTGAGAGGGATTGGGCCCGGCTTTGGCCTGTCAGCTTACTCACACTCCCCACTATAGGATCACATAGTGTATGGTAGAAGATCATAATACTTAGGGACTTGTCCCCAGTCTTATATACACATGATATATCAAGGGCAATTATTTCAACAGAATAATTTAAACATATTAACAAATATCATCTCATGATAAAATAAACAAGTATCATCTCATGATAATAATAACAATAATATACGAGATTAATCGCTATGGGTCAATAAATTAAAATGTATGGATGCAAGAGAATGAGATAAGAATAAAGGCAGCTCGCAAACTCCTTCGCGATCTCTTCCTTTATCATCTTATCGAGATCACATCGCAACATCCTCCTTAACAGCATCGCCACCAATGCATTAAACAAAATTTAAATGGCATTAGGGAAACCAGTATTCCATTCGCCCTTTTCAGGGAAACCAAATGAATCTACCCTTTACAGATTGCCAAAACCTACTACATATTATCCTCTAATATGAATGCATGAATGATAAACAATTTATCATAAAATATGACCCATAACTATAATCTCATATAAAATAGATGCTACATGGTGATGGATTACTTTTCCTTATTTTAAAAGGATTTAATATCTGATAACAATTATCAAATCGCTTGATAAAATCTATATATAAATCACACCCCGAAAAAAAATAAAACAATTATATTTTCCATAAACCAATTTTCATAAAATTATTTTTAAAATATAAGATAGAATTTTCTTAAAATTTGTACAAAATTTTATTTCTTTCCCGAATGCAAGATCGTTTCTCAAATGCAAGATCCTTTCACATAGATTGGTTCTACTATTATCCAGGATTAAAATAAAAATAAGAGAATCGAAAATCCTAAATATGATCACATCATAAATTAGGGTTTTATAATTTTTTGAAAAAAATCAATTTATGGGAAAAATCATTTATTAATTATTTTAAACAATTAATAAATATATATTAAATAATCAAATCATTTAAAAGGAATTTCAAAATAAACTCTTTCTTTCGAATTTAATTATGTCACATATAATACTAGTTTTTAAAATTTAATTAATTATCAAATCTCATTCAATAATATAATAAATATTTATTTATTCATCTCATGAACAAATAAAATAATAAAAACTACGAGCAATATTAAATAGATCTAAATTAAATTCATCTCATGAATAAAATTATCTATTTAATTACCTTATCAAAATAAACAAAAAATACTCCAAACCATGAGCTCTGATACCACTTGAAGGGGGATCCGGATAAAAATTAAGCGGAAACTGGATCCCCTAGATCTAAACACCATAGAAAGCATCAAAAACTATCTAAGAGTTTTCGTCATATCACCTCGGTGAATGATGTTCACCGGTGAAGCTTAATCTACCCGAACCATCAGAACTCTTTGTAGAGATTTCTCCGAAAAAATACTAGAAGCTCAATCCTTGTTCTTCGTTATCCCCACGAAGCTTTAGAATCTTCTTTGGAATTATAAAAGCAAGAGGAAGAAGATGGAGTAACGGTGTAGACCTTCTATCACCAAAAGAACTAAGGTTCAAAACCCTAGAATAAACAAAACCCAACTTGCAACACCAATGAAGCTCAAGAAAATCCCTAGGGGTTTCCCCTAGGGCTCCCGGTTTGGAGAGAGAGAGGAGATGAGAGAAAAAATTCTGGAAAAAAGTGCTTAATAGTTTAGGATGTTGGGGTATTTATAGACTAGGATCATATCCTAATCCTACTCCAACTTGATCTTATCTAGTAGGATTTATTAATTAACAATAACTCTTACCATTAATTAATTCAACTCCTACTTAATCTATAACTACTTTAGTTATAATAATCCTACTAATTAAAGAGTCCTTATTGCTAGAGGATTCCTTAATTAAAATGGATAAGTCAACATCCAACAAAAAGAACGAAACCTAGTCAAACTAGGAAACCCTACACAAGGGTGGGCGTGAGCTTCAAAGGGCGTGGACTTTGGGGAGTTAAACACTCCATGCTGTAATCCAATTACAACTTATCTTCATCATTATTGCAATCCAATAATTGGATTTTAATTCCATAATTATAGGAATTATATTTCAACAAGTATTCAATTAAACAAATCCTAATCCAATTAGGATTACCAAAGTGGGCGCCCCACCCTAGGGTTTAAACTCATGGGGTTTGGCCCATATTAAAGGTCCATATTAAATGGGTTTATGGATATGGGTCAAACCCATTTCTCCTTTAATTATGTTAATTAAATAATTATTAAAATAATCTCTAGATTTGAATTAACAATTAATGTAAACCATAGATTAACTTTTCATCTATTTGATTAACTTTTAATCAATTATTGAGCTTGTATTTCTTATGTGAGCACCTCCACAGATTGCTCTGGGACATTCTTACCCCGGCTTACCCAATGTTATCTCATTGACCCTAAATAGGAATTACATCGGAATTGCAAGTGACATGAGATATCCATGTTGCAATTGAATCCCAGTGTATGAACATTAACCATTACGGATCCCGGCACATGAACTTTTAAATTCAATTTATCCTTCCAAATACATTATCCCTAATGGGCCTTCCAAATTGACATACTGTCTAACCCATAGCCTATTGCAAATCATCCGGGTTTCCAAGACTTATGATTAAGTCATGAGAAACAATTTCTCATGAAAAACATTTTGATAAAATCATTTTATAAGTATAATACATTTTAATAAAAGTATATTTCAAAACTTATTTTGTTTTCAAAATATCTGCGCAGGATTTGAACTTAATCAACTGTCTTACCCAGAACTTGGATAATCTCTCAAATTAATGAGCATGAATTTCTTGTTTGAAATTCATCATGACTCGAACAGCTTTCTGACTATCCAACTGTCACTGTATTGTATTCCCTAAGTTAGAAAATACATTGGTGGAATCAAAACAGTCAGATCACTGCTCAGTCATAGATGAACTCATCAAATCTAAGGATCATCGAAATTGTTCAATGTGAATGAGAGACCAACTATCTGATAGTATGTTTATGCGAGAGGTCTCTCATTGAATGTAATCAATCAGTGTACATTTAAGCCCCCATATGCTGATATGTAGTCTCAACTACAATAGTTCGAGATAGAACTACATCTCAACTATTAAGAACATCTTAGCATTCTGGCAGCCATATAAGTGAAGTGCCTAGCTTCACCCACAGCTGTGACTATATAAGGTATAAGGAACCAGAAAGTTATATCTACCTGTGATAATCTAATCACATAACTTTCCTACAATATATCCTATGGACCTTTATCGATATCTCATATCGTATAGATCATCTCATGATCATGGTCAATTACCCAATATGAATACACAATAGATTAAGAAGAAGTATTTATTAATCAAATTAATAAAAGTCTAACAACTAAATGACTTTTCTGGGCATCATGTGTAACAGTTAGGCTCCCTGAGAGCCCCATTTTACAATTGTTACCTACTCCCTAGGTATAAGCCTAGTTAAGTCCAAAATTGATTAAAATGCCTAAGTGTTTAGAGTATAGTAATCCAAGAAAGGGGAAAATCCTAACTAAAGTCAAACTCAGGTTTGGTTGCCTATGTACTCACTAGGGTGATAACAGACCAAGCGTAGTTCTAGCACATGAGCCCGTGCCAGGGCTAAGGAGAGTGTGTGTGTAGAACCCCAAAACCGGAGTACATGGCACGGTGAATAGTGCTTTGGATAGTGTTTTGAGGCATTAAAGTCTTTGTGTTTCATTGTATGTTTTCAATGGAGATGAGAGTTTTGATTTTTAATCAAAAGCATTATATGAGTTATGAATGTTCTAAAGTATTAATGGGTTTTCAATTGAGGTTTATAGGTGTATCAACATAAGTGGGAAAGAGTCTAAATGAAGAAAAATATATGAAAAAAAGCAAAACAGTCCAAGTACAGAGCAAACCGGTCGACTGACTTTGCTACCGGTCAACCGAATAGCAACCAGTTAACCGAATGTCACTACCTGTCAACCAAACCACTATCGGTCAACCGATACTCCTTACCGTTCGACCGATCAAGCAAAATTTTGTATGGACTTTTTTAACAGAGAGGGGTCACTACGAGTCGACCAATCATGCGGGTTTTTTTTTCCTTTTTGGTCTTTTTGAGCCCTTCATTAAGGGTATGATGGTCTTTTGACCACTCCTTTGCCTATATAAGGCCAATTTTATGGCCTTAGGGTATCGCAAACCCTCTAAGGCTAACTTTGGGTATTTTGGAAGAAGAAGGGGGGGAAAAACTAGGGTTTTGCTCCAAGACCTAGGTTGGAGCTCATTTTGCTTCCCAAAGTCTATTTGCACTTCTTCAAGCCTTCTCAACCTTCCTCAATATCTATATTGGGGAGAGGAGATTCACTCTTTGCAAAGTAAGTAAACCCTACTGAAAGTATGCCTCTTTTTAATTTTAGAAAAACAGTTCTTGGGGGCATACATCGAATCCCAAGATCTGACTATAGTTCTAATTGATTTTATTCAATGAAAGATAAAATAGCAATCACCTTTGCGACTATGAAATTGATAAGTCTTTTCCACGATTTGAAAGATAGAATGATACCATGAAAGACAGGGTTGGCGGCCATGTATGTGGCACGAATTGAACGCAGACATCTCCTAGAATTGAACGCAGACATCTCCTAGAACAACTCTTTCAGGAATGAAATGATAATCGAGTCGATGTGCTTTGTTCTCCCATGAAAGACACGGTTGGCGGCCATGTATGTGGCACTGACATTATCATAGTAGATTACCGATGGTGTAGAGAGAAATAAGCAAAGGTCACGAAGTAGAGAAAGAGTCCATATAATGTCCGTTGTTGCTGTAGCTAATGCTCGATATTCGGCTTCAACTGTGGAACGTGAAATAGTGGGTTGTTTCTTGGATGACCATGAAATTAGAGTAGAACCAAGAAATACACAGAAACCACTAGTGGAGCGTCGATCGTCAGGATTCCCCGCCTAATCAGCATCAGAATAAGCTGAAATTGTAAAGGAGGATGAAGGATGAATTGTGAGGCCGTGTCCTAGACTTCCCTTGATGTAACTTAGTATTCGTTTGGCTGCCATGAAATGTACTGTAGTTGGTTTGTGCATGAGGAGGGACACTTGATTGACGGCATAAGTAATGCCAGGCCATGTCAAAGTGGGATATTGTAGTGCTCCCACTAGTTGGCGATATGGTAAGGCATCGGGAAGAGGATCACCATGTTGGAGAGAAAGCTTGGATCCAGAAGTTGCCGGAGTGAAACATGGTTTAGCACCAGTCATCCCGAATTTCTCAACCATTTTCAAGCAACCGCTACTGTTAGTACCGTACGAATTGTCGTTTGTTTCACAACAGGGCTAAAAGTCTCTTCATAGTCAAGTCCAGCTTGTTGGTTGTATCCCTTGGCAATAAAGCGTGCCTTGTAACGTTCAATACTGCCATCGGCCTTTTGCTTGATACGAAAAATCCACTTGCAACCAATCACATTCATGGTTGGATGATATGGGACTAAAGACTAAGTATGGTTCTTTAGTAAAGCATTGAATTCATCAACCGTTGCACCTCGCCATTGGCATTCAGAGTTTGCCTTACTAAAGCAAGATGGTGTTTCTGGAATTTGAGATGTGCTGGTGAGAAATGCAGCAGGTAGGTGATGCTTGGTCGACAAATGGCAGCTACTTAATTTCGCTAATGTGTCGGTTTTGGATCTGGTGAGCATTGGATGATTGCTCACGGTTACAATAGGCATCAATTGGTTAGAGATACAAGGCAAATCAGCTGTTGAAGGTGGCATTGGAGAGTGTTGTTGCAATGGTGGTTTGTTGAGTTTAACATCCAAGTTAATTGGTGGAGACGTGACATCCATTTGGAGAGGCAAACTGCTGGTTTCATATGGTGAAGAGAGTGTGGTTGTAGGTACTACAGGTGTTGATGATTTGGAAGGTGGTGGCACTTGTGGAGAATGAATCACAATAGACTCATTATGAAGTATTTGAAGAATCGGCTGAGGTAGGGGCAGCATCATTATTGGAAGAATTACTGGTGGATGGGTGCTAATGTTGGTGTTTGATACATTCCTGCATAAGACAGCAAATGGGAAAGTGATTTTGTCAAAAATAACATGACGATATAGGAATACGCGGCCAGTAGCGGGGTCCAAACACCTCTATCCTTTGTGAGAGCTATTGTAGCCAATGAAACACACTGAATTGACTTTGGTCTGAGCTTGTCTTGGATATAAGGACCCAAGAAGGGGTAGCAAGCACACCCAAACACTCATAAAAATTTGTAATCTGGAAATACATCATATAGAACTTGAAGAGAGGACTGGTATTGTAGCACTGTGGATGGTAATCGATTGATCAAGTACACCGCTGTGGTGATTGCCTCTAACCAAAATGATTTAGGCAAACATGCTTGAATTAGTAAAGCATTAGTGGTCTCGATGAGATGGCGATGCTTGCGCTCTGCAAGCCCGTTTTGTTCAGATGTATACAGGCAAGAGAACCTATGTTGAATACCATTATCGCGAGTGTATGTAGCAAAGGCAGTGCTTATATACTCTCCTCTGCCATCACTTTTTAAGTGTTTAATTTTTTGAGAAAATAAGGGCTCAGCCATTTTCCGAAATCGAATGAAGTAATATAATCCCTTAGATTTATTGGTCATAGGATATATCCAGGTGTACCGACTGAAATCATCTATGAATAGAATATAGTAGCGAAACCCGGAATTGCTAGCAACCGGGGAAGGACCCCAAACATTGCTATGAACGAGAAATAAAGGAGAAGGGGAGTTACGAACAGCATTTGAGCTCTTAGCAGCACGACAATCAGAACAAATCAGATTTCTATTAATAGCATTCAAGGGAATACAATTATTGGAAATTAAATGACTAATGACTGGAGCAGAAGGATGGCCAAGACGCTTGTGCCAAATCTGAGCAAACACGTTATTGCTAAACAAGGCTATTTTCTGATTGTAGAAGCTTGGACGAATTGGATAGAGGTCCCCATTAATCGGTCCTTGGAGTAAAATTTTCCCCGTTCGCAGATCCTTTATACGAAAACCCCAAGGGTAGAAGACAAAGACACAGTTATTATCTCTCGTAAAATGGGCAATAGAAATAAATTTTTGCAAATTTGAGGGACTAAAAGAACATTTCGTGTCGCGACCCGAGACCCACCCTAGGAGTTAGAGTGAATCTTGGATGACTAATTATGGCTTGCATGACTTACTTGACAAATCAACCTACAAAACCCACAGAGCATATACAAAGAGGATATAAACTGCAGAAACATACTTAAACATAGCACAGCGAAAGACTTAACCAAACCTCTATGTATATACATATGTGATCCAAGTTACACAAAAGAAGTCCAAAAGAAAGTGCGGACAGGCCCGCCAAAATACATGAATAGATATCTCTCATCTCACCCACAGCTCTATCACTCAGAATCTACAACCACTACCTAATAGTAGCCCTCTACCGGAGGTTCCTCCAAAGGTTCCTCGACGTACTCCTCCTCCACCCATGGGCCAGGAGCACAGACATCAAAAGGAGTAACTACTCCACTATCACCTACCAACATAAGAAGTACGGCTGAGCATGGAATACTCAGCAGGTACCAAATACTAACCAATAGTCATAGCATAAGAATGACAATACATAAATCAGGAGCAATTCAGATATATTAAACGGGAACCATTCATTTCATACAAGGAAGTAAAGCAATTTATAATCATGCTTGCATTTCGTAAAAAGCCGATAAAACCCTTGAAAACACCGTGCACTTGACTTGACTTAAGGTACCATTTTCGTGCTTGAAAACTCGTCTTGTCTATTTTGCTTGATTCTTGTGTATCGTGTCATGTCATGCATGTCATGCGTGCTTGCTTGTGATCATGTAACTTGTGAGATATACTTGTAAGATGTACTTGTGAGATGCGCTTGTGAGATGCCTTGAGAGGGAAGGGAGACCCTTCTTTATGCAATGCACTTGAGAGGGAAGGGAGACCCTTCTTCATGATATGTATGTACTTGCGAGGGAAGGAAGGCCCTTCTTTATGCTATACACTTGTGAGTGAGGGGAGACCCCTCGTGGAATGTTTGTTCTTGTTTTCTTGTGAAAAGCGAGGTAAAACATATCATAGGATATGTCCCATCTCTCAATCTCGTTCTTGAAAGCCTCGGTAAATTCATGTTATGCATGCCGTGCTCGTGGATTCGTGTGCATACTTGCATTGGAATTTAAAGATGACATTTGGGGATTTCACAATATATAGCTTGTCGCAAATTAAACAATAAGCATTTATGACATTTTAAAGAAAACAAGAACTCACACTATCATAAGCCCTAACAAGTTCATAAGTAATTAAGCATGCATTTTCTTAATTTATCATTCGTTTTGTTCACCTTGGCATTTCATCAAACATAGGGTGTGTCCATTATTTATTTCAACCTAAATCATGCTTTCCTAGGTGGGTTATGCTCACATTATACATGTTTGTTCATTATGGATACAATGCCCTCCCCATTTCATTCATCACATCGTTTCACACGGCATCCAATTGCCCACACCCCTCTCCATTCACACCATTTGCCATTTCAACTCATAATACATTTATAGATGGAAGAAAACAAAGAATACAAGAATAAGGGAAGAAAGAAAAGCTATAATTAGGAGGGTAGCAAGAGGTACCGACCTTGATCAATGAGGGAAAGAATCCACTTCCCAAAACGTTCTTGAGTAGCTGCCCTAGCTTGGAGAAACTGCTCCTCGCGTGCTTGAACAGAAATCTTGAAGCAATCCAATCTTGAGGTGATTTAGGGTTCACAAACCCTTTGATTTCTTCTCCAAAATCAAACCCTAGGTTAGGAAGACCCTTCTCTTCTCTCTTCCTCTCTAATATCTTCTAAGTGTGGTAAATGAGCCCTAAAGGCTCGGGCAACCCTTAAGAGGAAAGAGTGAAACGCCCAAAAGACGAAAACACCCTTAATAAAATTCTGCAAAAATGCAAAGACCGAGCGATCGGTGTGTTGACCGAGCTCTCGACCAAAAATCAACTCTCTAGAAAATTTCCCCATACAAATTCTTCGACCAGTCGATAGCCTCCGATCGATCGGTTTTGGACCGATTGATCGCTCCATGGACCGAGCGATCGGTGGTCTGCAAGTCCAAACTGTTTTGGCCATATCATTTGACTCGTTCGTCGGATTTTGACTATTCAACTTGCGTTGGGTTTGTACTTCGAAAATGAACATTTCTGACATTTCAGAATTTCCAATTTTTTCCTTATTTATTAATTGTACTACTTTAAATGCAAATTGGCTACGAAAGTGCCATGTATTAAGCATGAAAAAGTTTAGGGCTCTACATTTCGAAGTTGGAAATTAGAATGAGGAGTATGCAAGAGGGAATTACTGACATGAGTGATAGGAGCAGATGAACCATTACCAACTTGAACATAATCATTGCCATTATAGGGCATAGGTTGAAGGATATTGGATGAATCATTTGTCATGTGATTCGTTGCTCCCGTGTCCAGGTACTAGTTGGTATCATAGGGCTGTTGTAGAGTCATTGCTGTGAATGATTGGGGGAGAGACTCCTCTTGAAAAGCGTAATTAAACGGATGACGACATTGCAAAGTGGCATGACCCGGTTTGGCACAAATCTGGCAAAGATCTGAAGAGTTGGTGGTTGGGTGAGGCGGCTGATGTTGATTGTAGTCACGTGCATTAGGAGGAGGACGGCCATGATTGTAGTGTCCACCATTATATTAGGATCGTGTTACTCCACTATTGAAGCCACGACCTCCACGCCCCCTAAATCGTGAGCCACGTTGCTAGTGTGAGCGTTGTGAATAGAGGGCAGTAGGATTTGCATCAGTGCAAACCAATGGAGGATGGAGATGAGCCAAACGCTACTTGTGTTGAAGGAGACGGGCTCGTAATTCCTCAAAGGAGATTGGTTCGAGACGATTGGTAATAGCAGTGATAAAAGCCTCATAGTCGGAAGTGAGACCATATAAGGTATGGTGAACGAGATCGTCATTGGAAACTGGTTGTTGAATCGCCGCAAGTGCATCTGAAATACCTTTGATTTTTAACAAAAAATCAGATATGGGAGTCGATCCTTTCTTGATGGATTGAAGCTAACCACGAAGGTGCATTGATTTTGCATGGGATTGTTGAGCAAAAATAGATTCATGGGCCTTCCAAACAGCTTGGAAGGTGAGTAATCCAACCGTATGGGTGAGCACACTCTCTATCAAAGTGGCATTGATCCAACTTAGGATATATTGGTCCAGACGACGCCATTGATGAAACACAACATTGGGTTGGTCTCCAACAAAAGGAGCAGGAGAGGAAGCAGGAGACGCCATTGAAGAGGGAGGAGAAGATGCCATGAAAAATTCAGAGTTTATTGTGGAGAGTGCTTTGATACCATGTAGAATTGTGATCAAATCTATATGACCGAGTTACCCAGATTGGGTTTGCTCATTTCATTATATAATGCTGGAGCCTTTACAGTTACAAAAGGAAAGGATGAGCTTTATCTTTACAGTAGTTACAAATAGAGTAGGACTCTATCAGTGTGTGATTCACATTAAATGGAACTCTATGGAATTCTATTCTCTATCAGTCTCTAGATGTTTCTCAAACACCTTCTAAAGAAGAGCTTTAATAAACGGTGTTAGACATATATGCCCACAAAAGCCATTCCAAAATTGTATTAGTCTACTTAATCAATAAAAGCATATTTTACATTCACACATTGTCTTCTACATTGGATAACACATTAAAAGTATCTCATTAGATGAGACTACTTTGTCCTTTACGTAACATTGTAGGAAAACCATACAATTAGTTTTTAACTAATTGCTAAGGAGATATGGTTTTACGGTTCCTTGTAGACCTAGAATTGTTCTAAGTTATTTAGGATATATCTGGATAATGTATTCCTACTAACTTACATATTGTTAGTTCCATATGATGGAGTGATGAATCTCAATCACTGAGAGAAGGGTCTCTTGACTAAGATGTGGATATAAGTAAGAAGTACTTATATTGCAACTGGATCACTCAGTGGATACCCTTAGAAATATGTTGTCTATATGTTTAGGGTAGTCCATTTGACAGATTATCCTTAACCTGAGAGGTCGAGATCTTCTCTAGTATTTGCTTATATAGCTTTGATGTAGCCAATCATCAATGTCCAACACACCGGCCTAAATACGGGCTTGTTTGGTTACATACACTATACTAGAAGAAGTGTGTGTACACTCAACAAGGATTCCACTACTCTTCTAGAGTAATTTATATTGAGTTGATACTTGTCAAACCGAACTTGGAAAACCAGTGCTGATATTTATCAATGAAATGGTTTTTGTAAGCACCCAATTTTTACTCTCCCTTAATCATGGTTAAGTATTTTAACCACAGTTAATCACCCTAACCCTAGGTAAAACCCTAGTCAAACCCTTGGCCTAACCCTAGAACAAACCCTAATCCTAGGACAAACCCTAGTCAAACTCTAAGTAAACCTTAGTCTAACCTTAGGCAAACCCTAGTCTAACCCTAGACCTAACCCTAAGTAAACCTTAGTCCAACCCTAGGGTCCAAAAACCCCAAATCCAAAGCCAAAACCTTCTGTGGGCCCAAGCATGGGCCCACAAATCCTTCAGACCAGTTAGTGTGGGGCCCACCACCCCGAATTCAAAAATTCCAGGAATGGCAGTAAAGTTTTTATCGTCATTTCCTCATATAGCAAAATCTATAGTATTTCAGTTCATATGCGTGGGGGTTGGGCTCAGTTTAGGAAAAAATTGAGAATGGCAGTAAAGTTTATACACCATTCCTGGTTTAGGCTAAACCAAGAATGGCGGTAGATATTCTACCACCATTACTGGGTTTCTACAAATTTGGTTACTGGCACCCCCTGCAGCACTCCTCTCTGCCTCCCTGGGGTTCTGAACCTTCCATATAATCCCCTAAGTGCCCCTAGGTCCCCTCCATCCTATAAATACTCCCCTACTCCATGCTTGAAACTCCATTCCAAAAAACCTATGTGAAACACCTGCCAAACTACTGTACAGCCTGAAAATACCATATCCAACCCTTGTCCTCCACTCTGAGGTCACTTCAAACCCTCCAGGAGCTACTCAGGCCACTCACCTATGCGCCACCATTGTGTACCAACCCACCATCGAGCTCAGCCACTCCACCGTGAAGATTAAACCAGCAGGGTAAGGCCACCACACCCTACCCCCTTTTACTTTCTGTTTCAAGTATTGTAAGACCCTTGGTCATACTCCTGGGGTCATTTTACTTCTGTGTTTATTGCTGCTCACCCAAGGATAGGGCCCCCTTTGCCTCTTCATAGGCATGGGGGACCCCTTAAGGGTTCGAAACTCTAGCCACAAGGGCCCATGCTATGCATGGTAGCACCCCGTCCTTCTAGGGGACCCTCAGTTAATGAGGGATCTCCTGGATACAAGCCTGTTCTAACCCTAGGGGTAAATTTTTTGTTTGTGTAAATTATCAGGAATGGTGGTAAACTCAGTACTGCAATTCCTGACCTTTTCATTTCAGTAGCTTTACACCCATTTTGGGTGGGGCCTTGGTCCATTCCAGGGCCATGGTTAGGTCCCTCTGCCTTTTAGCTATCCCCCATGGTCATTCTAGGGTTACCCTTGATGTTTAACCATGGTTAAAATGCCTTAAACCAGGAACTGTGCATAATGGCGGTAGATAGTCTACCGCCATTTCAGTATTCCATTTACAGTGTGTTCAGGCCCATCCTAGGCCCACACAAACCACCCCCTGGGCCCACCAAAGGCCTAGGACACTCAGGGGAGTCCCCTCTTCAACTCTATGGGTCCACGACCCCTTGGTTTCATCCCTAACCCAAACCACAGACCTGTAAACCAGTGCCGGAAATACTTGATAATGGCGGTAATCCTTTTACCGCCATTACTGATTTTCTGTAATTTTAGGCTTTGCATAAGGCCCAGACCTGGTAGGAGGCCATTTTAGGCTCTGTCATGCTATCTGGGCCCACCCTGATCAGAACATCTCCTTTAACTGGGGTTAACTCAACCTTGGTTAACTTTTAACCATGGTTAAACCCTATTTACTCTTGGTAAAAATCTAGAAAAATGCTAAAACTGCTCAAAATTTGCTTCGAGATCAAAATGATTCTACTTTGGCCCTTTTTACTATAGTTAGTAACCCTAACCATAGTTGACTTCCTATTTAACTTCAGTTAATAACCCTAACCTCCGCCCCTTTTGGCATACTAGGCTTAATCTCTTAGCCTATCGGGACTAACCTTGTTACCCTCAACTATGGTTAGCAATCATAACCGTGGTTAGTTCGACCCTTAACCCTGGTTAATAACCCTAACCTCGGTTAAATCCAATCTTGGCCTACCGGGCCTAATCTTAGTCTACCGGACTTAGCCCTTGGCCTATCAGACCTAATCCTAGTCTACCGGACTAATCGTTAGTCTACCGAACTAACCCTCGGCCTACTGGGCCTAAACCATGAACGTGACCAACCCGATCAATCAAACCCTAGTCCCCAGGCTAGACCCTTAGCCACCCCAGTGCACACACACACATCCCCTAACCTTGGCACAGACTCATGTGCCAGAGCTACGCACGGTCTGATCTCACTCTTGTAGTACGTTGGCAACCCAACCCAGGTTCGATCCTATATTGTTTCTCTTTCTTGGGTTAGTATTACTTTAAACATTTAGATATTTGAACATAGTTTGATTTAATTTGGCTTACGCCTAGAAAGTAGGGAACCATTATAAAATGAAAATCCCGGGGTGCCTAACACCTTCCCCGGACTTAACCGAATCTCTTACCTAGACCTCTAAAGCAGACTAAGACCTTATCCACAACCTGGGGACTTATTCATTCTGAATTAATAGGTGGCAACTCTCAACATACCCTCACCCCCACTTGTGAGGCAGAGTAAAATATCGTGCTCACAGCTCTGGCGACTCTGCTGGGGACCTATTCCAAGGTTCAACCAGGAACGTAGGTTAAGCCAATTAAAATCAACCTTATTCAAATGTCTAAGTATTTAACTTAATACTAAGTCTTTCATCTTTTGGGTGTATTGTGTACTATGCATATTATACATAGCATAGTAGTGTAATATTCTATTAAACTCAGTAGACAGACTTATTACACTTACGACTAGTGGATGATCATTCTAGTGTCAGAAGCTTAAAATTCTTGGAGGTCTGCGGAATTACATCTAGTGGGTGATTACCCTCAATGAAGGATTCTGAACGCTCTTGCTTACACCAATCGTCCTTTTTCAGGCATGTTCTATATCAGGGAGTCGCATATATGGTGTTAAGTGACACACATCCTTCTAGGAACACAATTGCATTAACCCAGCATTCATACATATAGATTAGGCTATGGTATAATCTACAAGAAGCCCACCTGAGGAGGGTTACTCTAAACCCTAACCTACTTGCACCTTATACCTGTCCCCAATCATAGTTAACTGTCAGTGTATTTTTACCCTAATAAGCACCCACCTAGGGGCATGCAATAAGTCAAACTTATGCTTGTAATAATACACATCCAACCTTGCATGCCGACATAGCATATGGGGTTTGGTCTCCACAAGACCTATCCCCAACCTTGACCTGATAGGCCATCGGTTCCCAACAACTTGGGGAAAGCACATCGGACCTCCGTCCATCTATCCTATCGGATCACATGTGCCTTGTCACACCCAATCAAAATCAAGAAAAATCAAAAAATACAATCATCATCATTTTTACATTTTTATCTGCATACACAGTACACTCACATAGAGTCTGTCTTTGTCAGGTAGGTGGCAGGTCCTTCAGGGATTGTTAGGTCAATTGGTTAACCGTCAAGGCCCGTGCATTCGACATCTCAGGTGGCATGTGACGACAACCTCCGAAAATCAATCGAAGCCTTCACTCTGAGTCAGTGTCTTTCTTAGGCTCAGTACTGCCTTTATTGGGCTCAATACAAAACCCAATCCATCTTAGACCTGTCCATGGCTAAACTAAACCCACACCTCATGAATGTTGTTATCCAATGTTAAAACTCATCACATATGGTGTTTTGTTTTGGTAAGAATGAACTGTGTCCAACACTGGAAGAGATACAGCGCATTCTAAGATTAACCCTGGATAGTGAAGCCATAATACCGCACTACAAGACAACATATCAGGTAGACCTATCAAGGTTCTTGCAGATCAAGCTTGTCTACTTGTAGCACGGTCCTAACGGCTCTTATGATCGGATACATGTATCGTATCTAGAAGATCAGTACAAGCACATGTGGAACCCTGACACCATAACAGTTGAACTTCCCAGTCTCAACGCCCTTGCACTGATAGCTATGTCTCAGTTAGTATTCCCGAAGTGTAGCACCCTTGTCGAATCAGTACTGGTAGGGATCATCGAAGATATGCACAACTCCGGAACAGCTATACCCATCATTCTTGCAGAACTTCTTAGGGCTCTTAACCAGGCAGCAGACCGCAGAAAGGGCATCTTCCATGCCAGTGCACCTCTCTTACACCTTTGGTTGGTAGGACACCTATTTATGATCATCCAAGTGCCCGCCGATCTCCGTGATGCATGCAGTCTACCTCGAAAGAGTTCTCAGAATCAGGGAAAGATAGTGTCTATAGACGTCAAAATGCTCTACCAGCTTCTCCAAAGCCTGTCAGAGGAGAAGATCACAGGGTAATATGGGTGGCTAGTCCTGAAAAAGTAACCTCGCATCGTCATAACCGGGAGACGATGCATGATCCTCACTAGTCTAACTGGCTCAGCAGTCTATGTACCACTCCGAGTCCTTCGTTAGTTTGAACTCCCTCAGTGCATCTCACTGATAGACCGGCAAGGAAATGACTGTGTCAGCTTTATAATGTACTCCGAAAGCCTCACTCAACGCTTCCAGTCAGATTGGCAAAGCTTCTGAAGAGAATAGTAGCCAAACTTTGTGATTAAAATAGGACCACCAACTAATTCAGCCTGACCATGTGAGCCATATACATGTCCACAACTGAGTTTAGCCTTGATATCTCGGAGAATACGATGAACAGCAGCAAGGTGTGAAACACGAGGAGGATGCATGAACTGACTAACTATGCTAACAACAAATGTAATATCAGGTCGTGTGAGGGTGAGATATATCAAGCGACCCACAAGACGCTGATAGGCATGAGGATCAGAAAGAGGTTCATCCTCAGTATTATGCAAAGAGAGTTTCGGACCCATGGGAGGAGTAACGAGTTTACATCCACTCATACTAGTATCACTGAGCAGGTCAAGAGCATAATTCTGTTGTGACTGAAAAATTCTCTTCTTAAATTGAGTAATCTCTAGACTGAGAAAGTACTTCAGATGGTCTAAATCCTTGACATCAAAGGGATGCCCCAACTAATGCTTAGCATGAGAGATGAATGATATCATCAACATATATCAGGAGAATAGTGCGGCCTGAAGTGCCAGAATGGATGAAAATAGTATGATCAGAGTGGCATCGTTGGAAGCCAAGCAAATGACCACTTCACTGAAGAGATGGAAAAACACAGGGTGACTACTTCAAACCATATATAGATTTTTGAAGTCTACAAACCTTTCCAGACTCCCCTGAAGCAGAAACCAGAAGGAGGATCTATATACACCTCCTCGATGAGATACCCATTAAGAAAAGTATTTTTAATGTCTAACTGATAGAGGTCAACTCTAATTTGCCACAAGAGAGAGGAGAACACGAACATAAGTCAGTTTGGCCACAAGTGCAAAAGTAACATCATAGTCAAACCCATAAGTCTAAGTAAAGCTGCGGGCGATAAGACGAGTCTTATACCGAGCAACATTGCCATCAGAGTTATGTTTACGGTGAAGACCCAACGACAACCCACAGATTTCTTCCTAGTTGGAAGGGGAACCATATCCCAAGTCTGATTAGACTAAAGAACATTCATTTCATTAACCATATCACTCTTCTACTCAGGATAAAGAAGAGCATCACGAACGGACTGAGGAATAGTCATATAGTCAATTACCGAAAGGAATGCCTGGTACGAAGGAGATACAACTTGATAACAAACATACTTGGCAATGGGGGTAAGGAGACACAGGAGCGAACATTCTTGCGATGAGAAATAGGTATCTCAAGATCAGAAGTAGCAGGAGTAACAATATCAAGAGAATGAACAAGAATAACAGAGGATAAAGCAATACCTCGAAGAGTGGCCTGTGGGGAAGATTGTTGTATAGGCGTATCGGATGAGGAACCAGGTGGCTGGCGGAAAGAGTACGTGAGAATAGGGATGTCAAAGGGTCATGCAGGGGTAGGGTTGGTGTCAACCCTATCCCTACCCTTCCCTATAAGAGTAGGGCCCTAGACCTTCAAGGGCCAGGGTTAATTGGACCCTAGCCCTGCCCTCAAGGGTTAAGGCTGGGCTGGGTCGGGCCAAAGGGCCAGAAGAGAGCGGGATTTTGTTTAAGAAAACCATTCCAATAGGTGATACAATCTTACAACATATTGAACTCGTGAAAAAATTTGTGAAGAATTTCAAGAAAAATTGGTATATAAAGAGGTTTGGATTGTGAATTTATGCATATACTCTCATGTTACTATCATAAACGGGAGCTATATTAGTAATTTTAGAACTTAAATTAAGTATTCTTAAAGAATGGAGGGCGGGCCGGGCAGGGGTCAACCCTAGGCTGGCCCTATGGAAGAAGGGCTTCTTGGTTTTGAGCCCTACCTGACCCAAGAGCTGGAGAAGGGCCGGGCTTTGGCGGGTTTGGAAGGGCCGGGACAAGCCAGGTACCCTTTCACTCAGGCTTTTTTGACAAGCCGACATGATAAAAATTTTCTGCTGTGGGGAGGTCCCCTGCAATAGGTAAAGGCATAAAAATAGGAGAAACAGTAAGTGAAGGTACAAAGATAGGTGGCAGAGTAGGAGCATGAGAGAAATAAGGTATTGTCTCAAAAAAAGTGACATCCAGAGAGACGAAGAAACGACGACGGTCATAACACCGATAGCCTTTATAGGTGCTAATGTAACATACAAAGACACATCGAATGACCTTATCATCCAATTTCGAATGGCTGGGACGAAGATCCTAGACAAAGCAGGTCCAACCAAACACCCATAGCTCAATGGGAAAAATAGGAACCTGAGGGCTAAGAAGCTAATATGCTGAGAAGCCACCAAGATTGCGAGAAGGAGCTTTTTTTTTTTTAGGGGGGGGAGACCCTTACCTATTTATTAAGAAAAAGCAACCAGGGGCATAAAACCTTACCCCTACAAAAACACAAGAACACAAATACATAAGACTTTTGTAAGAACAATTCTTACATTACTTAAGAATAAAATTACTCTGTAAATCGAGTTGGTTTCCTAACCTCCCTCTTCGGTCATTACCTTTGTGGATTTGGTTCCTATAAAATATAATTTTTTGATATAAAATCCATGAAGGTGGAAGGGCGCTCAAACCGTGTTGCTGTCCAAAAGCAATCTTTTTTAATGATGACAACCATATAACCCTCATTAATTTTAATGATGACATAAATAATGAAATGACTCTTGTAATACTAATTTCTTCCATAAGTAATCTTTTTTACAGTATTCAAGAATCAAAGAAGTGATTCCAAGAAAAAATCTCAAGAAACTTCAAAGAAAAAGACCAAGTCAAGACATGAAGACAATTCCAAATCAAAGCTTCAAGAAGAAGTTCAACTATAAGCAAGAAGGACTCTGGAAGATTGTCTTGAAGACACTGCTGCTAAAGGCCATAGAAGCATAAGTATCATCCTCATCAAAGTCTTAGTCTAGGTAGTAAGTGTGGTCTGTGTAGGATTTCTTGTAAAAAATCCCCAAGTGGTTGATTTGGTGAAAAAGCTCAAAATACCTTAGATTGACCATAGGTCCCCTTAAGAATCTTTAAAATATGGTTAAGGAACCTAAAATATGATCATCTTACTCATAAAGCTTAAGTTCAAAACCTTGGAATCAAATCCTATCTTAAAGGTTTTGAAAATGGATTTTGCAAATAAAATTAGCCTATCCAGTCGATCAAATAGGCAATCCAATCGATCAGGCAAGCCTTGTGATCGACTGGATAGAACAAATTTTTTTCAAATTTGTCTGCTTACACTAATCGAGTTGGAACTCTATCCTAATCAATTTTAGATCATTCAAAAGATCATTATGAGTTGCTAATCATGTTTTACTAACATAATTAAAGACTTTGGAATGTGTGCAAATCATTAAAATCTAAGAAAAAGCATTAAAGATCAAATAAACCAAAAACTAGAAGTTTTTTGGTCTATCAAGCCGATCAGATGGACAATCCAGTCGATTAGACAGTCCATCCAGCCGATCACTCCATCCTCTAATCGACTGGATAGAACAAAACACCATAAATCCCATTTTGGTATCCAGCCGATCAGGAAACTGATCCAGGTGATCAGGCGAGCATCTAATCGATCAGGAGGATCCTCTAATCGACTCGATAGTTCAAAAAAATTCTGAAAATCCGTATTTAATGCCAACGACTATTTTTTCAACGGGTATTTCGCATTCAATGCTCATCAAACGGTAATAAATTTCAAATCACTATAAATATAAGTGATCTTTGAATGATCCCAATATAGATACACTAACTCTTACACTGTTTCATTGAAAATCATTCACTTGAGCCAAAAATCCCAAAAACAGAAAAACGATACTCTGTTTTTCTCTTTGAGCTGAAATCTAATCTTCCACTTGTGAGATTTAATAGAGTTTACTATTCCATTCAAATCTAACTCGTAAAGGAGTTTTTATTTCGGATTCAATATCCAAAAGCTTTCATTGTAATCATCCTAGAACCTTCGTGTTTTGCAAGTGAAACTGCGGCTTTGGTAATAGAGAGGGTTGTGCTCTGTTGGTTGATGGTTTCACCCTGATAGAGAAGAAGGGTTGTTGAAGGTTCCATCTCGACCGAAAGAGAGATTGTAAAAGGGTTTAGGCTTCAACAGATTAAGAAGTCTATACAATCGTGGACTGTAGTAAAATCCTTTAAGTGGGTGCTGCTTGAAGCGGGGAGTAGTTTGGGTTTGCCGAACCTCAGAAACAAATCTGAGTTAGCTTTCCTTATCTCTTTCCCTCCTTCTTGTTCTTTACTTTTGTTAATTTTAGTTTAACATAGCTGCATTTCCCCTTAGTTCTTTTTATTCCACTTATAAAAGGAAAAATTATTTTTAACTGCCATTGACCCTATTCACCCCCCCCCCCCTAGGGTCCATAACTAGGCAACAAATAGAATTTGCATCACAAGTAAAATATCCATGTCATGGATATAATCCTCCTCTTCATGTTCAATAGAATTCATAACATATGCAAACCCCCATGTTATAAATAAAATCTCACATTCATTTCAATAGAATTTATAACACGTGTAAAACCCCCATGTTATACAAATAGCATATAATTTAGCATGATAAATCATAATATCTCCTTAACATAGTTTCTCAATTCTCAATAACATCATATTAACATTAAAAACACTCTCAAGCATTTAAACAAACACCTTAAGTGTATTTGTTATGTGTACATTACCCTTCCCTATTTTTCCATCATACAATAGTCATTTACATAATCCATGAGCATCTAATTCAAGCTCAACCCCAATTCATGCATCCATAATCCATCCCCTTACCATTTTAACCCATCCACCATCATTTTCATACATCCATAACCCATAATTAAATTTAAGCTTCTAGCATACAAATACATCTATATCCTTACTTAAGCATGTAATATCTCATACAAATTCATTGTTTATCATACTTAATCAATAAACATAATAATACAAGGCTTAGATTAGAGAGGATATCGACAACTCATACACTATAGAGCTTGTAGCACATGTAAAACCCTCATTTCAAGAGTAAAATCCTTCATTCATGCTTATTACCTACTCATTTTTGCATAATCATGTAATACCCTTGATAATCCATAAACATTCTTGTTTAATACATGCAAAACCTTTACTAAGGTTAGACAAGATATCGACCTTAGGGATCATTCCCTTCGATCCAAATCGCTTGAGAATGCTCCTCGAGGCTTTGGAGATGATCTCCAAGTTAAGCTTGTAGAACCCTGGATCTTGATGGCCTAGTATGATGAATAGTATGACATATTAAAGCTTTTTAAGAAAATATTTTTGGTGTATGGGTGTTTGGAATGAAGTAGGTGGAGTACAGAATACTCTTAATTATTTACAAGGGTAATACCATAGCATACCCTCAACTTTGAAAACCTCTAATTCTAGCATCGTTGATCGGGATAGAGTGATTCTTGAATTTTTGAAAAGGAATTGGAACCCTCTTTGAACTCCATGTTGATCCCTTTTCCAGATTTTGAATCGAGGTAGAGTCAAATGTCCGATTTCCAGAATTGGGTCTGCTGCAAAAACGGGTTAATGAAACCCATTCGCATGTCAGTCGGGTTTAGATCCATTTTGGGTAATTAAAAACTCAAAATTTGGATTTTTATAAAGCACCAATGTTTTTTCCCTTCGGAAGAAGAATCCAACGCAAGTTGAATCGTCAAAATCCGACGAGCGAGTCAAAAGTTATGGCCGAAATATGAAAATGCAAAAATCCAGACAGCTCTCAGAGATTTGGATGATCGATCGTCCCAAGATGATAATCAATCGTCAGGTGCCCAGAAATATGAATAACTTACAGGAACATGAATGATCGATCGTCCAGACTGACGATCGATCATCAGAACACAATTTGGACTTTTTCAAGGCACGAAAATGAGGGTTTTTAACCGCTTTGTCTATAAATAGACAACCCAAGTGGGGGTTTTGCTTACCCTAAACCTAGAAAGGAAAAAGAGAGAGAAAGGAAGGAGAAGGGAGAAATCCAAAGGAGGGCTTTGGATCAAGACCAAGAGGAGATCAAGGATCTTCCCCAAATCAAACAAGGATCTTCACCCTCAACTGTTGTGTCTTCTTCCTCAAACTTGAAGCATTCTCTACAAGTGAGATCACCCTCTATCAAGTTGGGGGTTCTCCAAATCAATGGGTTTTCTTCAAGATAAAGCCTTGATCTTCAAAGTTAGTACACCCTACTAACTACCCTTAGTAATAACCTAGGTTCTCTTGTGAATATGGTGTATCAATCTTCCCTATTTTCCCCTTTTTGATTTAAAATGCTTAATTTCCCTAAGTTAAACAAGATAAATGATGAGTGTGGGGATGTATGAATGGATGGTGGATGTTGAGGCGATTGGATGCCGTGTTGTGATGTGTGGTATAGTGGAAAATGGTGGAAGGGCACTTTACCAATAATGAACACACCCCATATGTTTGATGAAATGCTTGAATGAGAAAATACACATTTAATTGAGGTAAAAAGGGTTGGATCCCACATGTTGGATAGAATGCATGAAGGGGTTGGTAATCTAAGTATAGGGAAATATATGTAAGGGTTAAAACGATATTGCATGCAAGGTGTTTGATGTAATGCTTGTGTAGAATGTGAGACTAAAACCATGAGATATGAACAAAGGGCTTTTCCCCAAAGTTTAGTAAAAATAATGATATGCTTTATGAAATTTCCAAATGTCTATCATGTGCCAAAAATCGATCAAATGCTTTACATGTTGCCTAAATTCTCATACGATCATGTTAGGAATTGAAATGCTACACTCATGTGATCCTTCTATTCAAGCATATCATCATGTTACAACAAATGTTACACACACGCACACAAGCATGCATGAACTGATTTTTCTAAAGTATATGTACACAAGAAACAACAAGACAAGAATGTGATGCACGAAACAAATGATAAAACCGGACATTGGGCCGGTCAAGGGTAGGGCATATCGCAAGATATGTCATACCTGGCTCACAAGAAAACAAGACAAGGAGGTTGGTGGTACCCTTTTCTATATAAATATTTCGTTGAAGGGAATTTACATTCTCAGCTCACAAGTCGCTTCAAGGGCACTAACCTCTGGCTCACAAGTATACAAGCAAGAACAAGTCAAGAACATGACAAAAACAAGCAAGACAAGTGATTCCAATCAAGACAAGACAAGCATGCATGATTCTCAAAATTAAGACCAAGGCAAGAACAAGTTTTCAAACACTGACAAGCAAATTTTGTAAGAAACACGAAAGCTATTTTTGAGAATCAGACATGAATTTATCGTACGAGTTTTACCGTGGTTTTCACATTCATTCAAGCATGTGAAGATCATTACATTGCTTTACTTCAATGCTATTTGTCATATGTTGCTATTTTTTGCCTTAAATTGAAATGATGAATTATATCTCATTGCCTTGTGTGATTGTTATTGCTATGGTTAGCTAGTAGCTTGTACTCGTTGAGTATTCTATACTCAACCGTACTTTTATGTTGGTAGATACCGGGGATGCCCTCGACCCTGAGCCTTGGGTCGAGGAATAGGATGTTGAGGAGAGGGAGCCACCTATCCCGATGCAGTTGCAGGCGGATAGGGATTTGGACGTTTGGCCATATTTGGATTACTGCTGAGCCTAATAGGCTCGATATTATTTTGTATTTTGATAGGTGGGCATATCCACCTTTGACTTGATATGTTATGTATTTATGTTAACTTGGAATACAGACTATCTTATGTAGAAAAGGAAAATTTTGGTTTACACTTCCGCATTCATGTCATAGCTTCCGCACTCTGATTATTGTAGCTAGTTATGGTATCATTTTTAGTTACAGGATGGTTTGCCAGGTATGAATAGTCATAGCTAAAGTATCCCTTAACTCCTAGGGAGTATTTTGGGGCGTGACAGTAGTGGTATCAGAGCTCTAGGCATTAGAGTCCCTAGGGTCACTTAGAACTGATACCAGGATCGAACAAGGTAATAGAGTCACCTTAAAGAGTTGTATTCCAAGTACAGACTAAGAAATTAGTCTAAATCAAAACAAGTTGAGCTTTAACCGAACTTAGAGTCCTAACGCTAGGAACACGGATTGTATGTTATGCCATTGTTATGTATATCATGTGTGCATTGTTCTATGCTTAGTGATTATGTATTGAGTGAATTGTGGAATTGTTACTAAATGCGTACCTTAGCTTTTGCTTCAATAGCTGAGACCTTGGCTATGTTGGCCGCAAGGCAACCTACTCCTCCTCCGGTCGGCACACTTGTAACTACTCCTCCCAATCGAGCTTAAGCCAAAATAGAGGCTTTTCGAAGGATGAGGCCTCCAACATTTTGTGGAAGCATTGATCCACTAGTTGCCGAAGGATGGATCCGGCAACTTGAAAAGATCTTCTCTGTGTTGACACCTACTGAGGCTGAGAGGGTCACTTGGGCTGCCTTTATGCTTGAAGGCAAGGCCGGCCATTGGTGGAGGTCTGCACTTAGGACCCGGGACTTGACCCAACAGGGTCAAGAGTGGTCTTGGGGAGAATTCTTGGACGTTTTCTATAAGAAATACTTCCCGATAGGAATGAAAGAAAAGAAGGAGGTTGAATTTATTACCTTGGAGCAAGTTAGCTTGTCAGTAGGCGCTTATGAGGCTAAGTTCTCGGAGCTATCCAGATTCGCTCCTCACATGATAGCTACGGAGGCTATGAAAGCCCGCAAGTTTAAGAGGGGGTTGAAGGCCTACCTCAATGATAGAGTCTCACTATTCTGGCATGGGACATATTCAGAAGTTATGGATAAGGCACTCTTGGCAGAGTCCAATTCTGAGGAATTCTTCAAGAGAAGAGGAATGGAGAAGGGCCAGTCTAGTGGCTCAGTAGAGAAGAAAGCTAGGACTATGTCATACCAGCCTTTAGGGCCAGCACGGTCAGAGGTTGTACTCTACACCTCAGCCTCTCCACCCTTTTGCTCCACCGGCTTTTCACCCGGCGACTACACAGGCTCCTCGCCCCGCACTATCTCAGGCTATGGGATATATACCCTCCACTTACTCCTATGAGCCCTGTACGTATTGTGGTAGGAGGCATTTGGTAGGGGAGTGCCAGAAGATATCAGGGGGATGCTTTCATTGTGGTGATCAGGGCCACATAATCAGGGATTGTCCCCGCTGTCAGATGCTACCTCAGTCTCAGGGGAGTAGGCCCCCTGTCAGGCAGTCTTCTCAGCAGAGCTCATCACCGGCATCAAGGCTCTCACAGTCTACCCGACCACCTCGCCAGGCAACTCAGGGCCGAATCTTTGCCCTATCAGAGAGAGACGCATGTGCATCAGATGATGTCGTGTAAGGTACGCAAGAATGTTAGAATTTTAAGTTGTGAATGATTTCCATTTTGTGATATGTTGTTATTTATACTAGGGGTTACCTATGTATGATGCTTGTTATTGTTTAAAATCTATTGATATCAATTATTTAATCACACAGGCACTTTATTAGTGAACGAATGTCTAGCCCGAGTGTTGATCGACACGGGATCCACTCACTCCTTCGTCTCACCTAGTTTTGCAAAGGGCTTTTCAGCTGTGTCTAGTCTGTTGGAGCGGGAGTTAACCATTTTGACTCAGCTTGGAAAGTTGGTTGACACAGACCGGATATACAAGGACTGTGTGGTTCAAGTGGGACAGAACGAGTTGTTGGCTGACCTGATCATCCTGGATTTCCATGATTTAGACTTTGATGTCATCCTCGGGATGGATTGGTTGTCGACTCACCATGGACATGTGGCATGTTTTGAGAAGATGGTGAACTTTAGGCCAGAAGGAGTAAAACCATTTCACTTTCGAGGGCTACAAAGAAGGGATATTGCTCGCTTTGCAGCTTTAAGCTTAGTGAACCCAGAGGCACAAAAATCCTCAACCATTCCAGTTGTTAGTGAGTTCCTGGATGTTTTTCCAGAGGAATTTCCTAGATTACCTCCAGATCGGGAGATTGAGTTGGTGATAGAGCTTGCGCCCGGCACAGCTCCGATTTCTATGACTCCTTATAGGATGGCCCCGATTGAACTCAAAGAGTTGAAGGTGCAGTTGGATGAACTGCAAAGCCTGGGATTTATTAGACTGAGTGTCTCACTATAGGGTGCCTCAGTGCTATTTGTGAAGAAGAAAGACAGCTCAATGCGTATGTGTATTGATTACAAATAGTTGAACAAGGTCATTGTGAAGAACCGTTTTCCGTTACCACGGATAGATGACCTGTTTGACCAATTAAAGGGAGCTAGATTCTTCTCCAAGATTGATCTTAGATCGAGGTATCATCAATTAAAGATCAAGGTAGAGGATATTCCAAAGACGGCTTTCAGGACTCGGTACGGGCACTATGAGTTCCTTGTTATGCCTTTCAGTCTCATGAACGCACTGACGGCTTTTATGGATCTGATGAACCGGGTGTTCCAATCGTGCTTGGATCAATGCGTGATTGTGTTCATTGATGACATCTTAGTGTATTCCCAGACACGGGAAGATCACACATGAGACCTCCGCCTCGCTCTGGAGATGTTGAGAGAGTATAGGCTATATGCCAAATTGAGTAAGTGTGAATTCTGGCTAGAGAAAGTGGCATTCCTTAGCCATGTGGTGTCTGCGGAGGGTATTTCGGTTGACCCGGCAAAGATAGAAGCAGTTATGAGCTGGGAGAAACCCAAGAGCATCACAGAGACATGTAGCTTCCTTGGTTTGGCAGGCTACTATCGGAGATTTGTAGAGGGATTCTCCAGTTTGGCGACACCGCTCACATACTTGACTCGGAAGAATGCTAAGTTTATATGGAGTGATAGATGCAAGATCAGCTTCCAGGAGTTGAAGAAGCGGCTCACTATGGCTCCCGTCCTCACAGTACCATCCAGGAGTGGCGGTTTTGTTGTTTATAGTGATGCCTTGCACGTCAGATTGGGATGTGTGTTGATACAAAACAAGAAGGTTATTGCTTATGCTTCCCGACAGTTAAAGGAGCATGAGAAGAACTACCCTGCCCATGACTTAGAGCTTGCCGCGGTTGTTTTTGCATTGAAGATATGGCAGCACTACCTCTATGGGGAACAGTTTGATGTGTTCACAGATCACAAAAGTTTGAAGTATCTGTTTTCCCAGAAAGAGCTAAATCTGAGGCAAAGAAGAATGGTAGAATTTTTGAAAGACTATGAATGCTCCATCCAATACCACCCGGGTAAAGCAAATGTGGTGGAGGATGCATTGAGTAAGAAGTGACACGAGCTTGTTGCATATATGATGATTCAAGAGTGGGAATTGTTAGAGGATGCATCTAACCTCGACATCAGTTTCAGTCTTCCGACCTTTGGGCCGATAATGGCTAATATCACCGTTAGGCCTTACATATTGGCCAGGATTCGAGAGTTACAAGGCTTGGATACAGAGCTACTTTCTTACCGAGACAAGATGATTAGTAGGAGTAGCGAGGACTTTGCCTTGAAGGGTGACGGAACTATCACGTTCAAGGGAAGAACATGTGTTCCTGCCGATGAAGAGCTTAGAAGAGAAATTTTAGATGAAGCTCACCGGTCCAAGTATACCATTCACCCTGGGGGTACCAAGATGTATTAGAATCTCAAGGGGCACTTTTGGTGGCGGAACATGAAGAGGGATGTTACAGAATATGTGTCTAGATGCTTGGTGTGTCAGCAAGTCAAGGCTGAGCACATGAGACCGACGCGCCTATTGCAGTCCTGCCCTATTCCTGAGTGGAAATTGGAGCATATCACTATGGACTTCATTATGGCGTTGCCAAAGAGAGTTAGAAATACCGATGCTATATGGGTTGTAGTTGACAGACTCACGAAGTCGGCTCATTTCTTGCCATACCGGACTACATTCAACTCGAACCAGTTAGCTGTACTGTACATCAAGGAAATCATTCGGTTGCACGGGGTGCCAGTGAGCATTGTCTCAGACTGGGATCCAAGGTTCACATCCAGGTTTTGGAAGAGCTTTCAGAGCGTCATGGGTTCCCGACTAGACTTTAGCACCGCTTTTCATACACATACGGATAGGCAAAAAGAACGGGTGAATGAAGTGATAGAGGATATGCTCTGAGCATGTATGCTAGACTTTAAAGGCAGTTGGGAAGATCACCTACCATTGGTGGAGTTCGCCTACAATAACAGCTATCAGGCGAGCATCAAAATGGCGACTTTTGAGGCTTTGTACGGGAGAAGTTGTAGATCCCCTTTGTATTGGGATGAAGTCGGGGAAAGGAAAGTATTGGGCCCCGAGTTGATTGAGCAAACTGCAAATAAGGTCAAGATCATCAGGGAGAGATTGAAGACGGCTCAAGACAGGTAGAAGAGCTATACCGATACCCATAGACAAGATCTTGAGTTCCGTGTTGGCGATATAGTATTTGTAAAGGTTTCGCCGACAAAGGGTGTTAAGAGGTTTGGCAAAAGAGGAAAGCTTTGCCCGAGGTATGTGGGTCCGTTTGAAATCGTCACCCGAGTTGATGAAGTCGCATATCGGGTTGCCCTACCTGCTCACATGGCCACGGTCCACAAGGTGTTCCATGTGTCCATGCTTCGAAAGTATATCCCGGATCCTTCACATGTTATAAATCTTGATCCGTCGGAAATCCAGGAGGATCTTACCTTGGTGGAAGAGCCGGTTCAAATTTTGGACCGTAGAGATCAAGTTTTGCGCAACAAGGTTATTCTCTTGGTTCTTGTTCGATGGCAACATCACTCTAGCAAAGAAGCTACATGGGAGTGCGAAGTCGAAGTAAGGGAAAAGTATCCCAATTTTTTTGTGTAATGAATGTTTATGTAAATTTTGTTCTTCATCATCTCTATGTATCGTTCTAAATTTCGAGGACTAAATTTCTGTAAGGGGGGGAGGATGTGGAACCCCGGATCTTGATGGCCTAGTATGATGAATAATATGATGTATTAAATCTTTTTAAGAAAATATTTTTGGTGTATGGGTGTTTGGAATGAAGTAGGTGAGAGTATAGAATACTCTTAAGTATTTACAAGGGTTATGCCATAGCATACCCTCAACTTTGAAAACCTCTAATTCTCGCACCATTGATTGGAATAGAGTGATTCTTGAATTTTTGGAAAGGTATTGGAACCCTCTTCAAGGTCCATGTTGATCACTTTTCTGGATTTTGAATTAAGGTACAGTCAAATGTCCGATTTCTGGAATTGGATCTGCTACAAAAACGGCTTAATGAAACCCACTCGCATGTCAGCCGGGTTTAGAGCCATTTTGGGTAATTAAAATCTCAAATTTTAGATTTTTATAAACCACCAAAGTTGTTCCTCTTCAAAAGAAGAATCCAACGCAAGTTGAATCGTCAAAATCTGACGAGCGAGTCAAAAGTTATTGCCGAAATACGAAAATGCAAAAATCCAGACAGCTCTCAGAGATTTGGATGATCGATCGGCAGGTGCCCAGAAATATGAATAACTTACGGGAACGTGGATGATCGATCGTCCAGACTGACGATCGATTGTCAGAACACGATTTGGACTTTTTAAAGGCATGGAAATGAGGCTTTTTAACCCCTTTGTCTATTAATAGACAACCCAAGTGGGGGTTTTGCTTACCCTAAACCTAGAAAGGAAAAAGAGAGAGAAAGGAAGGAGAAGGGAGAAATCCAAAGGAGGGCTTTGGATCAAGACCAAGAGGAGATCAAGGATCTTCCCCAAATCAAACAAGGATCTTCACCCTCAAGTGTGGTGTCTTCTTCCTCAAACTTGAAGCATTCTCTACAAGTGAGATCACCCTCTATCAAGTTGGGGGTTCTCCAAATCACGGGGTTTTCTTCAAGATCAAGCCTTGATCTTCAAGGTTAGTACACCCTACTAACTACCCTTAGTAATAACCTAGGTTCTCTTGTGAATATGGTGTATCAATCTTCCCTATTTCCCCTTTTTGATTTAAAATACTTAATTTCCCTAAGTTAAACAAGATAAATGATGAGTGTGGGGATGTATGGATGGATGGTGGATGTTGAGGCAATTGGATGCCGTGTTGTGATGTATGGTATGATGTAAAATGGTGGAAGGGCACTTTACCAATAATGAACACACCCCATGTGTTTGATGAAATGCTTGAATGAGAAAATACGCATTTAATTGAGGTAAAAAGGGTTGGATCCCACATGTTAGATAGAATGCATGAAGGGGTTGGTAATCTAAGTATAGGGAAACATATGTAAGGGTTAAAACGATATTGCATGCAAGGTGTTTGATGTAATGCTTGTGTAGGATGTGAGACTAAAACCATGAGATATGAACTAAGGGCTTTTCCCCAAATTTTAGTAAAACTAATGATATGATTTATGAAATTTTCAAATGTCTATCATGTGCCAAAAATTGATCAAATGCTTTACATGTTACCTAAATTCTCAAATGATCATGTTAGGAATTGAAATGCTACACTCATGTGATCCTTCTATTCAAGCATGTCATCATGTTACTACAAATGTTACACACACGCACACAAGCATGCATGAACCGGTTTTTCTAAAGTAAATGTACACAAGAAACAACAAGACAAAAATGTGATTCACGAAACAAATTATAAAGCCGGACATCAGGCCGGTCAAGGGTAGGGAATATCGCAAGATATGTCGTACCTGGCTCACAAGAAAAACAAGCAAGTTGATAAAGTCAGACGTCGGGCCGGTCAAGGGTAGGGCATATCGCATGATATGTCATACCTGGCTCACAAAAAAACAAGACAAGGAGGTTGGTGGTATCCTTTTCTATATAAATATTTCGTTGAAGGGAATTTACTTTCCCAGCTCACATGTCGCTTCAAGGGCACTAACCTCTGGCTCACAAGTATACAAGCAAGAACAAGTCAAGAACATGACAAGAACAAGCAAGACAAGTGATTCCAATCAAGACAAGACAAGCATGCATGATTCTCAAAAACAAGACCAAGACAAGAACAAGTTTTCAAACACTGACAAGCAAGTTGTGCAAGAAACACGAAAGCTATTTTCGAGAAAAAGACATGAATTTATAGTACGAGTTTTACTGAGGTTTTCGCATTCATTCAAGCATGTCAAGATCATTACATTGCTTTACTTCAATGTTATTTGTCATGTGCTGCTATTTTCGCTTTAAATTGAAATGATGAATTATATTCTCGTTGTCTTGTGTTATTTTTATTTCTATGGTTAGCTAGTAGCTTGTACTCGCTGAGTATTTCATACTCAGCCGTACTTTTATGTCGGCAAGTACCGAGGATGCCCTCGACCCTGAGCCTTGGGTTGAGGAAGAGTATGTTAAGGAGAGGGAGCCACCTATCTCGATTCAGTCATAGGTGGATAGGGATTTGGACGTTTAGCCGTATTTGGATTACTGCTGAGCCTAGTAGGCTCAATATTATTTTGTATTTTGATAGGTGGGCATGTCCACCTTTGACTTGATATGTTATGTATTTATGTTAACTTGGAATACAGACTACCTTATGTAGAAAAGGAAAATTTCTGTTTATGCTTCCGCATTCATGTCATAGCTTCCGCACTCTGATTATTGTAGCTAGTTATGGTATCATGTTTACCTTGTTCATTACAGGATGGTTTGTCAGGTATGAATAGTCACACCTTAAGTATCCCTTAACTCCTAGGGGGTATTTTGGGGCGCGACAAAGCTTCTTCTCTTTTATGTAAAAATCCTTATTCTCCAAGCCAAAGCTCTCTTAGAACTCTAGGTTTTCTCTCTTACTTAGCCAAATTAGGTAGAAATGGTTAGGATACTCTAAAACCTCGAAATAGGACCCCTATTTATAGTCACAAGGGTTAAAAACCCTGATTTAGCGTCTCTAAACAAAACAGGGTTGTACGCTGACGATCGATCATCAATCTAGACAATTGATTGTCCAAATTCTAGTGAATTGTCCAGATTCTGGGTTCTAGGCGGTCAATCATCAGGCTTGGGAAGATCGATTGTCTAAATTCTAATGAGTTGTCCCGATTTTTCCCATTTGGTATTTTGATCATAACTTTTAACTTGCTCGTTGGATTTTGACAATTCGACTAGTGTTAGACTCCTCATTCAAAGAGGAATAATTTTGTATCTAATGGACATAACCTAATTCTGAGTTTTTAATTATCTAAATGGGCTCTAAAGCTGATTGGTCTGGGATAGATTACAGCAGACCAGAATTTCAGCAGATCCGACTTCGGAAATCCAACATTTAGCTTAACCTCGAATCAAAATCCAGGAAAAAAAAAGAGAAACATGAACCTCGAAGAGGGTCTCCATACCTTTCTAATGGTTTAAGAATCACTCGATTCGGATAAGTGGTGAGAAAACTAGAGCTTCCTAAAGTTGAGATATATTAGGGCATCCCTCTCTTTACAACTTTGATTATGCATTGATCACACCACACCATTTAGATATAATTGCATAAGCATTAAGAATATCACAAAAACTATTATACTCATATTACTTGCAGTAAAGGCATAACAAAGATTCAGGTCTCTACATTCTTCCCCATTAAAAGAATTTCGTCCTCAAAATTAGGACTTTCGCATGGAAAAACGGGATACTATTCCCATACTTCACCTTACTTTACTAAGCATACTATTTGACAACCCTAGACATGATAATGATGTGTTAATCTAATTTAGACTAACACATGGACTAGACACTCAGTTACTAGCAAGGTACCTTTGATATTAAAACTAAATAATGTTCTAATTTGCACCGAGCATGTATAAATTCGTACATCACAATATATTCACATATAGTTATATTATAGCATATTTGTATATGTATAATAACTCAACAACTTTGACGGGAGCATAGGCTGCTCATTGCCAAATGGAGTATCACCTTCATTCCCTCTAGTCTAGTAAACTCTACCTCAGTTATCACACCTCATGATCAAGTCTTGAGAGCAATAACATAACCTGAGTATAACTTAAAATCAAGCTCATAACAATTCTATGAGCATAAATTACCTATATAAGTGTATCTTATACATCCAAGTACACACATAATAGTATATATATCGAAACCTAAGTCCTTAGTTCCCCAAAGACTCTAAATCTACTAGGCTTATAAGACGAAAGAGAATCCTATAGTCTTACTCAGAGGATAAATTTCTACAGAAATCTAATAACACAATGCATGACAAGGACCTACCATTCCCTTGTCAACCACCACCTAGGCTAAACTCTAGCCAGTATCATCACAACTCATGAGTCTAACTGGGAAACAACAAATTTGTTGGAATCCTATGCTTGATGAACTAGGTTTCAATAATTTATAACATATAGTATGCACACAACATCTAGCGTATAGTAACACCTAACAACACAGTACATATAGTATACACACAATAAGGATTCATAGATAACTTAGCGAAGCTAGGAATCAAGTCGGTTAAAGTATCAACCGGTTTGATATAAAGACTATTAAGTAGTCTATACTTAGAATACGACACTTTTCTTAACCTGAATGCCTTGTTTTAATCATGGTATCAAATACTAAGTGACCCTAAGGAAATCTAATGCCTAGTCTCTGATACCGCCTCTGTAACGACCCAAAATCCTACCTTGACCAAAATAGGACCTTGCATCGTCATATTTCTTGAACCTACTTAAATCCCATGACATACAAGGCATACAACACGAGACTCAAAAAATGAGAATAATAAAATTCGATATATAAAACCCAAACCATCCTGTACAAATGTAATCTGACCAACATAACCCACCATAGTCGGGATTGTCTAAAACCACCAACAAAAGTAAGACAGTCTAAGCAACATCCTGAAACACATAAGTCTGTTACAATCTCTTTCAAAATGTAAAACGAGACTTAATAATGTGGCCACCTAACCAACTCTCGAGGTTCCTCAACCGGAGGCTCACCTTCTTCTTCTATCTTGGTGTAGAAGTCCTCAACTACGGCTCAGCAATCAACTCATTCTAAACCTGACGACAATAACAGGTTTACTGAGCATTGATAATGCTCAGCGGATATCCAGTCTAACTAACAATAACAATAACTCATACTCATAACCAGTATCAAATCCATGCGACAGTTACAAAGTCAATAACATGTTCAAATGAAATTTGCATAACCCATGATAGATTCATATAGCATAATCAATAACAGATTCATAAGACATTTGCATAACTTATCACAGGTCAATATAGCATAATCAATAACAGGTTCATATGACATTTACATAATCAAAGTGCAGAAAATGTACGAGTATATCATAACATATTTCATTGCCCCTGTAATTCCGTGTTAATGATTTAGTACTTACAATTCAGTGTCAATATCAGTCAACGCATGATAAGTTCTATATTCATGTTTCAGTACTTGTAATTCAGTTTCAATGTCCGACAATGCATGATAAGATCGACATTGTATGATAAAATCTACAACGTATAATAAGTTCTGATAATGTATGATAAGTTCCAACAACGTATGATAATTTTGACAATGCATAATAAGTTTAGTATGCATGTAACTCATGCATAGTATTCTTGAACTTGTAATTCATGTATCATGTTCTTGTTCTTGCCATGTATACACCATACCCATGCAATGCCCAGTTCATGCTTATGTACCCATGAGATTTGTTATCATGAATATCATGCATGCTAGTTTTCCCATAAAAATAGTCATCAAGGTCATTGTATTTAGATCCATGGAGCTACATTGACAAAAGCGTAAGCCCCTAGAGGTCTTAGATCCCAAATATCCATAATAGTTATCCAGGAGTTAAAATCTTATCCATGGAGATCATCAACGAATATCGGAGCTACTTGAATTTCAAAGTCATTGTAAAATCATGCAGTGTCCTTATTCTTGTACTTGTATTTCAGTTTTCAATGTCCTTATACTTGTATTTCAGTGTTCAGAGTCCTTGTACTTATATTTCAGTGTTCAGGGTCATTGTACTTGTATTTCAGTATTCAGAGTCCTTGTACTTGTATTTCAGAGTTCAGAGTCCTTGTACTTATATTTCAGTATCCTGTGTGCATGCAATGTCCGTGTTCATACTTATGTACACGTGAGACTTGTAATCTACCACACATGTGAACTTGTGCTTGAGTGTTATGATTAGCATCCGAACTCGGTCATTACCAATATTCCAATCTCCCACCATGGAAACTCCACCATATTGTCTTATACCATATGGTTAGAGAATTTCCGGTTTGGAAGACCTTCAGCTTTGGCATACCCGAATATCAATCATCATGCAATATAGATAGGCATAATTTAACATTCGTGATTAATATTTGAACTTGGTCATCGCCTAGACTTTAGTCTTCCGCCAAGAAACTCCGCTAGGTAACATCTCCCTAGTTAGAAAATTTCTGACTTAGAAGACTTCCTCTAGGCTTTGGCATATCCGAATATTGATCACCGTACTAGTATAAATAGGGTATAATTTAGCATGCAAGTGTTTAGGGCATAATTTACATAGTCATAGCAAATAATATGTTATGATGATTTCATGATTCTCTTAACCAACTTCATAAATAGTAAACCTCATCTTATTCCCTTTATTCATAGAACATCATAATGGTTGAATCATACTTAATAGAATTTGCATCACAAGTAAAACCTCATATCATGGATATAATCCCCCTCTTTTATGTTCAATAGAATTCATAACACATGCAAAACCCCCATGTTATAGACAAAATCTCACATTCATTTCAATAGAATTTATAACACATGTAAAACCCTCATGGTATATAAATAGCACATACTTTAGCATGATAAACCATAATATCTTCTTAGCTTAGTTTCTCAATTCTCAATAACATCATATTAACATTAAAAAACACTCTCAAACATTTAAACAAACACTTTAAGTATATTTGTTATGTGTACATTACCCTTCCCGATGTTTTCATCATACAATAACTATTTACATAATTCATGAGCATCCAATTCAAGCTCAACCACAATCCACGCGTCCATAATCCATCCCCTTACCCTTTTAGCCCACCCACCATCATTTTCATACATGCATAACCCATAAAGCATAACCCATAAAGCATAACCCATAATTCAATTTAAGCTTCTAACATAAAAATTCATCTATATCCTTACTTAAACATGCAATATTTCATACAAATTCATCATTTATCATACTTAATCAATAAACATAATAATATAAGATTTAGATTAGAGAGGATATTGACCATTTATACACAATAGAGCTTGTAGCATATGCAAAACCCTCATTTCAAGAGTAAAATCCCTTATCCATGCTTATTACCTACTCATCTTTGCATAATCATGTAATACCCTTGATAATCCATAAACACTCACTTAAAACATGCAAAACTTTTACTAAGGTTAGATTAGAAAAGATATCGACCTTAGGGATTGTTTTCTTCGATCCAAATTGCTTGAGAATGCTCCTCGAGGCTTTGGGGATGATCCTCAAGTTAAGCTTCTTCTCCTTTAAGTAAAAACCTTTCTTCTCCAAGCTTATACTCTCTTAGAACTCTATGTTTTCTCTCTTCATTAACCAAATTAGGTTAGAAATGGTTAGGATACTCTAAAACCTTGAAATAGGACTCCTATTTATAGTCTCAAGGGTTAAAAACCCCGATTTTGCGTCTTTAAACCAAGCAGGGTAGTGCGCTAATGATTGATCGTCAGTCTGGACGATCGATCGTCTAAATTTCAGTGAGTTGTCCAGATTCTGGGTTCCGGACAATCGATCGTCCAAATTCCAAGGAGCTGTCCCAATTTTTCCCGTTTGGTACTTTGACCATAAGTTTTGACTCGCTCATTGGATTTTAACGATTCCACTTGCGTTGGACTTTTCATTTAAAGGAAAACGATTTTTTCTCTGATGGACAAAATCTAATTCTGAGTTTTTAATTATGTAAATGGGATCTAAAGCTGACTGGTCTGGGATGGATTACAGAAGACCATAATTTCAGCTAACCCGACTTTGGAAATCTAACATTTAACTTAATCTTGACTCAAAATCTAGAAAAAAGATAAAAATGAACCTTGAAGAGGGTATCAATACCTTTCTAATGGTTCAAGAATCACTCGAACCCGATAAGCGGTGAGAAAACTAGAGCTTCCTAAAGTTGAGGTATGTTAGGGCATCCCTCTCTTTACAACTTTGATTATGCCTTGATTACTAGGGCTGTCAACGGAGCGAATTCGGTGCGGATAGTGATATATCCGTATCCGATCCGACTGTCCATACTTACTATCCAAATCCGCTCCGTTATCCGACGGATAGTAAATTAGTGAAACTGAATTCGAATTCGTTAAATTAATCGAATTCAGATAATTATCCGAATTTGACCAATTAACCTAATTGATTTTGAATTAGGGATGGAAGGCAGTCGAGGCGAAGCTGGCCATCGTCGCCGATGATGGTTTCATCGACCTCTATCAACACCATCTCTTCTTCTTCCTCTTCTTTGCAGCAGTTTGGACCAGAATCTGGTGAAATCGGAACCATTGGATGGTGTCAAAGCTTACCGAATCACCTAACTTCTTTGTTGTTTGTGGAGAACTAGAGTAAAGTAGAGGGAGACCAAGAATACGTCATCCTACGATTCCAAGTCGAGGAATTCCGCCAGTACAGAAGAATTCCTAGGAAGATGAGGTTTCTCTTTCTCCCGGTTTTTAGCTCATGGTTTTGGTAAGTTTCAATGTGGTTTTTTGAAGATATGGTTTTTAGCACATGGTTTTTGTAACTTTCAATGTGGTTTCTAAAAGAGGTGGTTTTAAAGTATTTTGTTTGACATGGTTTTGATTTTAAAAAGAGGTGGTTTTAGGCTTTGTTTGAACTGTTGGATTAAGAAAATAATAGAAAAATCTCTTTATATGTTTAATATGTGGCGGTTGGATATTTAACGCAGCGAATATAACAATATCCGACTCCGCTCCATTTATAAACGGATATCATTTTTCGTATCCGTATCGGATCCGCCGGATACCTTATTCGGATATAATCCGACTAAACGGAGTCGAATTCGGATCGGATTTGGATTTTTCGGCTATCCATTGACAGCCCTATTGATTACACCACACCATTTAGATATAATTGCATAAACATTGAAAATATCACAAAACTATTATACACATATTACTTGCATTAAAGGCATGAAAAAGATTCAGGTCTCTACAAAATGCATAAGTCTAAGATCGGTTACAAGGCTCATAAGTGCTCACAAGCTCCATGGATCATGTCTAAGATCGGTTCACAAGTCTCCAAGGATCATAAGGCTCACAAGGCTCATAAGGAACTCATAAGAACTAATAAGCTCATAAGAATGCATCATAACTCATAAGGCATGTACAAGAGTTTTGTTTTCCCACAAAAGATAAGATTTGATGAAAGGTTTTCTATGTTGGGTTTTAAGCACAGATTATGAATTGTATCCTTTTAAGTACTCGAATGTGATATTATTGTTGTTATAGCATTGTTAGCTAGTAGTTTGTACACGCTGAGTATTCCATGCTCAGCTGTACATTTTGTGTTGGTAGGTCCGTTCGACATCTACAACTCCGAGCTTTGGGTTGAGGAGGAGTATGTAAAAGAAGAGGCGGCTATCCCATTACAGCCTCAGAAGGACAGTGATCTAGATAGGTAACCCTATCTAGACTATTATAGAGTGGAGGGACAGTGATGTTTCATTTTTTTATATTTTGATGAGTGGACATGTCTCTTGTTTTGGTTTAATTATTGTACAAACTTGGAATACAGTCATATATATAGAAAGAAAAATTTAGTTTACGCTTCCGCACTATTCTATGTTTCCGCTATGTTATGCCTTGGGTATTTTTATAGGATGGTTTGGTATCGGATATGACACATTACGAGCCAAAGTATCCCTAACTCCTAGGGGGTATTTTGAGGTGCAACAGTGTAGAAACTCAAAACTTCATTTCATTAAGTAGTGAATAGTGTGTGAATAGTACTCAAGTAGAGTCATGTACACTTATGGGCTTTATGCTAATGAAAGATGTTGGGATATATGGTATGCATGTGTTAATGGATATATATAGCCTAAAGGAGTGTGGTTGAAGTATACAAGGTGTTAAAATTGGAAAACAGAAGGTCACGTAGTAGAAAATTGGGTTTTCAGCAAAAATAGGGGACCACCAATCGCTCGGTGATAAAGCCGATCACTCGGTCAGCAAGCGATCGCTCAGTGTCTATCGTACGGTCCAAAATTTTGTATGGGAAAATTTTCCAGAGGGGTGGTTTTTAACCGATCTCTCGATCGAAAACACCGATCGACCAGTCAGCCACTAATCGCTCGGTTCTGCATACCGATCGATCGGTTATATGCAGATTTTCTTCATTAAGGGTGTTTAAGACTTTAACCATCACCCTTTGCCTATAAAAGGTCCCAACTCGTGCCTTAGGGTTTCAGAAACCCTTAAGGCATAATTTTGAGAGAGGTTTGAGAGGAGAAGAAGGAGGAAAGGTAGGATTTGCTCAAGCCTGAAGGATCTCGCTTGTTTCTTCCATCCTTGGTGTTTTTCAACAAGGAACTCGAAGTTCTCGATCACTTGTTCCAAGAATTTTGGAGTCAACTTCATCGATTTTATCAAGGTAGATACACTTTACTACCTACCATGTGCTATTCCTTCTAAGAAAAACTATGATCCGTGTATGTTCTTGGGTGATTGGATGTTGATTTTATACTTGGATGTAAACTATCACTATTATGCACTTTAAGTGTTTGGTTTAATGCCTCTAAGGACTTTTATGTTTAAGTATGCTATTAAGTTGTCATGACAAGTAAACTATCCTTAGTATTGAGTTCTATGACCATGATGTTATGTCTACAAGTTTTCTAAGTCCACATGATGCTCACATGCACTACATGCACCTACGTTCACAAGTCTTGCATGATTCGATGATTTCTCACAACAAAGGTTTTCTAAACAAGTTCATAAGCAAGGTTTTGTTAAAAGAATTCTTACAAGCTCACAAGTGATAAAGTCAAACTATGGGTTAACAAGTGACAAGTTCTAAGATCATTTCAAGGTTCACAAGGAATTCCACTATACATGGACTCGCAAGTAGTCATGTCTCATAAGCTCACAAATTCACAAGCTCGCAAGTTCACAAGAAAATCATGCATACTCAGATCTTCGCATGCTCACAAGGAATCTCAACTCTCGCAAGAATTCACAAAAACGCACAAGAAACATGATTATTATATGACCTTACAAGATTTATCGGTTTTGATTTCACACGAATACTGTTAAGAAAAGGATTTTGTCACTACTTTCATGTATGCTACACGCTTTTGCATGTTCATGTTATTGCTCACTCTTAGCTAGTAGTTTGTATATCACTGAGTATTTCATGCTCAACCGACTATTGACTTCGGCAAGTGCACGTGTTCCTTTTGATGTCTGTGGCACGGAGCCTTGGATAGAGGAGGAGTACTATGAGCCGAAGCCCTCTATGGACCATTATCAGGATGATGGATCACGGGATAGGCGTCCTGACTTTGATTTCTGTAGAGAGAGAGAGAGATCATACTGATGTTTTTGTATATGTTAAGAGTGGGACTTGTCCACTCCATACTTTTGGATATGTTATGATTAGTTCGCACTTGAACTTATCGATAGGAGTATATTATCATAAATTGTTTCCACTATGTTATAACTTGTGTACTCTGATAGGATGGTAAGTATATGTACCTTATGTGTCATACGAGATGTATGATACGGCGGTCCGAACTAAAGTATCCCTAACTCGTAGGGGGTATTTTGGATCGCGACAGACAGTTTCTCCTGCTCTTTCTTCTAAATAAGAAAATACCTCCCATTTGGATACAATAAAAATACTTAAAAAATCAAATTATTAGTAAATCAAAATCTCATTTTTCAGTTTTAGGCTAAAAATAAAAAATTATGTTTATTGTAAAAATAGTGATTTCTAATAAACCACTCTATACTTAATAATAAAATCTCAGCCTCGCAAGCTTCCCTGTCCTAGAAGTCTTGGTACTGGAATAAAAAGATCAAGAAGCTTTTACAAGGTGGTTGGTCTTTCAACCATATTTATAGAGAAGCGAATACTATTACTGATGAGCTTGCTAATTTAGGGTGTGATCGATTAAATTCAGCTATTTTTTTATTCTTTACACTCTATTCCAATCAAAATTAAGGCTCTGCTTCAGCTCGACAATTTAGGCATAGGAAGTTTTAGAAGAGTCAGATGTAATTTTTTCCTTGGGTCTATAGGGGTAAGGTTTTATGTCCCCCCCCCCCCCCCCCCCCCCCCCAATTATTTTCTAAATTAATAAATCTGGTAGGGGTCTGCCAAACCCCCCTCTCCCTCTGAGAGGTTTTCTCAAAAAAAAAAAAAAGGTCAATTTCAAGAAGAAATCATCTCCAAATTCGACAATTTATATTTTTACTAAAATCACACATTTCTTATGATTTCTACAATTCATGCACTTAGTTATTTTTAGATCAACTCAAACTCATCAAGGAACAAAGCATCACATATATGACAGAATATTGAGAAATTAAAATCCTGCTTAAACACACATAAACAAGCTTAACATATAAGAAGTACTAAACGAAGCTTAAGATAAGCTTTTAAAGAGACACGCTAGAGAGGACGAAGCACACTTCACTTACAAGATGAACACTGAATACTAAGATGAAGGCTTAACTAAGTACACTGAAAGGACTTAAAGCGACTCTAAAAGAGGTCGGGAACTACCCGGGGTACGTGATAGGGTGCACAGTAGTAGTAGCAGAGGTTACTGTTTGGGCACTCTGACTCTTTTGATTATTCTTTTTTTTATCACAACTCTGTAAACACAAGTAATTGTTCAACAATAATTACCACCAGGTCTCCAATTAACTGGTCTTCCCAGAGCACGATTGTAATCTTCCCATGATATATGACCCTGCGCCTGCGCCTGCGGATGCACCACCTGCGGGGTGACAGTTACACTCGCTAGGCGTTGATTCAATCTCTCCACTGCACTACTTAAGTCTCTAGTCCTGCCTCTTTCGCAGTGCAGGTCAGCCCTTAACTCAGCTATGATTGAGTCACGGGCTTGAATCTCCGATCGTAGATGAGACACCTCTCCTCTCAGAGTCTTCATCTCATCAGAAGATTTATCAAGCTTCTTCTGCAATGCTCCCATCTCCGCCGTATGCTGTTTCTTCATACTTTCTATCTGACGGCTCTGATCATCAATAGTCTTCTTTAACGATGATATCTCCGCGGTCTGATCACCGATAGTCTTCTTTAACGATGATATCTCCGCCGTATGTTGCTTAGCCTGATTCGCCACATCATCGCTTAAATTTTTATTTCATTAAGCAACGTAAGCATATCTGGTCCATTAGGTAACGATCCACCTCCACCGGACTGACCTTTCGGCGGCATCTTTGCGACGGGAGAGTTCACCAACAGCCTTCCTGGCTTCTTGCTCTGCAAACTCACCAAAACGACTTCCAACAGCCTTGCTACTTTTGCTGGTCCTTATAAAGACCTCTCCAAAAAGCAAAACTTGTACACGAAGTTTCGCACAAATTATATAAAATAGGAATCAAATCCTCTACCGTTGTAACTGGATTTGAGAATGCCGTTAAGCTCCATTATTTCGCCATGTGTTTCTTTTTGACCCTCATTAATTGTTGTTAAGGTTTACTTACTCTTCCTCGATTTTTGGAAAATATATTTTTATTTTTAAATATTTTTAAAACATAAGGATGAGTGAGTGAACCTTAAGGGCAGGTGAATATAATTACAGTTAAATCGTAAAAAGACACGTGCTGATGTTAGGGGCGATGTAATGGGCTAACCCGATTAACCGGAGTCGGTCATAACCTTAAGAGGATTTAGTTCCTATAAAATATAATTTTTTGATATAAACTCAAACAAGACGGACGGACGGGCGCTCAAACCGCCTTTGCTGTCCCAAAAAAAACACTACATGAATAATGGCTTCCACTTCATCTCTTAAATTTTTGATTTTATTAAACAAAGTAATCATATCTTGTCCACTAGGTAAAGATCCACCTCCACAGGACTGACCTTTCGGCGGCATCTTTACGACGGGAGAGCTCACCAAAAGCCTTCCTCGCTTCTTGCTCTACAAACTCATCAAAACGCCTCCAACAACCTTGTTACTTTTGCTAGTCCTCCACCGAGCTCTTGTACACGAAGTTTGGCAGAAATTATATAAAATTGGAATCAAATCCTCTACAGTTTTTACTGGATTTGAGAATGCCGTTAAGCTCCATGAGGTCGTCATGTGTTTCTTTTGACACCCATTAATTGTGGTTAAGGTTCATCTACTCATCCTCGAATTTTGGAAAATATATTTTTATTTTTAAAACCTAAGGATGAGTTAGTGAACCTTAAGGGTAGATGAATATAACTACGGTTAAAGGGTAAAGAAAGACATGTGGTGATGTTATGGACGATGTTAGGGGCCTAACCCGATTAACCAGAATCGGTGTTAAGTGGCGATTTAAATATCACCTTCTTTGTGCCCAATGGGCATGTGCCATGTAATAAAGTGGATTTATTGGGAAGACAAGTTGCTTTTAGGAAAAAAGTAAAAAGAGGGAGAGAGGCCATTCTCGTATGTGTGAGGGTTTGAGATAAAAGGGGTTTTTTCCTTTTGGGTTTTACACACACACAAGAGCTTTAGAGAAAGGGTTTTTTCTCTTAGAGTGGTTCTTGGTAGTGAGGGTTTCTTTCTCATCTCTTTGGGATTTTCTTCTTCCAAACTTGAGGGTGTAGAGCCCCGAAAATTTGATTCACTGTTCATGTGGATAGAGCCCTTGTATGGTATGTGTAAAGGCCTAATGCCTTACATGGTATTCTTGGTATTATGATGAGTCAAGTGAGGGTCTTAGGTATGTATTTGGAGTCTCAAAATGAGAGTATAAAGATACTCTAAGTGGTTAAAAACAAGGGTATAAATACCCAAGGTGTTTAATGGGTTGTGAATGAATAGTGTAATGAATAGTGATAGTGCGCGAGGCATAAGGAGGCCGGGCCCTCTCATGCATATTGGTGTATGTTAAATGATCACTTAGAAGGATTTAAAAATATATGTGGAATGATTAATGAGGTGTGAGTATGGTTTTGGACCCGAGGGAAAGGAGTGTGAAAACACTCGAAGTGTTCTAGATGTTGAAGAGGTATGTTTCGGCATTTCCCTCAACTTTACAAAGCCTTAGTTTAAGCTCCATTGCTCAGAATCAAGTGATTCTTGGGTTTTTGGAGAGGCATGTGAACCCTCTTCGGGGTTCATGTTCATCACTTTCCCTGATTTTGAGCTGGGGTTGAGTCAAACGTCCGATTTCCAAAGTCGGGACTGTTGGAAATCTGGACAGTTAAAACCCAGTTTCAGACCAGTAAACTTTAGGGGTAAAATGGTCCAATAATAAATACGAATTAGAAGTTGTACAAAACATGAAAGTTTTTCTCCTTCGAAAGAAGAATCCAACGCAAGTTGAATCGTCAAAATCAGACGAGCGAGTCAAAAGTTATGGCCGAAATACCAAAGTGGGAAAAATCTGGAAAATCATCATGTCAGAGCTACGATCGATTGTAGAAGACCTACGAACGATCGTAGTTACGAACAATCGTAAAGTTACAGAAATACTGAAAACTCACTGGAGAAGCTACGATCGATCGTAGGAAGCCTACGAACGATCGTAGAACTCCAGAAACTGAGCAAACTTACTGTAAAACCTACGATCGATCGTAGGAAGCCTACGAACAATCGTAGGTGCGCGAATCAAACTCTTTAGTGCGTGATTTTAGGGTTTTCACCCCTTGGCCTATAAATAGGGGATCATTTTTGGGAGTTTTGGGTTACCCTAAACCTAGAGAGAGATCTTAGAAGAGAAGGGAAGAGAGTGGAGGATTGCAAGAGGGGTTTTTGGATTTGGAGAAGAAGAGCACAAATCGAGCCTTGATCTCGCTCCTACGCGCCATTGGAGCTTGGATCTCCAACATCAAGCTTGGGTTTCGCTTCTACAAGCTTCTTCAAGCCTTTTCAAGCATTGGATCAAAGGGATTTCATCCCATAAGGTAGATACACTCTACTAGGTTCTAATCTCATAAACCCTTAATGAAAAGCATGATTTTCTTGACAAGTATAGTTATATATAGCCTCTTATATGTAAAAATACACTCTTCTAGCAATTGATTTCATGAAACCCTTTCTACATCAAGATAAAATCCCATGAATGATGGTGTGAATTAAATGTGATGATGTTATGCTTTCAACCAACAAATAAAGATGGTAATTTTTGAGTTGTTCTATATGTTAGTATCCAAGATGAAAAGCATGTTAAAAGCAACAAGTTTTGGGAAGAACAAGTAGAAAAACCTTATTTTAAAAGTGATTGGAATGGTGTGATGTTATTGTATATGGATTATGGTGATGGATGAATTATGTTGAGTATGAGACATATGACCATATGTAATGGGTTTTCCCTAATGTCTACCATGTTATATCACAACTGCTATACGGACACATATGCATATGCATGATCGAGTTTTCTAAATTATGGGTATCCCAAAAGAAGAAATACATGTATATAAGATGCAATACAAGAATAAGAAGAAGAAGAATATAAGATGCAAATGAACCACACGAAAAGTATAAAATGTATATGAACCAAATGAATAGTACAAGAAGCATAAGAAGTATAAGAAAAGTACAAGAAGTAAAAAGAGGTCTACGGAAAAGTATAAGAAGCACAAGATACATACGGAAAATACAAGAAGCACAAGATGTTACAAGAAACACAAGAAGATAGAAGGTATACGGAAAAAGCCGACAGGGATGCGACGATAGCAGGCCGCCTGAAAGGGAAAGGGATACTGGCATCGGACTCCGATGATAGCAGGCCGCCCGGAAGGGAGATGGATACTAGTCGTCTACCCTTAAGGTAGCCGAAGGTGAGGAGAACATTAGGCCACCCAGCTTACGTGGGTACGGGTACTAGTTGTCCTACTCCGGAGGTAGCAAATGATGAATACCAAGGTATTTTAAATACCCGTATATGCAAAGGTACAAGATGATAAGAAGATGTTTTCGACAAAAGATGATAAGAAGATGTAAAAGACAAAAGATGATAAAAAGATGTTTTCCGATAGTATTTTCCGAGATATATGCACATGATATGATTTTGTTTTCCGCACTCTGATTTCAGGAATGCATATGAGATGATTAAATTGTGATATGTACACGTTGTATTCTTGTTTACGATATTACTATCTAGTGGTTTGTATACGCTGAGTATTCCATGCTCAGCCGTACATATTATGTCGGCAGGTCCCTTCGACATTTGTGGCGAGCGTCCTCAAGAACCATGGGTCGAGGAAGAGTATGTTGAGGAGGAGGAGACTTGGGGTAGTCTTCAGCAGCAGAGGGCTCAGGAGGAGCAGAGGGCTTTTGTTAGGTAGCCCCATCATGAGTGACGAGAGGGAGAGACATGTACATATATTTTGTTGAGCGAGTATGTTCGCTCTTTATTTTGGGTCATGTATAAACTGAGACATATAGTATTGATAGAAATTTTGTATTCCGCTTCCACTACCATATATAGATTAGTATTACGCTTCCGCTATCACAGGTTTTATATGTTGTATAGGATTCATATGTTATATAAGATGGTTTGGTTATGAGTTCACGTCGCCAAAGTATCCTAACTACTAGGGGGTATTTTGGGTCGTGACAGAGGGTGTCCACAAGGTTAGTGTTCTTGCATCTTGGAGGAATGCCGAGGTGTTAGAGGTAAGATTCTTCTTGTATCATTATTTATTGGCAATAGTAAATTTGATACCGGATTGCCCGTGGATGTAGCCCTTTGTGGTGAACCACGTAAATCTTTTGTGTCCATTGTAGTTTGTTTGTTCTTACTTTATTTTTCTCCATTTCATAGTATTGTGGGTGTTATTTGTGATTTATTTGATCCGGTAACTTTAGGGAAAGGTTATATTTTTCCCAATAATTGGTATCAGAGCTTTAGGGCCTTTTGATGTTGGATTACATCAAAGAAAATGACAAGTTATAAGTTTGAGGTGGAGAAATTTGTTGAAAAAACAAGCTTTGAATTATGGAAAATAAAAATGAGAGACTTGCTGATTCAACAAGGGTTACATAAAGCATTGGATGAGAAGGAAAAGAGACTTACTTCTATGGATGATGAGAAATGAGAAGAAATGGATTTAAAGGCATTGAGTACAATTCGTTTGTGCTTGGCAAATTGTATATTGTTTAATGTGACCCAGGAAACTATGGTGGCGGGTTTGTGAAAAAAGTTGGAAGGTCTTTACCAAACCAAGTCAATTACAAACCGAATTTTCTTGAGAAGAAAATTGTTTAGTTTGAGAATGAAAGAGGGTACCAAAGTGTCCAATCACTTTAATACTTTCAGTAATGTCATTTGCGAGCTTGAAAGTGTTGGGGTGAAGATGGACGAGGAATATAAAACAGAAATTTTGCTAAGTTCACTTCCGGAGTCTTATGATAATTTAGTGACCACTTTAAGTTGTGCTCAAACCAAGCTTGAAATGGATTTGGTGTATAGTGCATTACTTGCCAATGAGATTCGAAAGATGACAATTGAGGGATCATCGAGTATGAATCCAGAAGCACATATGATAAGGGGGCAGTATAATGATCGTGATGGTTTGTCTAAATTTCACTCAAGAAGCAAATCTAGACCTCGATCCAAGTCAAAAGGTCCGGTTACTAAGAAGGGTTGTTAGATTTGTGGGGATAGTGGACACTTTAAAAGGGATTGTCTAAAGAAAAAGTACTCAGGTACTAGTTCGAGTAATGAAAAAAGTAAAGAAAGGAAAGATAATGAGTCAAAGAATGAAGCAAATCAAGTTGAAGAGTTGACATCTAGTTTTGTTGATGATGAAGTCTTCATGGTGAGTGGTAGTTCAAGTTTTCACCAAAACTGGATTCTTGATACGGGTGCTACACATCATATGTGCCCACATAGATCATGGTTTAGCACATATGAGCATTGTGAAAATGGTTCGGTGAAGATGGGAAATAATTCAACAAGTAGAACTATTGGAATTGGTTCGGTGCACCTAAAGATGTTTGATGGGGCAATTAGAACACTTGAAAGGGTTTAGCATGTACTCGATATGTCAAGGAGTTTGATTTCATTATCTACTTTAGAATCAAATGGTTGCAAATTCACCGGGCAAGGTGGAGTCATAAAAGTTTCAAAGGGGGCTCTAGTGATTATGAAAGGTGTTCGAATGGGCAACTTGTACAAGCTATTGGGTAACTCGGTACTTGATGATGTGGCTAATATGGTGGTTGAAAAGGATGATGTTCCTCTTAGATTGTGGCATAGAATGCTTGGACATATGAGTGAGAAGGCGATGGAGATCTTGATGAAAAAGAAGTTAATTCCATCAATTAACTTTTTCGAGAAAGAATTTTGTGAGCATTGTATTTATGGGAAGCAACACATAGACGGAGTTTCAAAGCGGGAAGTCATACAAGCAAGGGTATTCTTGGATTATATTCACTCGGATGTGTGGGGTCCATCGCCGGTTAAATCTTATGGAGGTGCGTCATACTTTGTTTCCTTTATTGATGACTACTCAAGAAAAGTTTGGGTTGTGATACTCAAGTCCAAGAGTGATGTGTTTATGGCCTTTAAGCATTTCAAGGTCGAGGTGGAGAAAGCCACGGGTAGATGCATCAAAGTATTGAGGTCGGATAATGGAACCGAGTATACTTCAAATGAATTTGTGAATTTTTGTAAGGATGAAGGTATTGTTCGGCATTTTACAACGGTGCATACTACACAACAAAATGGTGTTGCAGAGCGCATGAATAGAACATTGATGGAAAGGGCTCGAAGCATGTTGAGCAATGCCGGGTTGGAGCAAGAGTTGTGGGCGGAAGCCGTTTCAATCGCATGCTATCTTGTGAACCGATCACCATCGGCGGCATTGGGTGAAAAGACACCCGAAGAAGTATGGTTCGGAACTCCTTGTGATTATTCTGATTTAAAAAATTTTGGTTGTGATGCATATGCATTGATTCCTAGTTGTCAAATAAATAAATTCGAACCTAAGTCAAAGAAATGTGTCTTTGTGGGATATGCTAAGAATGTCAAAGGGTATCGTTTGTGGGATTCAAGTGCCCGCAAAATCATCATTAGCCGTGATGTGCATTTTGATGAGACTTCGGTATTGTTGAGAGGGTCAAAAGAAAAGATTGACAAAGATGATGCAATGATTGATACCCAAAACTTAGAGGTCCAACCATCAAGTTTCTCTCAAGATGAGAGTGTTCCTCAAGTGAATGTTCCCACGGAAGTTGGTGAACCGGAAAATGAATTTGAAGAGTTAGATGAAATTGAAGAAGGGACTCAACTACCCATGCAAGGGAGACCTACAAGGGTCATACGTCGACCGGAAAGACTTAGAGATTATGTGGACCCGGAAAGCTTTAGAGCATTGATAGCCATAGATGAAGAACCACATTCATTCCGACAAGCCGTTGAAAGAAGTGATGGTAAGAAGTGGGAAGAAGAAATGCATGCACTTGAGAAGAATAAAACTTGGGATTTGGTAGAGTTACCAAATGATAGAAAAGAAATTGGGTGCAAGTGGGTCTATAAACTCAAGAAAGGTATGGATGAGAAAGTTGAAAGATATCGGGCAAGATTAGTTGCAAAATGCTTTGCACAAAAAGAAGGGGTGGACTTTCTTGAAATATTTGCTCTGATGATGAAGTTGGTTACTATTCAGTTAGTGCTTGGGCTTGTTGCAATGTTTGATTTGGAGCTTGAGCAAATGGATGTCAAAACAGCCTTCTTACATGGGGATCTTCAAGATGAGATTTACATGAGACAGCCGGAAGGGTTTGTTGAAAGAGGAAAAGAGAAACTTGTGTGCAAGTTGAAGAAATCATTGTATGGGCTAAAGCAAGCTTCAAGGCAATGGTACAAGACTTTTGATTCATTTATGATGAGTCTCGGATATCGAAGAAGTGAATATGATTATTGTGTTTACATAAAGTTCTTCCATGATAACTCTTATGTGTTCTTGGTTTTATATGTGGATGACATGCTCCTAGTTTCCAAGGATAAGGCCAAGATAGTTTATCTTAAGAGATCTTTGAGTGAAAAGTTTGAAATGAAGGATTTTGGACCGGCTAAGGAAATTCTCAGAATTGAGATTGAAAGGGATAGAAAAAATGGAACTTTGTCACTTTCACAAAGAAAGTTTATAGAGAAGGTGCTTGATAAGTTCCGAATGGGCAATACAAAACCGGTAAGGACACCCCTTGCTCCTCATTTCAAGTTGTCTTCTAAAGATTGTCTAAAAATGGAAGATGAAAGGATTTTTATGCAAAAGGTTCCTTATGTAAGTTGTGTTGGAAGCTTGATGTTTGCTTTGGTATGCACTAGACTGGATATTGCGCACTCAATTGGGGTGTTGAGTCGGTATATGGCAAATCCCGGTAAGGCACAGAAGCGATGAAATGGGTACTTCGATATTTAAAGGGTACAACTAATTATTCCATCACATTTGGTAGGGAAAAGGAACATATGCATGGCTATGTGGATGCTAGCTATGGTTGTGATCTTGATAGAGGAAGATCGGTTACGGGTCATGTTTTCCATTATGCCAATGGTCCTATAAGTTGGATGTCAAAGCTTCAACCCACGGTAGCTTTATCTACAAATGAAGCCGAGTACATGGTAGCGACGGAGGCTTGTAAGGAAGCGGTGTGGCTTCAAGGTTTAATGGGTGAGATGGGTATCGTTTCCAAACCCATGAAGTTGTTTTGTGATAGCATGAGTATCATATGTTTGGCAAAGAACCCAATTCATCACAAAAGATTAAAACATATCATGATTCAATATCATTACGTTCACCAAGTTATCGAAGAATGAGATATTGAAATTATGAAGGTGGGGACGAAAGAGAATGTAGCAGATATGCTAACAAAGACAATACAAGTTGAAAAGTTGGAATGGAGTTTAACATTTCTTGGTTTGCTCAGTAAGGGCAAGAATCGATATTTCAATCAAGGTGGAGATTGTTAAGTGGTGATTTAAATATCACCTTCTTTGTGCCCAATGGGCATGTGCCATGTAATAAAGTGGATTTATTGGGAAGACAAGTTGCTTTTAGGAAAAAAGTGAAAAGAGGGAGAGAGGCCATTCTCGTATGTGTGAGGATTTGAGATAAAAGGGGTTTTTTCCTTTTGGGTTTTACACACACACAAGAGCTTTAGAGAAAGGGTTTTCTCTCTTGGAGTGGTTCTTGGTAGTGAGGGTTTCTTTCTCATCTCTTTGGGATTTTCTTCTTCCAAACTTGAGGGTGTCCACAAGGTTAGTGTTCTTGCATCTTGGAGGAATTCCTAGGTGTTAGAGGTAAGATTATTCTTGTACCCTTGTTTATTGGCAATAGTAGATTTGATACCAGATTACCCGTGGATGTAGCCCTTTGTGGTGAACCACGTAAATCTTTTGTGTCCATTGTGGTTTGTTTGTTCTTACTTTATTTTTCTCCATTTCATAGTATTGTGGGTGTTATTTGTGATTTATTTGATCCGGTAACTTTAGGGAAAAAGATATATTTTTCCCAACAATCGGTCATAACCTTAGAGGATTTGGTTACTATAAAATATAATTTTTTGATATAAACTCAAAGAAGGCGGACGGACAGGCGCTCAAACCGCTTTTGCTGTCTCAAAAAAAAAAACTACATGAATAATGGCTTCCACGTCATCTCTTAAATTTTTGATTTCATTAAACAACGTAATCATATCTGGTCCTCTAAGTAAAGATCCACCTCCACAGGACTGACCTTTCGACGGCATCTTTACGACGGAAGAGCTCACCAACAGCCTTCCTCGCTTCTTGCTTTGAAAACTCATCAAAACGCCTCCAACAGCCTTGCTACTTTTGCTAGTCCTCCACCGAGCAAAGCTTGTACACGAAGTTTGGCACAAATTATATAAAATTGGAATCAAATCCTCTACTGTTGTTACTGGATTTGAGAATGCCGTTAAGCTCCATGAGGTCGTCATGTGTTCTTTTTGACACCTATTATTTGTGGTTAAGGTTCACTTCAATGAGAGTTAAAATCACAATCACCTTTGCGACTTTGAAACTGTTAAGTCAAATCCACGATAAAAGCAATCGACAAAACTTCACAAGTGCCAAGTCTACTTCGTAATTCACACGGACCTTCTTTTTCTTTAAAGCTTTCTCTAATGGAATCTCTGTCTTTATAATGGTTCCGTACTCCCCGGGCTTAAGCCAAATAATGTTAATTTTGATTAGAATGCCAAAGTGTTTAAGTTAACACTAATCTAAGAAAGGAAAAGCTGACTAGGGTCGAACCTGGGTTGGGTTGCCTATGTACTCACAGGGTGAGATCAGACCAAGCGTAGTTCATACAGTATACTGGCACCAAGGGAACTATACCCATAGCTTAAATGGTAGTTCCCTAGAGAGACATCTTCCTAAAGAGACAGCTCCAAATCCAGTAGAAGGAGAAAATGCTACAAAAAGTCTAGCAAGATTTCTGGCAACAAGAAGCGGAGCGGAATCATGAATATCAAGCCATGTAGGGACAGGTTGAGCAGCTTGAGCAGATAGTCCAAGCTCTCTAGAAGAGACGCAAGGGCAATGCCAGAGAAATAGCCGTCGTTAAGGCCCAACTGCACTTCTACCAAGAGCAGCTTGATAGTGCAAAGGTTGAGATGACCTCTTAGATCTGACTGTTCAGATCCCGAATGTTCAATGCTACTAAGGCAATTGACAACATAGAGGTTGACAACATGGAGGTTGAGGTCACATCCCTCCAACAAAAAATCATGGACCTTAACAGTGTGCCCCGGCCACTTGACTTCGCGATCCCTGACGGACCTGCCTAAGATCGAGTCTTTTTTTTTTTTGAGTCACACAATCCTATACTCACTTTGCATGCATCAATGAAAAATATTTTCTAGCATCTTCTTTTTAGCATCATGTATATTCATGTTTAGCCGTTGCATCCTTTTTTTTCATAAGTCGACCCATAACTCGCTCTATGACTGCAATTCTCGCAGAAGCAGTAGTCGTAGACCCAGTTCTAACTGAAGTACTAGTCACGGAAGAAGCATTCAGCATAGCCTCTACTAATAGTCAGTCAGAATCAATGACTGAACCTTCGGATCAGCATCAGAGAACTAGTGAGATCATGCAGTCTCATGATAGGGACATCACAACCATGCAAGCCAAGTTAAACAGTGTTCAGGAATCCTTGAAGATTTTCATTGGTGCCCAAACCGATGACCCTCCCATCTGGAACCCCATAGGGGAAACCTCTGAATAGCATCATCCAGAGCCACACCAGCCTATTCCCATCACCAGTCCTAACCCCATACCCGCACTAGGCAGAGGTGAAGCAGATTATGATCAGTATGAGGAGTAGCCCAATGCCTCTCACGTCAACCAAGACAAGCATCTTCAGACCCTATCCTATCCCTCAGGGACCAGCACGAAGAGATTAAGCTGATGAAAGAAGAGATGAGACGAATGAAGGGGCCATCTGCCAGCTCCAGTCTTGAAGGCAATCCAAATAAAAAATTTATGCAGAAAGCTGGATCCTAAAGATCTTTACACCATAGAAAGAAAAACACTAACTATATGTTTAGAGAATTACCTCGGTGAGTGATGTTCACTGGTGAAGCAAAAATCAACTCGACCCGTCAGAACTCCTTGTAGAGATTTCTCGAAGAAATACTCAAAGCTCGATCCTAGTTCTTCACTACCCCCGTGAAGCATTTGAATCTTTACTTGGTCTTAAAGAAACAAAGAGAAGAAGATTGATGTTGGAGTAGACTTTTTATCTCGCAAAACCCTTAGGGTTCAAAACCCTAAGCTTCAAATTTTGGACAAACCCTAGGGGGTTCACGAAAATTGAGAGAGAACTCTCTCTCTCTCTATTGCTCAAGGTTTGGAGGGGAGTGAATTAATGAGTAATCTCTCCCACATGGTTTGGGTATTGGGGTATTAATAGACTTGGATCATATCCTAATCCTACTCCAATTAAAAGTTATCCCTAAAAGGAGTCCTTAATTAAAGGGGTGTAACTAATTCCCTAGATTTTAGGAATCCCAACAAACTCCTAACAATTAGAAATCTCAATCAAATTAGGAAACCCCAAAAGGGTGGGCATGAGCTATAGAGGGGCGTGAGCTAGGGAGTCTTGAACTCCAAGTTTTGAAAAACTTCTAATCTTATCTCCTTCTTTCTTGCATTCCAAGTATTGGAATCTAATCTCATGAAATAAGGATCAATTATATAATACTTATTTAACTAACAAAATCCTAATCCAATTAGGAAACTCCAAATGGGCGCCCACCCTAGGGATTTAATCCATGGGCTTTGGCCCACTTTTAAGGTCTATGCTTCATGGGTTTTATGGATATGGGTCAAACCAATTTCCCCTTATATTGGGTTAATTAAATAATCATTATTATTATCCTTTAATTTATATTAACTATTAATCAAAACCATAGATTAACATTTAATTTATTTATTAATGATTAACATTTAATCTATTATGTGAGCATCTCCACAGATTGTTCTGAGACATTCTAACTCTGGCTTACCCAATGTTGTCTCATTAACCTTTAAATAGGAATGACATCGGGATTGCAAGTGACGTGAGATATCCATGTTGCAATTGAATCCCAGTATAAGAACATTAACTATTAAGGATCCCACCACATGAACTTTTTAATTCAATTGATCATTCCAATAACATTATCCCTAATGGGCCTTCGAGATTAGTATACTATCTAACTCATAACCCATTGTACATCATTCGGGTTTCCAAGACATTTGATTAAACCATGAGAAATATTAATTTCTCAAGTAAAAAATTTTGAAAAAAACTTTTATTATGTATAATATATTTTATTAAAAATATATTTCAAACTTGTTTGATTTCAAAATCACCTGCACAGGATTTAAGCTTAATCGACTGCCTTACCCAGAACTTGGATAATCTCTCAATTTAATGAGCATGGATTTCTTGTTTGAAATTCATCATGACTCGAATAGCTGTCTAACTATCCAACTGTCACCGTATCGTAGTCCATAAGGTAGAGAGTACTTTGGTGGAATCAAAATAGTCAAATTACTGCTCAGTTATAAATGAACTCATCAGATCTAAGGATCATTAAAACTGTTCAATGTGAATGAGAGACCAACTATCTGATAGTATGTTTATGCAAGAGGTCTCTCATTACATGCAATCAGTCAGTGTACATTTAAGCACCCAAATGCTGATGTGTAGTCTCCACTACAATAGTTTGAGATAAAACTATATCTCAACCATTGAGAACATCTTAGCATTGTAGCAGCCATATAAGTGAAGTGCCCAACTTCACCCATAGCTGTGACTATATAAGATATAAGTCACTAGAAAGCTATATTTGCCTATGATAGTCTGATACCTATCACATAGCTTCCCTATAATATATCTTATGGACCTTTGTCGATATCTCATATCGTGTAGATCATCTCATGATCATGGTCAATTACCCATAATGAATTCACAATAGATAAAGAAGATGTCCCTATTAATCTAATTAATAAGAATCTTACAATCTAAATTGAAAAAATTCAATCCGGTGAATCCCAAATCTATGTTTGAGTCAAGAACTCACAAATCCAAGAGGGGATGGTTAGGTCTACCTATAATTATATCTATCCTTTTTAAGATTAGGTAATCAAATTATTAATTAAGGAATGATGAACTTTAAAGTGCGGAATAAGAGAAACAAGCAAACCACAACACAAGGATTTTTACGTGAAACCCTTCCGGGAAAAACCATGGGACCTAGTCCAGTAATGAGAATCCACTAAGACAAAGAAACAAATACTTAAAAAACTCGAACTGTACTCAATCAGACTCGACACTACAATCCTCAGTACTAAGTCCTCCACGCCCCCAAAAGCAATCACGATCTCGCAAGCCTCTCAATCTACCGCAGTAGCATGTTCTTCTCTTTGTGTCTCGACAACCACGATCTCCACGATCGATCTCCGTCAATGACGGCTTCGGATTCTACCGATCAAATCACCCTACCATGATCCTTCTTGGATCAATCTCCTTCGCAAAGGCTCTGGAACACTCCAGCCAATTTGTTCTTTCCAGAACGGGTTGATGGTTTGACTAAAATCAAATCCTAGATGGACTCCATCAATGGGAAAGTCCAAGCAAGCAATAATGGAACATTGGCTTGCAAACTCAAGGATAGAAGATAAAATAATAAAGGGGAGTAGAGGAAACAAATATAGAGTTTCTATGAACTCTAGAGATGGCCTAATACCCTCTCAACACTCTTCCAAAGTCTTACTCCATGGACTAGAAGGGTTCACATTAAATATAAAACCCAAAACCAAGTTATAGAAGTTGCCAAAACCAAATTAGTAAGAAAATCCATATGAGGGTCGACCCTGGGCACTTTAGGTCGACCCAAAGGTGCACTTCGGTCGACCCAAGTGCCTATCAGGGTCGACCCTCACTTTTCTAACATTCTGGAATTTTTCCCATACAAAAATTTTTCATAACAGGGTCGACCCTCAATGGTTAGGGTCAACCTTGAGTTATAAAATACTATAAAAACACATTTTTAGTTCTTTCTTCCTTTACAGAAGTTGTAGATCTTTTCGACGTAGTCAATTTGATATATTATGGAGCAAAATCTGAGTTACGGTTTGAGAGAGATGCCTCTTACAAGCAACCTTGGTTTGTTAAGAACCTTTAACTTGTTTGGGGCTACATAACTAATCACCTAGGGTCCATATAGTTACTCTAAGTCAATTTCCACCTAAGGTATCAGAGTATGATTATTCTAAGTCAATTCCCACCTAAGGTAACATGGTATCTAGGTCACTTACCATCCTATGAGTGAAACAAAGAATATGAGCGAAATGCCTTCAACCGAGTCTTCAACCGATCTTCTTCGGTCTTCATCTTCACTTGTCGTGGATGCTTGAAGGCAATGACATAAGATACAGTAGACTCACTTGTTTTGACACCGGAATAAGCCAACAATGAAATATGGACTTTACATAAATGAATTTTCTGGGCATCATGTCTAACAATCTCCCATTTGCCCTAAAAGTCACTATGACATAGATTTCAATCTCATACTATCTAAGTGTGTTACAAATACTTTATCTGATAAAGCTTTAGTTATCGGGTTAGCAACATTAAGTTGAGACGTAATCTTTATAACAATAATATATTACCTCTCAATTATCTCACGAATGAGATGATACTTTTGCTCCACATGTTTCATCTTCTTGTAGCTCTTAGGTTCTTTGCTATGAGATACTGCACCATTACTATCACAAAAGAGAGTGACAGGTTTAAGTGTTGAAGGAACATTTCCTAGCTCTTGCAAAAACCTTCTAAACCAGACTGCTTTTTTTGCTGCTTCAAAAGCTACAATATAATCTACTTCTGTGGTGGAGTCTGCAATACTCCTTTACTTTATGCTATGCCAACTAATAGTAGCACCACCAAGTGTGAACACATACCCAGATGTGGAAGCTCTATTTTCCGGATCAGATTAGAAATCAGAATCAATATAACCCAATCCAACTAGATCTTCTGATTGAAAAGTAAGCACATAATCCCTAGTCCTTTTCAGGTACTTCATGATGTGCTTCGCAGCAGTCCAATGATTAACACTTGGATTTCTTTGGAACTGACTAACAACTCTCACTGCATGACAGATATCCGGTCTAGTACATAGCATGACATACATGAGGCTCCCAACTACCGAAGCATAAGGGTACCTCTTCATCTGCTCGATCTCATCAGCTGATGTAGGAGCCATCTTTTTAGACAAAGTAACACCATGTCTAAAAGGAGTGAGAGTTCTTACAATCACTCATATTGTACCTAGATAAAATCTTGTCTATGTAGGAAGTTTAGCTCAATCCCAACATTTGGCATTTTCTATCCCTCGGAATCTTTATTCTGAGAATGTAGGATGCCTCTCCCAAATCTTTCATTGAGAAAAACTGAAAAAGCCAAATCTTGACAGATGACAACATTCTTATATCATTCCCATTGAGTAGGATGTCATCTACATAAAGAATAAGGTATACTATCGCTCTCCCACTGTCCTTCTTGTATATATAAGATTCCTCTAAATTCTTTTGGAATCAAAATTCTTTGATCAAAAGATCAAATATTTGGTTCCAGCTTCTAGAAGCTTGTTTCAAACCATATATCGACTTGTTGAGCTTGCATACCATGTTCTCCTGGTTAAGAGCAATGAAGCCCTCAGGTTGCATCATATAGATTTCTTCATCTAATATTTCATTAAGGAAAGCAGTTTTGACATCCATTTGCCATATCTCATTATCATGGTTTGTAGCTATAGCTAGCAATATCCTGATAGATTTGAGCATCGCTACAGGTGAAAAGGTATCCTCATAATCAACTCCTTGAATTTGAGTATAACCTTTTGCAACAAGTCTTGCTTTATAGGTCTCCACGTTACCATCGGCACCCTTCTTCCTTTTGTAAATCCATTTGCATCCAATTGGCCTTATACCATCTGGTGGATCTACTAAAGTCCAGACACCGTTGTCATACATAGGATCTATTTCAGCATTCATGGCTTTATTCCATTGAGATGCATCTACATCTAATGTAGCTTCCTGATAAGTATTAGGATCTATATAATCATCATCAGGGGTAGTTAGATAAACCTCATTATTATAATTCTGAAGTCTATCTGGTGATCTAGAAACTCTTTCAGACCTTCTCAATAGAACAGAATTAGAAGAATCAATAGTGGAAGAATTAGGTTCCATTTGGATACTGGTTGTGTTGTCTTTCATCTCATGAAATTCAACCTTCTGAAGAAGATCCATTTCTTCCTCCAAAAAGGTGGTATGATTCATAACAACTATTGTTTGGTCGGCCTTGGAGTAGAAATAGAAACTCTTAGTTTCTTTTGGATACCCTACAAAGTTTCATTATTCTGTTCTAGATTCCAACTTAGTGGGTTCGAGTTTGTGAACATGCGCAAGACAACCCCATACCCTTAGATTTTGTAAACTAGGTTTTTACCCAGTCCACAATTCATAGGGTGTAACCGATATAGACTTAGAAGGAACCCGGTTCAGAGTGTAAATGGAAATTTGTAAAGCATACCCCCAAAGATAGGAAGGTACATCGGTATGACTCATCATAGATCGAACCATATCTAATAAAGTTCGGTTTCTTCTTTCAGAAACAATATTTTGTTGAGATGGGGCAAGACTTCACCATTGCGAGATAATCTCATTATCCCTTAAATAATCCATAAAATAGTTGGTGTGGTATTCACCATCTCGATCTGATCCAAGTGCCTTTATGGATTTTTCTGTTTGATTCTCAACTTTCAATCTGAATTCTTTGAACTTTTCAAAAGTGTCAGATTTGTGTTGCATCAAATAGACATATCCATATCTAGAATAGTCATCGGTAAATATGATAAAATACCGATATTGCCCTCGTGCAACAATGTTAAATGGACCACATACATCACTATGTATGATTCTCAACTTTTCTTCAGCTCTTCCTACTTTTTAAGGGTAAGGCTTCTTGGTCATCTTCCTTCGAGACAAGACTCGCAAGTAGGGAGTTGTTCTACCTTGAGAAATTCAAGGGGACCATCTTTTACCAACCTCTTGATCCTATCAAGATTAATGTGACCAAGTCTCTTATGCCAAAAATAAGTTGACTCTGTGCAATGTCTCTTCATTCCAAACATTCTAGATGATGAGTCATTGTCACTTTGCAGACTTTCATTATTTACCAAAGGAAATATTAAATAAAGACTATTAATAAGATTACCAATAATTAAGGCCATTCCATCTTTCTTAATTTAGACTATTGAATTAAAAATGATAGAGAATCCACAAAGTAAAAGTCTAGATACTGAAATCAAATTTCTGTATGCAGAAGGCACATAAAAAGAGTCTTCTACAATTAATATCTTTCCATTAGGTAAATAAAGAGTAAATACGCCAATTGACTTGACTGCAACATTTGCACCCGAGCCAACTTTAAGCTTTTGCTTCTGTTTGGTCGACTTTTTGGTTTCCATTAACCCCTGCAAAAAATTGCAAACATGTACAATGCATCCAGAATCCACGCACCATGAGTTAGGAGGACCATCCAGAAAGTTTGACTCAACAGTAATTAATACTTCAAAGCATCTCATACCTTGAGTAGTAGCACCACTCTTCTTAAGAGTTACGAGATAATTCCTACAGTTCCTCTTCCAGTGGCCTATTTTACCACAGTGGAAACACTTTCCCTTGCCTTTGTTATCCTTATCAGCATCTCCTGAAGAACCTTTGACAACTTTTGCCTTACCTCTGTTGTCTTTAAACTTACCTTTGCCCATGTTCTTCTTTCTAAACTTTTTAGATCGATTGGAGGTATCAGGTTTATCGACAATTAAAGTTTCACCTTTTGTTGACTTTTTGATCAAATCTTCTGCAGCCACAAGTGATTTCAAGCTTACTTAGTGACATTTCACTCTTGTTCATGTTATAATTTAACACGAACGCATTGAAGGACGAAGGGAGGGATTGCTGAACAGTGTCAACCTGAGTGATGGCATCCATCTCTCCACCAAGAATTTTCAGCTCATTCAATAAGCCCATCATCTTTATAATGTGCTCTTTGACTGGAGTTCCCTCAACCATCTTGGTGTTAACAAGGGTTTTCAACTTTACTTGTCAAGCTGACCTATTTTGCTCACCAAACATCTCATGCAGGTTTGGCAAAATGTCAAAAGCTTTATCCATATGTTCATGCTGGCTTTGTAAAATGTTAGACATTGAAGCCAATATGTAACACTTGGTCATCTGATTGGACCTCTCCCAATGCTCCAACTCAGCCTTTTGGGCCGATGATGCATCGTTAGGAATTTCGGGTTTTGGTGTCTTAAGACACAGGTCAAGGTTATCTGCGGCAAATACAATTCTAACTTTCTTTTTCAGTCAACATAGTTAGTACCAACTAACTTTTCATCACGAAGAATTTCAGTTAATCGGTGTAAGCCTGTCATGATCTAATCAAATGACAAATAAAGATAGTATTAGGGATCTATTGAATTCATTAATTACTATTAGATTATGGGTCTATTTCTAATAGTATTGTCAATTTAGGAAGTATCAATTAGCATCGAATACCTAGACACTGGCTTAATGTAATCCTGCATTTGGGCGCAATATCACATCGCCTTGAATAGACAGATAGAATCTATCTTCTCCATTTTCACAGATCTCATCTTGTGAATTTTGGAACATTCGATCTACTATCTGATCTATAAGGGATGTTATACTCACACTTTGGCATTATTGTATGACATCTCTTATTCATGTGCCCACCCACCATGAACCTAACAAACACTTAGCGAAAGCTCACGCTTTGGCGTTGTTGCTCCCACTATTTGCTTATAAAGTTTTCACCATGTTTTCACATAGGTGAGAGGGATTGGGCCCGGCTTTGGCCTGTCAGTTTACTCACATTCCCCACTATAAGATCACATAGTGTATGGTAGAAGATCATAATACTTAGGGACTTGTCTCTAGTCTTATATACACATGATATATTAAGGGCAATTATTTCAACATAATAATTAAACATAAATAAGCAACATATATCATCTCATGATAAAATAAGCATAAACATCACATGAGATTAATCGCTATGGGTCAGTAAAATTAAAATGCATGGATGCAAGAGAATGAGATAAAAATAAAGGAAACTCGCAAACTCTTTCACGATCCCTTCCTTTATCATCTTATCCAGACCATCATCGCAGCATCCTCCTTCACAACATCTCGACCAATGCATGATTTGGAAATAAAATGGCATTAGGGAAACCAGATTTCCATTTGCCATTTTCAGAGAAACCGAATGAATCTGCCCTTTACAGATTATCCAAAATCCTACTACATATCTTCCTCTACTATGTATACATGATAAAAAATTTATCATAGAATAAAATTGACCCATAACTTTAATCTCATATAATTAGATGCAACATGGTGATGGAGTAATTTTTCTGATATTTCAAAAGATTAAAAATTGATAACAATTATCGATTTGCTTGATAAAATCTATATCTCATATAGATCAAAACCCAGAAAATAGAACAATTATATTTTCCATCAAACAATTTTCATAAAATTATTTTTAAAATATAAGAATAGGATTTTCTAAAATCTCTATAATATTTTATTCTTTTCTTGAATGCAAGATCCTTTCTCGAATGCAAGATCCTTTCATAAAGATTGGCTCTACTATTACCCAAGATTGGTTCTACTATTATTCAAGATTAAAATAAAAAATTAAGAGGATGGAAAATCCTAAATATGATCTCATCATAAAATAGGGTTTTAAAATTTTTCGAATAAAATCTATTTATAAGAAAAAATCATTCATTAATTATTGTAAGCACCTCATTTTTACACCCTGCCTTAACCATGGTTATCCCTAGTCGAGTCTCAGTTAAGCCATAAACCCTAGGTAAACCTTGGTCAAACCTAAGCAAACCTTAAACCCTAGGTCTAACCCTAGGTACACCCTAGTCAAACCCTAGGCCTAACCCTAGGTAAACCCTTAGTCAAACCCTAGGCCTAACATTAGGTAAACCCTAGTCTGATTCTAGGGCCCAAGAACCCCAAAATCCAAAGCCAAGTCCTTTGTGGGCCCAAACATGGGCCCATAAGTCTTTAGAGCCCAGTGTAGTGAGGCCCACCTACTTTATTTTGAAAATTCAAACAATGGTGATAATAACTTTACCACAATTACCAAGAATGGCAGAGTGAACAGTGATCCAAGCCAATCATGTGAGGGTTGGGTCTGTTTTAGCATAAAACAGGAAATTGCGGTAATAACTCTAACTCTATCATCATTACCTGATCTCTGGTTTGCAGTGCAGCGGGACCCCCTGTAGCACTCCTGCTCCGCCTCCTCAGTGTTCTAAACCTTCCTAGTAATCCCCATATTGCCCCAGGGTCTCTCCCAATCTATATATACTCCCCCAAATCCTTGGTTCAAACCATTCCAAAAAATCCATACCATACCTTTGTTGGAGTTCGGCCAGCCTGCACCCAAGCTCTTCCAATCTTGGTTACTCACCTGAGACCACCACCTAGCCTCCCAAGAGCATTCCCAGGCCTGCCTCCACAAGCATCACTGCTGTACAGCCCGCCACCTTCGTGTCCAACCACTGTTGGGGCCAAGTCGAGTAGGGTAGCATCCCTACCCCCTTTTTATTTTGTTTAAAGGCATTACCCCTGGTCCTATTCCATATAGCCAAGAGAAACCATGAACCAGAACAGAAGAGCTTGCCCCACCCATGAGTAAATATTTCATAGTACCCTCATTAGACCGTACATCTCTCTTGGTATATCCAGATAATAGGTAGGAGCATAAACTGAAACATTCTGGAGCTACAAAGATAGTTATTAAATCATTAGCACCGCATAAAAACATTCCTCCTAGAGTAGCTATTAATATGAATAACAGAAACTCTGTGATAGCCATTTATGTACATTCAATGTACTTTTTGTGATTGTTCCAGAAGAAATGAAACAAAAGGGGTCACTCATTTTTGTTTCTTGCTTGGATAGTAGTTACAAACCGGGGATAAGGGTCCCCCTACCTTCCTCATAGGTATGAGGAACCCCCTTGAGGTTTCCAACATGGGTACAAGCCCTCCTACAGTGCAAAGACCTCCCTTAGGCTTCTGGGGGTCCCTTAAGCCATGAGGGGTCCCCTGGAGGTGCAGCCCCTGTAGGGGAGAAATAGTTTCCTGAAATAAAACTAGGAATGGCAGTAGAATGTGTAAAGTCCAAGTTTTTGTATTGGCATATTCCGGTGTCAAAACAAGTGAGTCTAGGTGTGTATCTTGTGTCATTGCCTTCAAGCATCCACGACAAGTGAAGTTGAACATCCCGTTGAAGTCTCGGTTGATCATTTCTTTCATAGGATAGTAAGTGACCTAGATACCATACTACCATAGGTAGAAATTGACTTAGAATAATCCTAATATAATACCTTAGGTGGTGAGTGACCTAAACTAATCATACGGACCCTAGGTGGTGAGATTAGTAGTGCAAAACAACTTAAAACTTTTGAAATTTTTCAAAAAACCAAGGTTGCTTGTTTTGGGCATATCTCCCAAACCGTAGCTCGGATTTTGCTCCATAATATATCAAAACGACCACGTCGAAAAGAGCTACAACTTTTGTGAATAGTGTGAGACCCAAAAACGAATTTTTAATTTCGGGTTTGCACCTCAGGGTCGACCCTGGGTATAGAATTTTTTGTATGAAGAAAATATGTTGAGAGATGAAAAAATGGGGGTCTACCCTGGAGGATGATTCGGTCAACCGAAAGGTACACTTTGGTCGACCAAACCATCCCTCAGGGTCGACCCTGATATGGGAAACTTGCCTAATTCATTTTTTTGGTTCCCTCTTTGGTTTTAAACCGTTTTTAGCAACTTCCAAGCTTGGTTTTGCTTCCCTATAAAGTGTGAACCCCTCTAGTTCATGGAGTACAACTTAGGGAGTGTGTGGAGAGTATTTTGAAGTTTCTCCAGAGGTCATAAAACCCATGGAATCTATTTTTCCCAACCCCTTTTCTTAGTGCATTAAACCTAGAGTTTACAAGCCAAAAGTTCCAGTTTTGCTTGTTTGAACTTGTCCTTTGAAGGAGTCCATTTAGGTGATGATTTCTATCAAACCATCAACCCGTTCTGGATAGACCACCTTGGCTGGAGTGTTCCGAAGCCTTTGCGAAGGAGATCGATCCAAGATGGATCGTGGTAAAGTGATTTGGTCGGTGGATTCCGAAGCCGTCATTGACGAAGATCAATCGGAAGATCGTGGACTGTTTTTGAGACACAAAGAGAAGTACAAGTGGCTGCCGTTGATCACAGGACTTGAGAGTACGTGGTGAATTTTCAAGGCGTGGAGGACTAAGAACTGAAGGATCGAAGTGTCGAGTCCGAAGGAGTCAAGTTCGAGTCTTGTAAGTTCTTGTTTACTTTATCTTAGTGGATTCTCATGGCTGGACTAGGTCCCGTGATTTTTCCCGGAAGGGTTTCCACGTAAAAATCTTTGTGTTGTGGTTTGCTTGGCTTTCGATTTTCTGCACTTAAATTTTATCATCTCTTAAGTTAATAACTTAATTGTTAAAATCATCAAAAGGGTAGATAGACTTTTAGGGAAACCGAACCATCCCCTTAAGCTTGTGAGATTCACAACTCAAACCCTAGATTTGGGGTTCACCGAATTTAATTTTTCAATTGGTATCAGAGCAGGTTCACTAACTTTTTAGTGTGATCTTGTCTCATATTTTTGGTGAACATGAATCTCCAAATAGAAGGAGGATCCATCTCTTGTCCCCCATTATTTGATGGGAATAATTATGCCTATTGGAAAGCTCGAATGAGAGCGTTTCTAAAATCACTAGATGAGAGAGTATGGTTCTCCATTGAACAAGGTTGGACCCATCCAAGAAAGAACATAAATGATCGGACCATCCCTAAACCTTCTTTTGAATGGACCAATGTAGAACTTAAAAGTTATAGATGGAATATAAGGGTTTAAATGCAATCTTCGCCGCTGTCACACTCAAAGAATTTCGACGTATTTCTAAATGTGACACTTCGAATGAGGCATGGGACATCCTTCAAATTACCCATGAAGGGACTACAACTGTAAAGATCTCCAAACTTCAATTACTGACCTCTAAGTTTGAAAAGTTGATGATGGATGATAATGAAACTTTTGATAGTTTTTATGCCAATCTGAGTGACATTGTCAATTCTAGTTTCAATCTAGGGGAAAGAATTCCAGAGTCTAAAATTGTGAGAAAAATTTTGAGATCTCTACCTGAGAGATTTCGATCGAAGGTTACCGCCATCGAGGAAAGCAAAAATGTTGATGCTCTCAAACTTGAAGAGTTGATTGGTTCTCTCCAAACCTATGAGTTAAATCTGAACTCATCTAAGAAACCAAAATCCATTGCCTTGAAGTCCGTCAAGGAATCTATAGATGGTTCAGATAGTGACTCTAAGGATGAAGAACAAGAGTTGGCTTTATTTACAAAGAAATTTAGAAAAAAATTTAAACTTAATAAGAGATTTAGTCTGAAAGGAAAAAAAATCCCTTGAAAAGGCCAGGTCCAAGCACTTTGAAAACAAGAAACATTTTAAAAGTGTGGACAAGAAATCCCAAGGTGTTCAATGCTATGAATGTCAAGGCTACAGCCATATTGCCACTAAATGCTCTAATAAGAAAAGATTTAAGGGCAAGGCAAGGGATGACAGTGAATCTGAATCTGAGGAATCAGATAGTTCTTCTTGTGAGGAGACTAGGGGTTATGTGGCCTTCACTGCATCCTTATCTGGGATTGAGAAATCTTCTTCAAATGCTATGAGTGACCAACAACCTAGTGAAGGTGAGGAGGATGATGAGAGTCAGAATGAATTAGATTCTGAGGGAGACCTTGAGGCAGTCTATGATGAACTATTTCAGGAATGCCTAAAGCTGAAAAATGTTCAGTTTTCCATGTCCAAAAAGATCAAATCTATTGAAATTGAAAAAGATGCCTTAGACTAAGTGGCTTTAGGGTTGAAAGCTCTTGTGTCATAGCTTGAGGAAGAGAAGACTTCACTCCTGGCCAAGACTCAGCTTCTTGAATCTGAATTACATGTTTGTCTTGATGAAAAGAAAAATCTTGAAATCAAGTTGACTGATCTTGAGCAAAATCAGAGGTGTGGAAATGTGAAAGGAACTCCATCCACCTCGAACACTGAGCCTGGTGCTAAAAGGTGCCCTCCGACTAAAGGGAAAGACCTTTCTACTCAGAAATTCATTCCTACATGTCATAGATGTGGAGTGAATGGTCATATTAAGCCTCGATGTCCTAAACTTCGAAGAATGCCCAATCATGGTTTTGAGAACCACAACAACTTTAATGGGAATCTTCAAAGGAGAGTTGAGGTCCTAGTGGAGAAGTCTAAGAGTTTGTGTGAAGATGTAATAAAAATTGCTCACAACTCTAGATAGTGGCATGGTCATGACACTCCTCATGCTAGATATAGAGGAGGTAACGGTGAGAACCATAATGCCCGCCATAATTCTATGTCTCAATCCTGGAAAAGAAGGAACAGGAGTAAGAGGCAAAAGGTCATACCTATCTCAACTGAAATGGTTAGAGACCAAATGGTCAATCAAACTTCTAAAACCGTTTGGATGAGAAAGGAAGACCTGAAGGGCTTCACTTAGCCCTTGCCTGTCTTAGCCTAGGGTGTGTTGTTAGTGATATATCTTGTTCTATGCTATCTATGTATACTAGTAGTCTTTCCTTTTACTAGTGTTTATTTGCTTTAGTATGTTTTTCTGTTTTCTTTATATTGAAAAATCCAAAAACATTGAAAAACCATAAAATCTAAAAAGATTTTTTTCATATTGCCCTTGTTTGACTTGCATGATCTGCATTCCTTGTGTGATCCTTATTTCTATACTTGTCTAAGGTTGAACATGAGTTTGTTGCTAATTGAGGATATATCACCTTCATCGTCTCTTGGTTAGGCTGAAAGTTAGACTAGTTTTATCTTGAACAGTTAGAGACTTATTCATGTGTGTATGCTTTACAAATTTCACATGCACTCTGACTGATTCTATTGAGAGGTCTATTTTTCAATCTGTAGGTGTTTGACTTATCTCATAAGTGTGACCTTAGATGACCAATCTAGAATGACCATATTTGTTAGTCATCCCCATTTTGTGTATCCTCCATGAGCTTAATTTGTTGCAATGAAAAGGGCTACCTTCTGGGATAGTGTGAAAGTCATTATTTGATGCAAACAGTATGAAATGGCTACCTAGGCAGACAGTAGGTATCTATCTGGGTCACTACAGTGAAAGCCCCTACTGCCAATAGCCAGGACTACCTACCTAGATAGTGTGAAAGCCATCATTGCATGAAAAGATATAATCAGATAAAGATCATCAAAAGAAATCTTACAATGTTTGGAGGTATTTGACTAAAAATAAAAGAAAAATATTGAGTCAAATAAAATGGAAAATGAACACCAAAATGTAAAAAAATCAATATATCTGGATCTAACTAAGTTTGACTCTAAGATTTATGTTTTCAGGAGTCCCCTTAGTGGTTAATGTCATATCCTTGGAAAGGGAAAGAAACCTTTATCTAGTATCTTGTCAGACCACCACTACACACAATGCTTCACTTTTGAACTGTTCACTAAATGTGTCTAAGTGAATTGGCTATGTTTTTGCATTCCATGAGATTTAGTTAGATGTGTATCCTTAGTCGGACTAACTAATCATGTCCTTCATTGGATTTGTAATTTTAAATTACTACTGCTTGGAATGCTTTTGATGCATGTTTGTGTGGCACATGATATTTTTTTTGTGTGTTTCCTTTTTGTTTGGCATGGGCCTTTCTAGCATAGGTGTCTTGTTTTTGGTGGTCTCCTTGATCTTAGGGGGAAAAGATCAAGTTGAGTTGTTGAGGGGGAGTTTGTGATTGAGTTGTTGAGGGGGAGTTTGTGCTTTATTTTTCTATCTTGTTCCCCATCCTTTAGTCCCCACATTGTCTGCATTTGCTTGTTTGTATTGTGATTGCCTTGATATCTTACTTGTGATAAATTGATCTATTATTTGTGATATTGGCATCATAAATACCTTTGGCAATTGTGCCAAAAAGGGGGAGAATGTTGGGTACTATTTCCCAAGAAGTTCAGTACATTCCTTGCTTTACCTGTGATTACTTATTTTCATATTCACACATGCTTTACTGGGTGTTTTGTTTATGAGCAGGTGTAGGGTTGCAGCAGACAGGGTTTACTTGACAACTGCTTCAGTGTCTTTAATTTAATATAATTTATCAATTGATGTCATGTAAGAGTGTTGGAGTCATGTAATGTCCTAATTCACCGTTTTGATGTGTTTGGGTGAGTTTGTGTCAAGTCATGTACTTCAGTTTGGTTTTGCCACGGAATTACCAAATAAGGAGATTGTAAAGTCCATGTTTTTGTATTGGCATATTCCGGTGTCAAAACAAGTGAGTCTAGGTGTGTATCTTGTGTCATTGCCTTCAAGCATCCATGACAAATGAAGTTGAAGACCCGTTGAAGTCTCGGTTGATCATTTCCTTTATAGGATGGTAAGTGACCTAGATACCATACTACCATAGGTGGAAATTAACTTAGAATAATGCTAATATCATACCTTAGGTGGTGAGTGACCTAGACTAATCATACGGGCCCTAGGTGGTGAGATAAGTAGTGCAAAACAACTTAAAAATTCTAAAATTTTTCGAAAAACCAAGGTTGCTTGTTTTGGGCATATCTCCCAAACCGTAGTTCGGATTTTGCTCCATAATATGTCAAAATGACCGTGTTGAAAAAAGCTACAACTTTTGTGATGGGTGTGAGACCCAAAAATGAAGTTTTAATTTTGGGTTTGTACCTCAGGGTCGACCCTGACCATTTAGGGTTGACCCTGGGTATAGAATTTTTTGTATGAAGAAAATAGGCAGAGAGATGAAAAAATGGGGGTCTACCCTGGAGGATGATTCGGTCGATCGAACGGTACACTTTGGTCGACCAAACCATCCCCCTGGGTCAACCCTGATATGGGAAACCTGCCTAATTCGTTTTTTTGATTCCCTCTTGGTTTTAAACCGTTTTTAGCAACTTCTAAGCTTAGTTTTGCTTCCCTATAAAATGTGAACCCTCTAGTTCGTGGAGTAAAACTTAGGGATTGTGTGGAGAGTATTTTGAAGTTTCTCCAGAGGTCATAAAACCCATGGAATCTATTTTTCCCAACCCCTTTTGTTAGTGCATTAAACCTAGAGTTTACAAGCCAAAAGTTCTAGTTTTGTTTGTTTGAACTTGTCCTTTGAAGGAGTCCATCTAGGTGATGATTTCTATCAAACCATCAACCCGTTTTGAATAAAACACCTTGGCCAGAGTGTTCCGGACCCTTTGCGAAGGAGATCGATCTGAGAAGGATCATGGTAGAGTGATTTGGTCGGTGGATTCCGAAGCTATCATTGACGGAGATCGATCGGAAGATCGTGGACTGTTTTTGAGACACAAAGAGAAGTACAAGTGGCTGCGGTTGATCACAGGACTTGAGAGTACATGGTGACTTTTCAAGGCTCGGAGGACTAAGAACTGAATGATCGAAGTGTCCAGTCCGAAGGAGTCAAGTTCGAGTCTTGTAAGTTCTTGTTTACTTTGTCTTAGTGGATTCTCATGGCTAGACTAGGTCCCGTGATTTTTCCAGGAAGGGTTTCCACGTAAAAATCCTTGTGTTGTGGTTTGCTTGGCTTTCGATTTTCCGTACTTAAATTTTATTATCCCTTAAGTTAATAACTTAATTATTAAAATCATGAAAAGGGTAGATAGACTTTTAAGGAAATCGAACCATTCCCTTGAGCTTGTGAGATTCTCAACTCAAACCCTAGATTTGGGGTTCATCGAATTTATTTTTTCAGAATGATTACCATCATTCTTGGACTCTCTCTTTGTAGGTTTGTTACACCCCAATGGGTGGGGTCATAGTCCATTCCAGGGCCATGGTTAGAATTTCTTACTTTTTAGCTAGCTACCTTGGTCCTTCCAGGGTCCACCCTCTTGCCTAATCATGGTTAATATGGCCTAAACCATACTTTGTCCAGAATAGCGGTAGTCCATCTACTGCCATTTCAGTATTATTTTTATAGTGATTTTGGGCCTACCTTAGGCCCATTTCAGACCATAGCTAGGGCCCACTAAAGGCCCAGAGTATTTTGAGGAGTCCCCCAACCAACCCTAGTGGGTTCCTAACCCTTGGGTTAACCCCTTAACCTAACCACAAACCAGCAAAGCCCTCTCTGGAAAGCACTGTTAATGGCGGTAGTATGTCTACCACCATTCCAAACTGTGAAGGATTTGGAATGACGGTAAACAGTTTACCGCCATTACCATTTTTCTGTAATTTTGGGCTTTGCACAGGGCCCAAATCAGGTAGGAGGCTACTCTAGGCCCTGCCATACTCTCTAGGCCCACCCTGACATGCCTGGACCATTTGATTGGGGTTAAACTAACCCCGGTTAACTTTTAACCATGGTCAAGCAACCCTTAACCCCTGGAAAAATCTCAAAAATTCTAAAATTATTGCATGTGACCAAAATATTTCTGCTTTTACCCATTTACTGTGGTTAATAGCCCTAACCATGGTTACTTTATCCATTTAACTCCGGTTAGCAACCCTAACCTTGGTTAAATCTAATTTTGGCCTACCGGACCTAATCCCTTAGCCTACCGGGCTCACCCTTGGCCTATCGGACCCAACCTCAGCCTACAAGGCTCAACCTTGTTACCCTCAACTGTGGTTAGCAATCATAACCATGGTTAGATTGACCCTTAACCTCGGTTAGTAACTTTAACATTGGTTATATCTGATTTTGACCTACCGGGCCTAAATCAAGTCTACCGAACTTACCCCTTGGCCTGCCGGGCCTAATCTTGGCCTACCGGACCTCTTTCCTAGTCTACTGGATTAACCCTAAGCCTATCGAGCATAAGCCATGCATTTGACCAACCTCGGTCAACCAAACCCTAGTCTATAGGACTAGTCCATTACCCACCCTTGATATACACACACACACCCCCTAGCCTTGGCACAGGCTCATGTGCCAGAACTACGTTAGGTATGATCTCACCCTTGTGAGTATGTAGGCAACCCAACCCAGGTTCGAAATTCCGAGTACTTATCCCTTCTGAATTAATAAGTGGCGACTCTAACTTATACCCGTCAGTAAAATCTCGTGCTCACAATTATTTTAAACAATTAATAAATATATATTAAATGATCAAATCATTAAAAAAATTCAAAATAAACTATTTATTTCAAAATTTTATTATAACAATTATAAAACTAGTTTTTAAAATATTTAATTATTATCATTATCAAATCTCATTCGATAAATAATAAGAAATAATTATTTATATATTCATCTCATGAACAAATAAAAATAAAAACTATGAGCATTAATAAATAAATTAAATTAAATTCATCACATGAATTAATTTATCTATTTAATTATCTTTTAAAATAAACAAAAAATACTCCCTAATCATGAGCTCTAATACCACTTGAAGGGAATCCAGATAAAAAAATTTATGCGGAAAGCTGGATACCAAAGATCTTTACACCATAGAAACCAAATAATACTAACTACATGTTTAGAGAATTACCTCGGTGAATGATGTTCACCAGTGAAGCAAAAATCAACTCGAACCGTCAGAACTCTTTGTAGAGATTTCTCGAAGAAATATTCAAAGCTCGATCCTAGTTCTTCACTATCCCCGCAAAGCTTTTAAATTTTTACTTGATCTTGAAGAAACAAAGAGAAGAAGATTGATGTTGAAGTAGACTTTCTATCTCACAAAACCCTTAGGGTTCAAAACCCTAAGCTTCAAAGCTTGGACAAACCCTAGGGGTTCATGAAAATTGAGAAAGAACTCTCTCTCAATTGCTCACGGTTTGGAGGGGAGTGAATTAATGAGTAATCTCTCCCACACGGTTTGAGTATTGGGGTATTAATAGACTTGGATCATATCCTAATCCTATTTTAATTAGAAGTTATCCCTTTTAAAAGAGTTACTAATTAATGATAACTCTTATCATTAGTTATAACTAACCTTCTAATTTAGGTTTCCTTTTCCTAAAAGGAGTCCTTAATTAAAGGGGTGTAACTAATTCCCTAGATTCTAGGAATCCCAATAAACTCCTAACAATTAGGAATCCTAATCAAATTAGAAACCCCAAATGGGGGGGGGGGGCGTGACCTATAGAGGGGTGTGAGCTAGGGAGTCTTGAACTCCAAGTTTTGAAAAACTTCTAATCTTATCTCCTTCTTTCTTGCATTCCAATTATTGGAATCTAATCCCATGAAGTAAGGATTAATTATATAATAATTATTTAACTAACAAAATCCTAATCCAATTAGGAAACTCCAAATTGGCGCACACCCTAGGGATTTAATCCCATGGGCTTGGGCCCACTTTTAAGGTCCATACTTCATGGGTTTTATGGATATGGATCAAACCAATTTCCCCTTATATTGGGTTAATTAAATAATCATTATTATTATCCTTTAATTAAATTAACTTTTAATCTAAACCATAGACTAACATTTAATCTATTTATTAATGATTAACATTTAATCAATTAAATTATAAATTAACATTTAATCTATTATTTGAGCTTGTATTTCTCATGTGAGCATCTCAACAGATTGCTCTGGGACATTCTAATCCTGGCTTACCCAATGTTCTCTCATTGACCCTTGAATAGGAATGACATCGAAATTGCAAATGATGTGAGATATCCATGTTGCAATTGAATCCCAGTGTAAGAACATTAATCATTAAGGATCCCGCCACATGAACTTTTTAATTCAATTAATTCTTCCAATAACATGATCCCTAATGGGCCTTCGAGATTAATATACTATCAAACTCATAGCTCATTGTACATCATCCGGGTTTCCAAGACATTTGATTAAGCCATAACAAACAATTTCTCATGGAAAACATTTTGAGAAAAACTTTTACTATGTATAATAAATTTTATTAATAATATATTTCAAACTTGTTTGATTTCAAAATCACCTGCGCAGGATTTAAGCTTAATCGTCTGTCTTACCCGAACTTGGATAATCTCTCAATTTAATGAGCATGGATTTCTTGTTTGAAATTCATCATGACTCGAATAGCTTTCTGACTATTCAACTGTCACCGTATCGTAGTCCCTAAGGTAGAGAGTACTTTGATGGAATCACAACAGTCAAATTACTTCTCAGTTATAAATGAACTCATTAAATCTAAGGATCATTGAAACTGTTCAATGTGAATGAGAAACCAACTATCTGATAGTATGTTTATGCAAGAGGTCTCTCATTGCATGCAATCAGTCAGTGTGCATTTAAGCACCCATATGCTGATGTGTAGTCTCCACTACAATAGTTTGAGATAAAACTATATCTCAACAATTAAGAATATCTTAACATTGTGGCAGTCATATAAATGAAGTACCCAGCTTCACCCATAGTTGTGACTATAAAAGGTATAAGGAACTAGAAAGTTATATCTGTCTGCCATAGTCTGATACCTATCACATAGCTTCCTTACAATATATCCTATGAACCTTTGTTGATATCTCATATTGCATAGATCATCTCATGACCATACTCAATTACCCATAATGAATTCACAATAGATAAAGAAGATGTCTCTATTAATCTAATTAATGAGAATCTTATAATCTAAATGACTTTTCTGGGCATCATGTCTAACAAGTATATCATTAGAAGACCTGACCTTCTCATCTGGGGATGTTGTTCCCCCAGGTTTCAAAGTACCAAACTTTGACAAGTACGACGACACGGGCTGCTCTAAGCAACACTTACAACTGTTTCTGGGGGACATGCTCCAGTACAACAAGAACCAACCTCTTCTCATCCAGGACTTTCAAAAGAGTCTGAAGGGAGCAGCCCTTACCTGGTGGATGTCAGTGGACAAGCAGCGGGTCAAGACTAGGCAGGACACCATGGATATCTTTGTGGATCAATACGCTTTCAACCAAGAGCTTCGGCCTCAGAGAAGCCAATTAGAATAGATGTACCAGTGCAATAATGAGTCCTTTTAGGAATACGTTACCCGCTGGAGGGAGATGACGGCAAAAATCTCTACTTCAATCCCCAAGGAGGATTTAGCGAGTATGTTTATGGGCACCCTAAAGTTACCCTACTCTACTCTGATGATAACTCTATCAGTTGTTGATTTTGGCACTATTATCAAGACAGGTGCCCGTATTAAGACGATCATCTAGAGTGGAGCCATTCACTCTAGTTTAGGGCTTGCTCCCCCAGAACGGTAGCTCCAATAAGTAGAAACAGTGGTCCCAGGGACCAGAGAAGGAAAGAAGATGTTCAGATGGTGACTTCTGTAGCACCTGTCACATTACCGGCTCTAGCCGCCCAGTCTCAGCCAGCATTCAGAAACACCCGGCCAACTAGACAAAATCAGGGGCAAAACCGTCCCCCCAAAAATTTTACCCCTTTTCCATACACTCTCAGCCAGTTATTGGACTTCTTGAGCAAGCAGGGTGTTCTCACCTTGAGAGACCCTACTCCTCTCTTACCCCCTGACAAATAGAACAAAAGATGCCAAGCCGATCATCACTGTGCCTTTCATCAAGACCCAGGCCATGCTACTAACTGCTGCATTGGTCTGAAATGCGCCATCCAAGATCTTTTAGATGAGGGTAAGATTAAACTGATCCCCGGGAACATCAGTGTCAACCAGGCACCACTGCCCCCACATAACAATCAATTCAATTTCATTGATTGGGAAGAGCCTAAGGCAGGATAGCCAAGACCCAGCACACTAGCAGTTGATGACGGCATAATAAGGCCTTCCTATCAGCTACCTATCATAATCTCAAACTCCCAGCCCAATGCCGAGTCTTCAGGGATTCCAGATCTAGAAGTGTTCAGCATAGCGCAGATGTTCGACAAGCTGACTATCGAAGACGCCATAGAAATCGATAATTCAACGAGAGAACAAGTCTGCACCCTCTCCAACAGCGCTAAGGAATCATCCAGTCACCAACCATTGATCTGTTGGTGGACCGAGGCTCTCACCATCGAGGCCATCCAGGGTTGGGGCAAGCACAATACAAGGCAGGTTAGTTCGATCAAGTAGTGATTGAAGCACCATTCTTCTCCTCCTTCTATCTTCTCTTTGCTCCCATTGCAAAATCCAAATGTTGGCCACTGTTGGCCTCTTTTTGTTGAGTCAGCTTTTTGTAATCAAAAATCACTTGTTTTATCAATAGAAAATCTGACATTTTGACTCAAAACCATGTTTTACATAAAACATTTCATCTGATTGATGACGAAATCACACGAACTTTTTCCTTGGAAGGCCTAATGTCCTGAAGCCACCAAAAAATAACAAACACATGCTAAACTAAGCTTAATGATTTGCTAGGAAATCACCTCTGATAAAGCTATCCCGAAACCCTCCTTGAACTTTCAGAAGTTGAGTATGACAGAACAGGAAGAGAAACCACCTCAAGAGATTATGGACCTCCTGGAGCACAGTGAAGGGATACTACAGTCTAACATCGAGGATACCGAGACCATAAACCTTGGATCCGAAGATAATCCCTAGCTTGTAAGAATCAGTACAACCATGAGCCCGCAACAGAGAATAAACAGGATCAGCTTCCTGAAGAGTTACAGTGATGTCTTTGCCTGGTCATATGCTGACATGCCTGGCCTAAACCCAGTATTGGTGGTACACAGACTACCCCTGAACCCCGAGATCAAACCAGTTAAGCAGAAACTGAGACGGATAAGGCCCGAATGGTTGCAGAAGGTCAAAGAAGAGGTAGAAAAGCAGATCAAAGCAAGCTTCCTGGCAGTAGCAACCTATCCTGAATGGTTAGCCAACATTGTGCTGGTACCCAAGAAGGATGGTAGGGTCTGAATGTACATTGACTACCGGAATCTGAACAAAGCAAGCCATAAAGACAACTTCCCTCTCCCGCATATCGACATCCTTGTCGATAACATAATGGGGCATGAGACGCTCTCATTTAAGGATGGTTTCTCTGGGTACAACCAGATCAGAATGGCAGAAGAAGACATGGAAAAGACCTCATTCATCACACCTTGGGGCACGTTCTGCTACAAGGTAATGCCCTTCGGGCTTAAGAATGCAGGAGCAACCTATCAGAGGGCCATGACAGCACTGTTCCATGACATGACCCACAAGTCAACTGAAATCTATGTGGATGACATGATTGTCAGATCACCTACTGCCAGGCAGAACCCTGAAGACCTAAAAAGACTGCGTGACAGACTCAAAGAGTTCAGCCTAAGAATGAATCTGACCAAATGTGTCTTTGGAGCCTCATCAGGAAAGCTCATTTGCTTTATAGTCAGTAAAAGAGACATCGAGATCGATCCAGCTAAAGCCAAAGCTATCATTAAAATGCCAACACCCCAAACTGAAAAGAAGATCTATAGTTTCCTAGGTAAAATTCAGTACATCAATCGATTTATCTCTCGGCTCACTTCGATATACGAGCCGATCTCCATGCTTCTCCAGAAGAACATACCTACAGTCTGGACAGACGAGTACCAAGAAGCCTTTGACAGAATAAAGCAGTAACTTCTCCATCCTCGAGTACTTGTGCCTCCTACACCGGGACGACCGCTGTTACTCTACATCTCAGTACAAGAAACCTCAATGGGGTGCGTCCTGGCACAATATGACGAGATAGGTAGAACAAAGTAAGCCATCTACTACATCAGCAAGCACCTACTAGAGTATAAAGAGAGGTACAGCCCGCTCGAGAAAACTTTTTTGGCACTAGTCTGGGCAACTCAGCGTCTACGACACTACCTACTCTCATATCAGGCAATCCTGATCTCCCGGATGGACCCACTCAAGTTCCTATTGGAAAAGCCAGCCACTGTCGAGAAGAGAGCCTAATGGCTTATAATGTTATCTGAATTTGTTATCACGTACATGAATCAGAAGTCAATCAAGGGGTAGGTGATTGCAGACCACCTAGCCCACAGTCCAGTACAAGACTACGTCTCAGTACAAGATCAGTTCCCAGATGAATCCATCCTGTATGTAGAGTCTGAAGAGCAGCAATACCTCGGTTGGGAGTTATCACTACTAAACTACATGTCTATAACGGCATTTTTTTAATGGCGGTTATAAGAAACCGCAATAGGAGGTGACCTATAACGACGATTCTAAACAACCATAGCAGCATCCTTGCTGCCACTTTTTTTGGAACGGCGGTATTTCAATAACAGCCGCTACTGTATTGATTTCCACTGCGGTTTATTAAGAAACGTCGTGACAACCACAATTACTATGACAGTTTTTTTTAAACCGCCGTTATAAATAGTTCCCACCAACTTTTCGTCTTCCCGCACTATCACTTTCCGCCTGGATTATAGCACCGGTAAGTTTGATAACCTTCGATACAAAAATTAATATTAGCTGCGGTTTTCATATAAACGTCGTTATAGATAAAGTATACAGGCGGTAATTAACTACCGTCGTTACAAATCTATCTCCAATTGCTATACCGCCCTGCTCGTGCTCCCCTCTCCTTCTTCATGCTCCGGCCTCCGTGCTCCGATCATCAGCTTAGTGCTCCGGTCACCCTCTCCAGCAGCACCCTCTCCAGCATCGCCCTCTCTCGCATCGCCCTCTCCGACATCACCCTCTCCCCTCTCCGACAGCCACACCTCCGGCAGCACCTCCACAGTAACTTCTCTCACTCTCTCTCTCTACTCTAACTCTATTTGCATCTCACTATTTGCATTTCTCCGGCCAGTTCAGCACGATCAGTCCGGCCAACACAACAACCCTCTCCGGCAGCACCCTCTCTGGCAGCCACACCTCTGGTAGCACCTCCCCTCTGCGCAATACTCTCTCCCTCTTCGGTCACCCTCTCTGTAAGAATTCTCTCTCTCTATAAACCCTCTAATTCGTTTATTTAATTTCTTATTTATTATGATTGTTATTTTTGAATTCCATGTTGTGTTAGGATAATATTTTCCATTAGGTTTAGGATTAGGTTTTTAATTTCTAAATTATTTTGCTGAAATTTGGTGTTCTAGGGAATACAAATTCTTGGTTTGTTTTCCTCTTTTTTTTACTAGCTTGGGTTTTAGAAAAAATTATAAGCTATTTAAAAATCTGTTTTTAGACTTGCTATAGATTTTTAGTTGTTAATCTATTTTTCAAAAAACTAGTTTAGTGATTAGATTAGTTCTAATTAGTTTAATCCTTTTGTGATGTTAGGTTTACTTGCAATCTAAGTTATGTTTGTTTTAAGATAGACCGGAGCACCATCCAGTAGACTGGATGGACCAGTCAACATTAGGACGCACTTAGACTAACAATAAAGCAAAATTACAATTTTTACATTAGACACAAACTTTTCTCCTTTGAATTTTGAGTCTACAGGAAGTTAAATCACCTAATTCCAACAAGCCAAACAAAAGTTATAGTCAAAACACTGAGAGCCAAAAACGGAGCACCATCCAGTCGACTGGATGGGTCGGGACAGAGTATTTTCACTTTGTAACGGCTTTTTTTGCATTAAATGCTAGTCCAATAGCCATAAAACTTCTTGGGTAATAAAATGAGATGATTTATGAACAAAATAAGAACTCCTATCATTTTAGATCATTCAATCAATCACTCAATAGCTTAGATTTCTAAATTTATTGAGTATACCTTAGAAATCCCAAAATCCCATTTCTTGAGCTATTCAACTCCAATATTTGGGGGATTTTTAGAGAGCTTTAAAGTGATCATCCAACTCGTGTTAAGTAGCATTTTATGATTGTAAAAACACTTCTATACAAAGAGTGTATGAAATCAAAAATCGACAGATTCTTGTACTTGAAGTGAGGAGCTTCATTGTAAGGTGGGATTTTCACCCAGAAAAAGATTGTGGAAGTCAAGAGAGGGGATTCTCTTACAAGTGTAACGGTTTGGTCTTCATCCATAAGAAGACTTGCGATTGGGAATAAATCGTGATGAATCCTCTAGTGGGTATAGCTTGAGGCGGGGATGTAAGCGGGATTGCCGAACCTCGTGAACAAAGTCTTTGAGTTTGAATTCATTAACTCTTTCCTTATTTCTCTCTATTGCTTTCATTTTAGAATTGCTAGTTTCATTCCCTTGATTAATTTAAATTCCGCAAAATGAACTAAGTTAGAACTTTAAATTTGCCAAAACCCTATTCACCCCCCTCTAGGGTCAATAATTGGGCAACAATTAGTATCAGAGCCTAGGTCTCTATACTTAGGTTTAACAAACTTAGAGAAAAGAAAATTTGGAAAAAATGTTTAATATATGTGCATCTACCCTTAGAGAAGGACAATCTGTTGCCCAGCTAATGGACCCTAGAGGGAGGTGATTAGGGTCAATGACAATTTAAAAAGAAGGACAATCTGCACAGTCCACTCATTCAATAAAAAGAAAGAAAACTGTCGAGAAAAAACCATGGGTCAATAATTAAATTGATGGGAAATCTGATAACTGAAGGGGTGATAGAACATTGGTAGAGAGAAAATGTTGAGATCACATATTCAATTGATAGTCACACTATATATCAAATGAGACAAATGACCAATCGTTAATAAGCAAAAATGTACATAATTATTGTGAGAAATTGGAATCTGGAGAGTCAAGAATAAAGCCGATTAATAATTAGAGAATTATGTTGTGTGTATCATGATATTTAATGATTTAAGAAATACATATCAGATAATCTTTTAATTAGTGCATGTCATACCTGAGCATAGGTGCAGAGTTGTAGAGAAATATTGATGATTGTGGGTATCAACAGTGGTAAACCCTCACGAGACTTCACTCGTCCACTAGGGCCACCTAGGGGTTTAAAAGGCTTGTTGCATATGCCAAATGCAACCGGGGATCCCATGTAAGGGGATTTAGATTTAGCTTAGCTTAGTTTTATTTCTATTGCTCGAGGACTAGCAAAATGTAAGTATGGGGTTGTGATCGGTGCTAATTGTTACACATTTATGCACCTTAAGCTTCATTTGTTAATCCATTTGAGCTCATTTATCCACTACGATACTTCACTTGGGTGTGTTTATTATTTTCAGGTTCATGTCAGGAAAAGAAGACTAAAATGATAATTTACAAGCTTTAAAGTTTATTGTGAATCACGACCGAGTAAAGATCCGAACTAAAGAGAAGTTGGAAATGCAAAATTAACCTTGTTCGGCGTTTGGGGCATAACTTCTTGACCGTAGCTCCGATTTAGGCCCATAATATATCAAATCAACCGGCTCGAAAAGCTCTAAAACTTCTGTGAAGAAAGTATGGACAAATTCTGAACCCACTGATCGATCGGTGGTCGCCATTTTGATTGTATAGGAAAGTGTGAAAAATTGATTTTTGAGCTCATTTTGGATGTTTCTAAAGCTACACTTCAATGAAACTCTCTCTCTATAAAAAGGAAAGCCTCCTTCCATGCAAAAGGTTTTGAATTTTGGAGATTTGAAGAAGAAAAGGCTCTGGAGATCAGTAAAGGTTGGACGATGGATTGCTCGCGTTCTTCATATTCTTTATTAAAAGTAGTGTTCCTTACCCTCGCTATGAACTAATTCATTTTTCTAGGGTTTAGATAAAACCCTAGCCAAGTAACTGTGTCTCTTTGTACTTTGTTTTAGTTTATTCAATTGTAAACAATGATTGCATAATAAGAGGGTTATTCATAATCAGAGTTTATTGATCATATTCGATTTCAGTGTGATTCTATCATTGTCTTAGGTTTTATTATATTGAGATTGAAATCATTCATCTTAATTTTCTATGATTATTAATGTGGATTTTATGCAATGGTATTATTGTTGAGGAATTAAATCATAAGATATTTTATGCTCAGGGAAGACGAGTGATTTTATTACCCTAGTTTAGTGTGTCTCACTCGTGCTAACCAAAGATAAGATATGGCTAGGGTTTAATTCCTTTAATCATTCTAGATGGGTGAGTGGAGTCTTGTAGTCACTCTCATCCCTATTGTTTACATTGTGATGGACTTCAATAAATATATTAGGGACCAGTTATGAAGCTAGTGGTGGATTCGAACACCCTAGATCTTCTCTCACTGATATATCATCAAAAAACTCTTAATTCAATTAGTTAAAATAGAATCTAGTAGTTTAAGTTATGTTTTTAGGTTAAAATAAATCCAATCAAATCAACTTGTTACTCCTTGACTCACAATCAATCTTGAGATAAAAGCAATCAAACCAACGCAATCTTCTGTGGTTCGACACCCCATACTAGTCACTATTCTACAGAATTGTAGCAATTATGATGTTTATTTAATTGATGATCAATTTTTAGCGTCATTGCTGGGGATTGCTGAAATGGTTTAGTTACTTAATTCAAAAGATTAAGACTGAGTCATTTTTATTCAAAAAAATCAAAAAAATATTTTTACTGATCTCTAAAATTCTGTGTTGCAGGTACCAATTGCTTAAATCGAAAACAGTGCTCTGTAAAATATTTTAACAGGAAAGCTAATGTTCTACAAAAACAAAAGTGACCCAACTGTTCAATTACCGAAAGCACTGTAAGTATTCTCTCATCTGGAATGAATTATTTTGCAAATTGGTGTCTGTTGAACATAGAGTTTGCCTCTAGAGTGTATGCACGGTAAACAGTCTTATAAACCAGAGTTAATCCCTATCAATTCAGAGTTAGAGCGTACCGCTAGGCTTCAGCCCAATTTTACTCCAACCTAGAAGCTACTTCTTTCTCTGTAATGGCAGAAGAACAAGATCCGAACAAATTCTTGAGGGAATACTTTATCCCCTCCATATACTCTTCTCCTTCCTGCATACGGTTGCCAGATACTACGGCAGCCCACTATGAGATTAAGTCCAGCATAATTCAGATGCTCTCATCCTACCACGGACTTAGTAATGAAGACCTATATAAGCATCTGGATGATTTTAATGAAATCTGCACCACATTTAACCTACAGAATTTTACAGATGATGCTCTCAGGTTGCACCGCTTCCATTCTCTCTAAAGGACAAAGCTAAATATTGGCTTAACTCTCTTGAGGCCAACATTATCCCCACATGGACATAGCCCCATCAGGAATTCTTAAAGAAAATTTTTTCCATTGGCAAAACCAATCAAATAAGGCAAACCATCATGAGTTTTTCTCAAATTGGTGGTGAAATTTTTTATGAGTCATGGGAGAGATTCAAGGATCTCCTCAGAAAATGTCCCCATCATCAGATTCCCAAATGGCAACTTGTCCAGGCATTCTATGATGGTCTGTCTCAATTCAACCGACGGATGGTTGATTTCTCATGTTGGGGAACATTTATGACAAAGAGCAAGGTGCAAGCATGGGAATTGTTCAAAAATTTGAGTGAAAACACCTTACACCATGCTTCCTCCAATCGTTCTGAGAGAAAAAATTCCACTCCGAATCAAAAATGAGGCATCTATGAAATGGACACTTCTAATGATGTCTCTTCTAAAGTGGATGAGTTGTCTCAAAAATTAGACCAACTAATGGCTATAGGGCAATCTTTCTGCACACCCTCTCAACCAACTCCCAATAAGAGAGAGGTGTGCCCTATCTGTTTAAGCCCTACACATTTTGTGCACGAGTGTCCTGCTACAAATCAATTTCCAGAATTTGTTCAAGGGCATGCTAATGCTGCCTATGCTCGCCCGGGTAATTATCAATACTCAAACACGTATAACCCGGGATGGAGAAATCATAGTTATTACGAGGTTTATTTGATTGACAATCATAGCCATTGAAAACCAGCCGTTAAGTTCAATTCCCACAAGCACTCGTCGACGAGTGAGAAGGAGTCGTCGCCGAGTGGAGAGACAGAGCCCAAACATGAGCTACTGTTTTGGCCACTCGTCGACGAGTCACTTGAACTTGTTGACAAGTTCTCTGAATTTTTACAGAGAACCCATCTTTATGAGACCAAAATGATAGGAATGATGACTTGGTCCATATGCATTCATAAAATCATTATTTTAATCATCTTTACCTTAGAATGATGTCCAAACTATTATAAGTATCCTAAGGTCTTTCTAGGTATTTTTGAGCAATCAAGTTCCAAGATCTTGAGGAATTTGACATGGTCCTAGATACTTTTAAAGTCAACACAATACCACTTTGAGAGTTGGTCTTCTTTCTGAACTTATGGAACTTCAATCTTGACTTTTCTTTATGAATTTTGCTTGAGTCCTTGAAGCTTTTTCTTCCTTGACATGACTGATACTTGTCTTTTGAATTTGATTCTCTTGAGTGTTTGATCTTTTCAATACTCCATAACTTGAATGATGATCTTAATACTCTTTTTCTCTAAAAGTACACAAACTAAATGAAAACATTAGTATCATAATGATCATTCTATTATTGTGTTATCATCGAAACTATTAAGGGTACTTAGAGTTGTAACCTTGAGGCTAACACAATCAACTCTTAGACTATTGGCCCCAGAATTTACCATCTTACCTAAAACCAATTGGTGTTAGGAAAGGCTTCATCTTTGTAATTAAACATGTGTCAGTGGCGGTCAGTGTACTGGAAGTTAGTCCAGAGCCCTAAGGGGAGTTGTTGTCCCATAACCAACAATCCCCCCGCAGTGACCCGGGGTGACTCGAACAAGGAACTTTGGCTCTGATACCAATTTTTGGCTCCATAATTCACCATCTTACCTAAAACCAATTGGTGTTAGGACGGGCTTCATCTTTGTACTTAAACATGTGTCCGTGGCAGCCAGTCCACTGGAGGTTAGTCCAGAGTCCAAAGGGGAGTTGTTGTCCCATAACCAACATTAGACCTCCCTTGTTCAAGGGAGAAAACTATAACTATTGGAAAGTTAGAATGATGCATTTTATTCAAGCTTTAGACTGTAAATATTGGCAAGTTATTGTCAATGGTCCCTTCATTCCCACTAAAATTATAGATGGTACTCAAGTGCCAAAATTGAGGATGAATGGATGGAGGCCGATATAAGACTTGTGCAACTCAATGCTAAGCAACCTATATTGTGCATTGAATCCACAAGAGTTTAATCGAGTTTCGGCTTGTGACTCTGCTAAGGAAATTTAGGATAAAATCCAAATAACCTTTGATGGAACTAACCAAGTTAAAGAACAAAAAATTAGCATGTTGGTTCATAAATATGAATTATTTAAAATGGAACCAAATGAACCTCTTGCCTTTATGTTTGATAAATTTACTAACATTATTAATGAGCTAAAATCTCTTGGCAAGATTTATTCTAATACAGAAAATGTAAGAAAGATTTTCCAATCTCTACCAAAGGAATGGGCTACTAAAGTGATGGCTATCCAAGAAGCTAAAGATCTCACAAGTCTATTCATGGATGAGCTACTTAGATCTCTATTGACTTATTAAGCCGTTATGAGGGAGCAAATGGATGAAGAGCCTATATCCAAGAAGAGTCATGCCTTGAAATCCTCCTAAAACTATGAAGAAAATGATGAGGATGTAAGTGAAGAAGAGATTGAGCTATTAACAAGAAAATTCAAGAAATTTTTGAAGCACAAGAAAAACTCAAAAAGAGAGCTTACAAGAAAGAATTTGAAAAAGAATTCATCAAGGAAAAAGCATGAAAAGAAGAGGACATAGTGTGCTACAAATGTAAACAGCCCGGACATATCAAGCTAGATTGCCCCCTACTCAAGCAAAGCCAAACATACAAGAAGAAGATAATGAAAGCTACTTGGGATGACTCAGATGAATGTGAATCGGGGATGAGCTCAAATGATGAAATAGCCAATGCATGCCTCATGGAAAATGAGGATGAGGAAAAATCTTCCGAAGATGAATCTTCATCTTATAATGATCTTAAAGATGCATTTGATGAACTTTATGAAGAATGTAAAAAATTTGCATCTAAGAAAACTCAAAGCTTAAAGAGGAAAACTCCTCTTTTTCAAATAAAAATGGATTTTTGCTAAATAAAATTAAATTATTAAAAGAGGAAAATGAAAAATCGAAAAAGAAAATTTTATTTATTCAAAGTGAAAATAAATACGTGCAAAATGAAAATGACAAATTAGTAAAAGAAAATGAAAATTTGAAAATGGAAAAAGAAAATCATGCATCTAGTTCTCAAGTTTCAACTCTTGAATGCAATGAATGTGACAATCTACAAACTAAAGTTGAAGACTTGTCTAAAATTGTCACCAAATTCACTAATGGCAAAAAGACATTAGATACTATGCTAAGTCATCAAATGTGTGTATTTGGCAAAGTCGATCTTAGCTATAACTTAAAAATTAAGCAAAAAGATTATCAAAACTTCTTTACCTCTAGCTCTTCAAGTACTATTTATACTTATATTGAAAAGAAGATGGTGAAACAAGTTTACGTGCCTAGGGGAACAAATCTTCCCAAGGGTAACCTTGTATGACCCAAAATTGTTTGGTTACCAAAAAGTGCTTCTTGAACTATAAATGTGTATTGATTAAATGATTATTGAAAATCTTATGTGAGTATGTTAGTTGATAATAAATGCTTACTGTATATGGAATGAAATGTTTTGTCAAATGTATGAAAGTTAGATATGCTTGAAATAATAATTAGTACATATTTGATGTTATGAAAAAATTATTAATAAGATATTTGATAATATATTTTGATCATGCTTACTATTGATGATCTTGAATGAAATTTTGTATGAAAAGTGTATGATAGATGATTATGGGTTGAATGTGAAATATATAAAATATTTAATTAAATGATTGATGCTATGTCTTTGGATGAAATGATTCATCCAAGTGTTATATGAATTAGTGAATAGTAATGAATAGGTTATGAATGATGTAAGCACCCAATTTTAAACATGGCAATCCTCAGCCAAGTCCCCTTAACCCTAGGACTTAACACCAGGCCTAACCCTAGAAGTTAACCCTAGGTTAAACCCTAGTTAGCCCTAGGTAAACCCTAGCCTAACCCTAGGACTCAACACTAGTTAAACCTAGGCCTAACCCTAGATAAACCCTAGGTAAACCCTAGCTTGGTCGTAGCCTAGCCCTAGCCCTAGCCTAGCCGAGCCAAAACCTAGGAATACCCAAGCCCTAGCTAAGCCCTAGACCCTTAGGGCTTAAATCCTAGACCCAAAAACCCATCAAAGTCTCCGTTTAGGCCCAAACAAGGGCCCAAAAATTCAAAAACCTAAGCCCCGTACCGTGTGCATAGCCTGGGTCAGGCCTATTGGGTAAAACCCAGGCCTGATGGTAAACTATTCACCGACACTACCAATTTGCACAGGTAGGGAAATGGCAGTGAACTGATTACCACCATTCCCTGAAATCATTACCAATGGCATACCCACCCCCTGCGCGGTTACTGCAACACCCCCTCTCCGACCTCAGACAACTTCTCCGGTCACTGTAGCACTCATCCACCCTAGTACCAATACCAGGGGTGTCCCCCTTGGTCTCCCCTATAAAGAGGCAGCACCCCCACCACCTTCAACGACCGGAAAACACCCATTCCGAACCCTTGCCCCCTTGCGAGCAGCTCGAGACACCCCCTTGCAAGCTCCACGAAGCCCTAGCATCCTCCTTGCTCATCCCCTAATGCCTGTAGAAGCACCACCATGCTCTACCACGTGCACCACCACCTTCGGCCATTTCCCCTTAGTAGTAGCGCATCCAGCAGGGTAGGGCTTCCCCCTACCCCTTCTTTTTTAGTCTTTTTGCACACCTGTGAGCCTCTGGTCCATTCCAGGGGACTGTCTTCTTGATTTTTGCAGGTATACCCACTGTGGGGGTATCTCCCACCTTCTTCATGGTGTGGGGAACCCCCCTAAGGGTAGAGCACACTTCGGGCAGCATCAAAAGCCTCTAGGGGTACCTCAATCCATGAGGGAACCCCTGGGTTCACCCTGGTAACAACCCCATAGGGCAAATTTCATTTTCTGGAAAATTGGCAGGGTCTCGGTAAACACAGTGCCGACACCCCTAGAGCTTTCTGTTTCAAGGCCTGCGGACCCCACCTGAGCTTAGCCCCGGGCCACTCCAAGGCTTAGGTTAGAACCCTGAGGCCTCCATGAGCCTAACCTGAGCTTTACGACCCTCTCCCTTTAATTTAACTGTGGTTAAAGTGCAAAACAAAGAAGACCGCCTTAATGTTGGAAATCGTATTACCGACATTTCATTATTTTATGTGCGATTGACTTTGGACCAATACCAGGCCCACACATGGCCTCTCTCAGGGTCCACAATAGGCCCAGGTCTTTCTCCTCATTCTGGTCTTCAAAACCATTGGTCAAGGACCCCCTAACTCTACCCCTAACCTGAGTTACAAGGGTAAAAACTCAGGTTAAATAATGCTGATATTAACAGTAAAGAATTTATCACCAATCTGATTCTGTGAAGAATCCGAATTGGCGGTAAATGCATTACCGCTAATTCCAGCCTTGTTATTTCTTGTGCCTTGCATTGGCCCACAGTCCACGAGGGGCCTCCACCAGACCCGACATGGCCCCGAGGGCCTATTCCAAGCATATCCAGCCCTTGCCCTGCCTTAACCCTGGTTAACTCAACCATGGTTAAGGGTTAACCATGGTTAGTTGGACTAACTCTATGGAAAAATCCCAAAAAATCCTTTAAAATCCAAAATATTTTGAAACTTTGGAAAATACCATTTTTGGATTGTGTGCTCATGCCTAACCACGGTTAAATAAGCTTAACTATGGTTAACACTTAGTTTAGTCATGGTTAAACTCATTTAAACCTTGAAAAATGCTTTAAAAATTAGGAAAAATCTCAAATGGCATTCTAATTCTAAATCCAACTTTGTAGAATGTTCCACCATGGTTATTCAGACTAACCATAGTTAAACCCATGTCTTAACCATTGTTAGCCTCATTTAACTTTGGGAAAAATTGGGGAAAATCTCTAAAAAATGTTTAAACAATATCTAAGGACCATAAACATACTTTGGACCTTGCCCAACCCCGGTTAGCAACCCTAACCACAGTCAAACCCCTCTTGGCCTACCGGACCTCACCCTAAGCCCACCCAGTTTACCTTTGGCCTACCGGGCTTACCCTTAGCCTACCAGGCCCCACTCAAAGCCTACCGGGCTTACTCTTGACCTCCAGGACCAACCAAGGCCTACCGGGCCTAATTCTAAACCTACCGGGCTCACCTTCGGCCTACCGGGCCCAATCCACAGCCTACCAGGCTTATCCTTAACCTCTGGGTCCATCCAAGGCCTACCGAGCCTAATCTCGGCTTATCGGGTCTAACCTAGGCCTACTGGGCCCGATCCATTAGTCTACCAAACTAAACCCTAGTCATCGGGCTTGCACCCTTGGCCCACCGGACCTAAACCCTAGTCTACCGGACTACCCTTTGGCCTACCGGGCCCAATCAAACATAACTAAGCACTTGACCAACCGGGTCAACCACCCCTAGCCTCCCGGTTAGACCCTAAGCCACCCTTGGTGCACACACAATACTCCCTTAGCCTTGGCACGAGCTCATGTGCTAAAACTACGCTCGGTCTGATCTCATCCTAATGTGAGTACATAGGTAACCCAACCCGGGTTCAACCTTAGTCTAGCTTTTCCCTTCTTAGATTAGTATAAACTAAACATAATGCATTTGACTAATAATTGACATTAATTTGGCTTAAACCTAGTAAGTAGGGAACCGTTGTAAAACGGAAGTGCCGGGGTGCCTAACACCTTTCCCGGGCTTAACCGAACCTCTTACTCAAAACTCTAAGCAGACCAAGACCTTATCCATTACCCCGGACTTATCCCTACCGAATTAATAAGTGGCGACTCTAAACATAAACCAATGTGAGTAACCGGAATCCGTGCTCACAAATGATGAATACTTAAATATGTTGACTATATTATATGATATGTATTTAGTATCAAATGTGAATAGTATTTAACATGTGCTTATGTGATATTTTACTAAATGAGAGAAAAATGTAATGCCTTCATGAAAATCTATTTGGTATCATGCTTGAAATGTTTGTTCATCCTTTTTGATGATGTCAGGAAGAGAAATAAGATAATGGAATGATAAATTATCTAAAACCCTTAAAATGGCTAATTGGACTTATGTGCTTAAAAAGACATATTCAAAGTAATGACTAAATTCAAATGAATTAAAAATGGTATCATGACTAATGAATGGTAAACTAAACTATATGAAAATGAATTGAAATTTCATCTTGAAATTAATATGCATGTGTTTAGGGGGAGCTTACCTCAAAATTTGTATTAAAATTATATATTGAGGGGGAGCTTGCTCCCATCCATTCCATTATTATGTCATCATCAAAAAAGGGGAAATTGTTAGCCTATAGGTTTTCTATCTAAGGTAACATCATTGATTTTGATGATAATACAACAATGGAATAAGTTATATGTTATTAATGTTTCTATTGAGTTTATGTGAAAATCAGAATATAAAGAGCATTAGCAAAGTCACTCAAGGAAAAAACATAAAAGTGACACCATCTATGAGAAGATCATTCATCAAGTCAAGGCAAGTCATTTGGATCAAATTGAAGATCAGTGAAGATTGAAGAAAAAGTCCCCAAAGTTTATGACTTGTGTAAAAAGTCATCAAAGTTTAGTTGTTGAAAAGCTAATAAACTTAGATTGACCCTAGGTTCCTTAGGATCAACTTGAAAAACACTTAAAGGACCTAAAAAATTGGTAATCATCTTGATTAAGATGAGGTAGAAGACCTTCAAATCAAATCTCATCATTAAACTATCAAAAAATAGAATTTATGACAAAATTGCACCATCCAGACATCTGGATAGTCTTCTGGATGAGCCAATTTTTTCCTGGCCATTTGCTCCAAGAACTAGAAATCTTTGGGACCAATTTTGACCATGAATAAAGGAGAATTAGGATTTTATTATTGGATACAAACTTGTTTTATTTTGAATTTTAAGTCACATAAGAAGTTGAATCACCTAATTCCACAAAGAAAATCAAAATTTACGGTCGAAATACTAAAGGAGATAAAACCGGAGAGCCATCTAGTAGACTGGATGGACCACTCAACATTGGGACCCACTTAGACTAAAAATAAAGTAGAATTAGGATTTTTACATTAGATAAAAAATTGTTCCCCTTTGAATTTTGAGTCTATTGGAATTTAAATCACCTAATTCTGATAAGCCAATCAAAACATATGGTCAAAACACTGAGAGGCAAAAATGGAGCACCATCCAGTCGACTGGATGGACTAATCCAAACGACTGGATGGGTCAGGACAGAGTATTTTCACTCTGTAATGACTATTTTTTAACGGCTCTTTTTACATTAAATGCTACTCCAACGGTCATAAAACTTCTTGTGTAGAACCCCGGACTTTTTCGTGCTTAATGCATAGTACTTTCGTAGCCAATTTGACTTTAACGTTGTACAATTAATAAATAAGGGAGAAATTGAAATTTTTGACACATTAAAAATGTTCCTTTTCCAAGTACGTACCCAATGCAAGTTGAATCGTCAAAATCCGACGAACGAGTCAAAAGTTATGGATCGATCGGTTCACAACCGATCACTTGGTCCAAATTAGCAATCGATCGGTCCACAACCGATCGATCGGTATCTATCGACTGGTTAACTTTTTTGTGTGGAGAAATTTTTTAGAGAGCATGTTTTTGACCAAGAGCTCAGTCAAGAACACCAATCGCTCGGTAGGCGACCAATCGCTCGGTATTTACCACTGATCGATCGGTATATCGCGTTTTGCAGAATTTCATTAAGGGCTTTTTCGGCATTCGGGTGTTATACTCTTTGCCTATAAGGCTTGCCCGAGCCTTTAGGGCTCATTCAACACACTTAGGTTATTTGAGAGCTAAGGAGAGAAGAGAAAGGAGATTCTAACCTAGGGTTTTGCTTTTGAGAAGGAAATCAATGGGTTTAAGAACCCTAGGTCACCACAAGCTTGTACTTCGTCAAGTTCACGGTCCAAGCACTTGAAGAGCACGTCTCCAAGCTAGGGCAGCGACTCCACGAACGTTTGGAGGGTTTTTCTCGCTTCTATAAGGTCGGTACCTTTTGCTACGCTCCTAGTTCATATCTTTTCTTCCTTCTTCTTTATTGTTTTCCCTAATATATGAACTAAATGAGAGATGAATGGATGTTGGGTGAGAATGGATGTTGGGCGATGGATGCCGTGTGGATGATGTGATGAAAGAAATGGGAAGGGTATTGTACCAATAATAAACATACATGTATGTTGTGAACAAAACCCACTTAGAAAATCATGTGATAGGCTCAACAAATAATGAACACACCATATGTTTGATGAAATGCCAAGGTGAAGAAACCGAGTGATAATTCAAGAAATGCATGCTTAAATGCTTATGAGATGGTTAGGGCATACGATAGTGTGATTTCTCGTTTTCCTTAAATTGCATAAATTATTACTTGCTCAATTGTGATATTCTATGCATTGTTGAAATCCCCAAATGTCATATTTAATTTCAAATGAAAGTATATACACGATTCCACGAGCACGGCATGCATGAAATGGTTTGTCGGCATTTTCAAAAAAAAAATAAGGTTTAGAGGTGGGACATGTCTTACGACATGTTTTGCCTCACTTTTGACAAGAACAAGGCAAGCATTCATAAAGAAGGGTCTCCCTTCCCTTTCAAGTTCATATCACGAAAGAAGGGTCTCCCTTCCCTGTCAAGTGCACATCATAAAGAAGGGTCTCCCTTCCCTCTCAAGGCATATCATGAAAGAAGGGTCTCCCTTCCCTCTCAAGTGCATCTCTCAAGTGCATCTCACAAGCGCATATCACAAGTGAAACTCACAAGTACATGAGCATGTTAAATTCCAAGCAAGACAAACATGACAAGTTTTCAAGCACAAAACGAGTATTTTAAGTCAAGTCAAGTCAAGTGCACAATGATTTCAAGAGATTTATCAGCTTTTATGTGATGTAAGTATGAATATAAACTGCTTTACTTCCTTGTTATTATATGAATTGTTTCCTGTGTCATAATATGAACTGTTTTCTGCCTTATATAATGCTATTGTTACGCCATGACTGTTGGTTAGTATTTGGTACCCGCTGAGTATTTCATGCTCAGCCGTACTTCTTATGTCAGCAGGTGATAGCGGAGCGGCTACTCCTTTTGATATCTGCGTACCGGGCCCTTGGGTAGAAGAAGAGTACGTTAAGGAACCTATGGAAGAACCTCTGGTAGAGGGTTACTATTAGGCGATGGTAGATTCTGAGTGAGTGAGCTGTGGGTGAGCTTGAGAGAGAGTATACTCATGTATTTTTGGCGGGCATGTCCGCACTTTCTTTGTCATTTCCTTTTTGTGCACAACTTGGATCATGTATACATATATATACTTAGAGGTTTGGTTAGTCTTCCACTGTGCTATGTTAGTTAATGCTTTCATTATTTTATCCTCGTTGTATATGCTCCAGGTATATTTGCAGGTGGGTTGTCAAGTATGTCATGTAAGTCGTCCAAGATTCACTTTAACTCCTAGGGTGGGTTTTGGGTCGCGATATCTTGGGCTATGAAATGAGATAATTTATGAACAAAATAAAAACTCCTATCATTCTAGATTATTCAATCAATCACCCACAAGCTTAGATTTCTAATTTATTGAGTATACGTCCCAAAATCCCATTTCTTGAGCTATTCAATTCCAATTTTTGGGAGATTTTTAGAGAGCTTTAAAGTGATCATCCAGCTTGTGTTAAGGAGCATTTTATGATAGAAACCTTATTCTAACTTCAGAATAAGTGCATGTTAGTAAGATTTTGAGGCTGCTTTGTTAGGGTTTTATGGTAAACCCTAGATCTGCCGGCGGTGGGGAGAGAGATCCCTCCTCCAAGCCGCCGGATCTCCCCACATCATACGCTGCTGTGGTGAGTAATCAATCATCTTCTCCGGCTGATCTTCTGTGTGATGTTAATATCAAAAAACCAGCATCATTTAAGGGTGAACCAGCAATCTATTTTACTAAAGAAGAATCCAACTCACTTGCTATCCCCCATCGATTATCCTTAGTTGCTAAGTGTGCGTATAGTCACCCCTCTCTCGATGCTATAAAGGTTCATATGAAGAAGTATGAAGGTATACGACTGGATTTCTCAGTAGGGATTCTTGATACTCGACACATAATGTTCAGATTTTTATCAGAAGAAGACTTCCTTATCGTTTGGTTAAAAGAAGTTGTTTATATCAATGGTTTCCTCTTCAGATTCTTTAAATGGACCCCTACTTTTTTATCAGGTCCTGAACTACTTTGGTGCCGATTTGGGTGAGTTTTCCTAATCTTCCCCTTCATCTTTTCAATGACTCGGCCCTCATTTCTATTGGAAGCATCTTAGGCAAGGTCCTTAAGCTTGATGGTGCCACGAAGACTTTCACAAGGCCTAGTGTTGCTCGGATCTGCATCGAAATAGATATTCAAAAGCACAATCCAGATCGTTTCTGGCTGGGAATAGGTGACCATGGCAGATGGAAAAAGGTAGAATATGAGAAGAAGTTCAAATACCGTGCTAAATGCAAAAAACTAGGACACGAAGCTATCTAATGCAGAAAGGGCAATCTGTAAAGGCAATTCATTCGGTTTTCCCTGAAAGGTCGAATAGAATACTGTTTCCCTAATGCCATTTAACTTCTATTTAATGCATTGGTGGACATGTTGCGAAGTAGATGTTGCGATGTGATCCAGATAAGATGATAAAGAAGGTATCGTGAAGGAGTTTGCGTCGACTTTGTTCTTACATATTCCCTTGCATCCATGCAATTTAATTTTCTGGGCCCATAATGATTAATCTGTATACTAACTTTTATTACATAAGATGATACCTGGCTTTTTCTTATCATGAATGAGTATCATCTTTATATTTTAATTATTCTGTTTAAATATTGCTCTTGATATATCATCTGTATATAACTGGGACAAGTCCCTAAGTATTATGATCTTCTACCATACCTATGGGTCCTATAGTGGGGGAGTGTGAGTACGCTGATCAGGTCAAGCCGGCCCAATCCCCCTCACCTATAAGTGAACATGGTGAAATACTGAATAAGCAGAAACAAGGGTGAGCATAACACCAAAGCATGAGCTTTCATTAGGGGTTATTAGGTCATGGTCGTGGGCCCATGATAGAGATTATTACACCAATACCGCTAAAGCGGAAGTATACCTCCCCTTATAAATCAACATTAAATTCGCATACTCCGAAATTCCACAGATGAATTGTGAGATAGTTTCTTTTGCCTCTTCAAGGTGATGGATGATGTTCCGCCAAGGAAGTATACATTAAGCCTGTCTAGTTTTTGATGCTAATTAATTCTCTCAATTGGCAATGACCAAATAAACATCCCCATACTCTAAATTGGTATTAATGAATACAATGATCCCTAATACTGTCTTTTTTTCTTTG